>CM076578.1:669039922-669410284 GCA_034641835.2 Pinus albicaulis | reverse complement strand
AGTCGTTTGATGGTTTGCTTTAGTTCTCATTTCCTTTAGTCGCATTGCTTCACAGTTTCCATGTTTTATAGCTTACTGTTTCAATGTTTTATGAAATCGGTTTGTTGCATCAGTTGTGAGTGAATTATGTTGCTATTCCTTTCCAACATAACAAGATTATTTATTCCTCTGTAACTTGTATTGTTATGCTTCTCAGATATAAAGCTTCGTTGTTTAGAATTTGCTGTTCATTTCCATTAAATAGCTTTGTTGTTCATTTCTAATAACTAGCTTTACTGTTTATTCCTTTCCTGTAAGTTTTTGGTTTGATTTAGAATGTTATTGCAAAGAGTGTGTTTATTATATTTCCATTAGCAGCATTATTGATTTAACTCAGTTACCATTTCCAATTATTTTCTTTATTGTGGAGTGTAAGATCATCAACTATAAAGGACATTGGCTATTACTCTCTAAGTTCTCAAATTGAGGATCTTGTTTATGCTTGATTTCATTTATATCAGTTGACAGAGGAAAGAGTTATTACTACTGCATCCTTGACTGATGATTGCCGAGTGAGTGATTGGATTTTAGATCATTAAGTTTCATGTCATTGCAATTAGATTTCATTTTCAAGCATCCATTTACTCTTGTATTTGAAACATTGTACTGCAAATTGGAGAGCATTACTCTTAGATTAAATTGCCACCTCAAACTGAGTACACTCTTGAGATAAAAAGTCATACCTGGATTGATAATTAATGTAGGATAAATAGGAGTTAAAAAGGCACCCTTTATACCTCAACAGTACCTTTCTCCTAAGCTTCGTGGCAATCTTCCATAAAATCTTTGCATAGATATTCAATCTATTTGTACTGAACTCCATTAGCAGAATGCACAGCTAATGAAACCATCGGTGCAGGCACTTCAATAGCCTAGAACTTCCTCATGATCTTTCTCTCTAATATGTGTGTTGGGAAGTGAACTCCCTGGTCATTGATGGAGCTAATATAATAGCCTTGCTTCCCTCTTGTCAGTCAAAACTTTCTCTTCATGTTTTCTATTATGGCTTTGTCCGGGTCTTTCCCAAAAAACTCCTCTATGGGATTCAGCCCTTGATAAGTCAGTCTTGTGATTCTACATATCAGCATTGGATCCTTATGGATTCTCTTCCCCATCCACAGACATCCATCATGTACTAGTGCGAACAATTGTCTCACACAAGTTGTTCTTCCTAGACTTTTTTTGAAGTGTAGTACATTCAGCATGTTCAAAAATCCTGACCTCACCAACCCATCCGCCCATTGATGTGGTTCTAACCTCATCACACCACTACCAATGTAGTGCACTCGTTTCAAGTATCTTCTTGTTGTGAACTGTGGATATTTCTTTCTATCATTAAAATCATTGTTCGTGAACTTCAACTGCGGAATTTTCCAAAGGTCTTCTCTAATAAATATCACTGATTTTAGAAGTAGAGGTATGAATGTGCCATAATTTGCATCCTTCGAGTCTATTATTAGTTTTTAATTCAGTTTCCTTGGTGGGATATATGGTGGGAGAGGCTATGGAAATTTTTCACTGTCCATTTCCATTTTATCTTGCTCTACTTCTTCCTCGTTATCTCTCACCTATTTTGGTTCTTGATGCGGCTCAACAGGTTTATTTTCCTAATGCTTCTTTGTTCTCTTCTTTTTTTTCATTTTCTTTCGCAGGGATTTTTGTTGTGTGCGTGGTGATGCTACTACAAGTGGTGATGTTGCTGCTGGTGTAAAAGATGGTGTTGTGGATTCTTCCATGATTCCTGCTAACCCTTTTTCTGAATATACGAATAAAATCCTCAATATTCATATGACAATGCAATTTTCTTTGACTTATCCGCACTTAACAATTTTCAAGTTCTCAGGACAACAAAGTTCTGAATCTTAGTGGGATGTGGTTTTTATAAAAAAAAGAATTTCGGTCCCCATCATTATCTCATATTGTGTTCATTAATAGCATATATATCGCTAGATCCAGCCAATTTGTCCTCATAAATGCATTTTTCCATGTGTTTCAACGGAGAATTTCCCTTTTAACGGTCATTTTTTTTTCCGGCGGACTTCGACACATCCCATATTGTAGTAAAAAACCCTTCTTACGAACTTCGACATAATCCAGATTGTAGCGAAGCAACTTCCTATGTTGAAGCTTTATGTGTATTATAGTTTATAGTCTAGTGCTCAATTTCAACTGCAAGTGGCACTAATACTTTTCTTCTTTCTTCAGAGCGAAGCTATACAGGCAGGGTTGTCCCTGTACAGCTTCAACCTGCTACCATTTACTCTTCCTTGAACCAATTATCCATTTAACTTTTCTAGTTGTAATGCGCCTCCATCAATAATATGCTTGATAATGTATGGGCCCAACCAATGCATCTTAAATTTTCGTAGAAAATTTATAAATTTATTGTCATAAAGGAGAACGAGGTCTCCTACCTAGAACTTCTTCTGCTTAATATGTCTGTCATGCCAAGAATTTTCTCTTGCATTCTGTACCTGTTGATGAAATCATTTTGTAAATCTATCTTCCTCCAAAGAAAGCAACTCCGACATTATTTTCTTCATTATATCAGGGTCTGCCATATCTGTAAAAGTTTCAATCCTCAAGCTAGGCACAATATACTCCATGGGAATCAGAGCTTCTTGCCCGTAAACTAACCTGAAGGGTGTCTGACCTGTCAATCTCTTACATGTGGTCCTATAATCCCACAACATTGTTGGAATTCTAAGATCCCAGTCAACTATATTCACATTTCATACCTTAGTAAGTGCATTCTCCAAAATCTTATCAAATGCTTCTATTGTTCCATTCACGTGAGGATGATAAGGGGTAATATTCTAATGATAAACTTGGAACTCCTCATTCAATGCTTCAATAGTCTTATTTAGAAAGTGTGATCCTTGGTCACTCATCAAAATCTCTGGACATCCAAATATAGACAAGATGTACTCAAAAATAAACTTCATTGTAGTTTCTACACTGCATTCCCTTACTGTTTGTGCTTAAGCCCATCTTGTCAAGTAATCAGTTGTTGTTATTATGTACCTTGCACCAGTCCTCTTTCTAGGTGGGTTGATTGGTCCAACAAAATCAATGGCCCACTTATCAAAATCCTGAATTGTAACTTGTGGTACCAATGGCATCTCATATCTTCTGGAAGGATTCTGTGTTCTTTGACACACATCACATGCTTGTAAATACTCCTTAGCATCCTTATGTAGTGTAGGCCACCACAGTCCTACTCTCAAAATATTTTGCGCAATAGCTTTTCTTGCATAGTGTCCACCAATTTCTCCCCCACGAGCTTCTACTAGAATCATTCGTCTTTCATTTTCAAGAACATATTTGCACAGTATATCATTTAGTCCCATTTTATATAAGTGTCCTGATATTAATGAAAATTCAGCTACCTTAACCACCAATTATTTATTTTGTTGTGTATTATACTCTGAAGGAGCCATTCATGTGGTCAAAAATTGAATGAGATCTTCGAAAAGGTCATTTTCCACTATGATTTCAAATAACTGTGCATCAAGGAGATTATCCTCTATGATGGTTGGTTCTTCCCCTGTCCCAGTCTTGACAGATGGTTAGGTCCTGCATTTAGTCTCCCTGATTTAACAATGATCTCAAATTCATACTCGTAGAATAAAAGTAACCATCTACAAATATTTCCTCTTAAAACAGGCTTATTAACCAAATACTTTAATGCAAAATTATCTGTAAACATTTTAAAGTGTGACCCCAGCAAATAATGTTTAAAATTCTGCAAAGCATACACCATGGCCAATCCTTCCCCTTCTGTAGTGGTGTAATTATTTTATGCTTTAGAGAACTTTCTACTTGAAAATTTTATAGGATGATGAATCTCTCCTGCACTAGGTTGTGCCAATACTACTCCAAAATTTATACAAGAGGCATCCACATGGACATGGAAATCCTTATTCCAATCAGGGAACACTAGTATAGGTGCAACTACCATTTTTTTTTCAATATGTTGAGGCTCTTCTAACATTCTTCATTCCACTGAAAAGTTACATCCTTCTTCAACAATTTCTCCATATGCACAGTGATCTGCACATACCCCTTAATGAGCTTCCTATAATACCCAGTATGTCCCAACGTAGTGCGAAGCTGTCTTACTATATTCGGTGGAGGCAAGTTCACAATGATAGCAATCTTAGCAGGGTCCACCGTTATTCCTTGCTTACAAACAATATGTCCCAACAATATGCCAAAAGGTACAAAAAATATTCACTTCTATAGGTTCAAATAAATCTGATATTGTCTACATGTGTTGAGAATAAGTCTTAAAATCCCAGCATGTTTGCTCAATAATCAAAAAATTTTCCAACCATCAAAATATACCTCCAAAAGATTGTGAATATATTCCTTGAAAGTTATGACCACCATCCTAGAAAATATAGCAGGGGCATTTTTTAATCCAAAAGGAATTACTATGAATTAATATGAGCCCCATTATATAGCAAATGTGGTCTTATGATGATCTTGATGTGCAATCCTAATATGATGATAGCATGAGAATCCATCTGTAAATGAGTAAGCTTCCTGACGTCCTACATTTTCTAGCACTTCATCTGTGAAAGGGGTAGGAAAGGGATCATGTAAACATGCATCATTCAACTTTCTCGGATCAACACAGATCCTAATCTCTCTTTGAGTCTTACTCTTTTTCACCACCATAAGACTTACCCATTCCGATTCTTCTACAGGTTCAATAATTTCTGCTGCTATCATCTTATCAAGCTCTACTTTCACTTTCTCCTTATAATTCGGGTTCATTCTGTAAGGTCTTTGTTTGACTGGCTTCGCATCAAGATTAAGAGGAATATTCATGACTCCTAGATCTCCTATTATACCCTTAATCTCTGAAAACTTTGTGGGAAACAGTTCTTGATATTCATGAAGTAACTTTGTAGCTTTACTGATTGTCTCCTCATCCCAGTAATCTCCTATTGTTGCAAACTTGGGTTCCTTCTTTGATCCTATGTTTACCTTCGTGGTCTTTAGTGGCTTCATTATGCCTAGTATCTCTGGCTCAAGTATGGTTACTTCAAAGTATCCTTTTTACTTTGTTATGTCAATGTTGTGAGGATCTTCTTCTTCATATGCAGTAAGGTTATAGCACTCTAGTGCATTTTCTATCTGCACAACCCAATCAGGTTGTTTCCATTCCAGTGGGTTGACATTCTCAAAGATCCTCTTCTTGACTATCTAGAGGGCCAAATCTATGTATGGGAAATCGTCCTCAAAGTTGAATATTAATATGAAGCCATAAACTATTTCTACCCAATTCTCGATACCATGTCGAAGCTCTGTTTCTAGGTACTAGTTCCTAGGGATTGTCTCTAATGTATGAATGAATCCATGTACACATTATTTTTAAATAATATCCTTCCATGTTGTAGTGCATAGCTGGATATGATTCCTAGGAGTAGTTTTACCATCATATTTTATCTCCATTTACATTTCTATCTGTCGAAACCTTATCCACATCAGTATTCGACATTCCTGCCAACCTCTTATATTCTTCTTGTGTGCATTACACCATCTAGCAGGGGTAGCTTTCAGGGCTATATTCAAGGCTGACAACCTTTGATTTTTTGGAACTTGTTCTTCATAACCATTAATAAAAGTATTTACATCACCTAAGCCATAATAAGAAGGCATGTTACATACCTATTACACAACATTTTGTCACCATCCCTGCAATCCCTCGCCCCGAATATTGGAGGGTCTTTCCCGTGACCTGTGAGCAGTTTCATATTCTGCAAACACCTTCTTTGTACCTTTTTTCATCAGGACATTGTTTCTCCTGTTGAAAATTTCCTCAAAAAGCCCACAAAAACCTATGTTTCGGCATTGGCACGGGTAGCCAGTTCACCCCTTGCGCCAATAGGAAAGATTTGCACTAGAGGCCGCGCCAGCTGGCGCTCTGTCTCTTTGTTGTGCCCGCACCTGCCTTTTTGGGAATTTTTTTTAACAAATTAGAGGTGGAAGTTTCCTTTAAACCACCTCAGGAATGACTCATTGCAAGCAATTAAACTCGATAAGCCACGGATCTCTTCCTTTAGGAAATGGTTGATGGAACATTATTTGAATATAGGACTCCCCTCCATGATTATAGGGATCCTAACCTCTCCTTATCCCTCTATATAAACAAGCCTTCTCCCTTTACAAAATCTAGCTGAACATATAGCCAAGAAGTTGAACTCGGAGAAGAGATACTATAGCCGAGTAATTGCTATAGAGAAGGTTGAACCAAGGAGGATCCCATAGAGAGAGCCCCGTCTGAATTCCCATTGAGCTTTGTGAGATGTGCTCCGCTGAAACCCTGTTGGAGGAGATCACAACGTCGAAGCCTGGTTGTACTCTAACTTCTTTAAATTAATATACTCGACTATGGTATTGGTTCCATCTCTGTATTATGTTTATTTGATGCATGTGATTTGGTCTTCTTCGACTAACTGATAGCTACAAATGTGAATAGTATGTTGTGTTTCGTATTCATTTCTTATATATGTGCAGGTATCCGAGCGTGAGTACGAGAAGATTGTGATCTGTCGAACCAGGAACGAGAAGCAGCTATTCTTCCCAACGACACAATAGCGCAGGACCCTCGATAGGTTATCTACCAAGTCTTTTTCCATTTGATAGCTAGGAATTGATGTCATAGTGTGTCTTATTTGTGGCTAGACGCACTCTAGGGCTAGTGGGATCACCTCTGTCTGCAGAGGGGATTTACCTCACCCAAAAATACCTCAAATATCATACAACAAACTGATTTGGTAATCCTTAAACAACACCTTGTGGACACTTCATGTAGCCTATTCTGCCAATTTTCCAACTCTTCTTCTAAGTCTAAGGTACAATAACTATCACGCTCCCAAATCAACTTGCCTTATACAGTAGGGTTAACCCAATCCTATTCCTTTGTTGTCATTTGATAGATATTTTCTATGTTCATTGTGTAGTATTCTTCTTTGACTAGTTCTGTGTACCTTACTCCTTCTGATGGATCCAAGGGAGAAATTACTCTCATATTTTTTCCTTCAAATATCATCTGAATCTTCTTCAGATTTATTGTGGCCATATTTTTAAATGCCTAATAAAGTCCAAGAAATGCAGGATAAGGGTTACTATCATCGACAATCTCTATTACATCAAAATCAACATTAGTGTGGACTCCTTCAATATCCATTGTGTTAGGTCCCTATATTACTAGTGTAGTCCCTTATTGTTGTTAGTGTATCCCCCTTATTGTTGTTAGTGTATCCCTCTTATTGTTATTCTTGTGCCCCTATATTCCCCATATTGTTATTATTGTACCCCATAAAACCCCACTATTTTTATTGTTGTTCCCTTACATTATTATTGTTAGGTTAGCTAGGATTGTATTGTGACCCCATGAACTCATATATATAGAAAGGAGTTTTTTTTCATTTGAATCATCTAAGAATTGTTCATTTATGTAATGTAAAGGAGGTTTCCCCCTCAAAGTGGCTGATTTCTAAGGCGTTTATCTCTCTTTTCTTCTATTTTTGGAGTTGGTTTCATAACATTTGGTATCAGAGCTTTGGATTCTATGGTTTCCCTGCTTCAAACAGGTCATTGTGGAATTTTCGCTATAAATTTTTTTCTGCAAAGGTTCAAAAGCTATAAAAACCCCATTTGCGAAGAAATCTTTATGAACGTCATGTAAAAATTCCAGGTCTTGGTTCGCAATATTTTTGAAGATAGAATCTATGGAAGTTAGCTTTTTTGCAAGCTCCTGATTTCATCTCAAATAGGAGACCTTGGGAAAATTTCCATAACTCTCTCTCTGAGCATTGAATTGGAATTCTATAAAAAGTGGCTGAAATCACATGGAATTTAGTTTACTATGTATCAATTTCAAAGCCGAAGTAGGAAAGAGTGACATGTGGCACATCGTACAAGTTCGCTCTATTGAACTAGTCCATAATTAGGACATTGTGGGAGATTAGGCATAACTTTGTCTTGAAGAACCCAAATCAATTAAAACCTATGGCATTGGAAAGATTATTCAAAGGAATACTAAAGGACCAAACATAAAATCTCGAGGATCCGAAATTCCAGAGATACATCAGTTTCAATATTGAGCTCCTCAAAAGCAAGAGAAAGGTGTGTATTTTTTTTTCAAATTGCATAAGTCTTGTTTGAAAAATTAGTTTGAAGTGATTCCAAGGGCATATTTAAGCATAATATCAGTATTGGGTTCTAAAATGGCCCCTAAAAATAATTCAATGCCCATTAAGCCCTCAGAAGGCTCTGCTATGACTCATGAAGAGGAAGAAGTGCAACATGATATATCAAAATTACAAGACCAAGTGCACCAAATTTCGCTCTCTCAAAGAGCAACAAAAAATGAAATGAAAGTTTTGAAGAAAGGCATGGAAGCTAATATGGAGGGTTTGAGGAAAGGCATGGAATCTAATATGGATGGTTTTAAGAAAGGTGTCAAAGCTAAGATGGATGGTTTGAATAATGGCATGGAAGCTAATATGGATGACATGGAAACTAAGATAGATGAATAAAAGAAAGACACAATGGAAGACATGAAGAATGATCTAAAAGAAGACATGGAAGGCTTGAAGCAAGGTTTGAAAAAGTTGATACAAAAAATCATTTCTAATGGTGAAAAGGTAGTATACGAAACTCATGATGAGAAAAAAATAAACGTTAATCGTGATTTCATAAACTCTAATGTTGGATTGAAGACCCACCATATTCCAAAGATCTATATGAGGAATTTTGATGGCAAGGATCCCGTAACATGGATACTATATATGGAGAAATATTTTGATCTCCATAATGTGCAAAACACACAAAAGGTACACGTTTCAACCTTACATTTAGAACAAAATATATTTGTATGGTATAGATGGCTTTTCTCTCGTAAAAAAATTGTCACTTGGTCAATTTTTACGAAGGAAATGATAGCACATTATGAGGATACAAAGAGAAACACCTTATTTAGCCGATTGATAAATCTAAAACAAAAGGGTTCAATGGTGGAGCACATTGAGGAATTCCAAAAATTGAATATAAGGTTAACTGATATTCTAGAGGAACGCATGATTGATGTCTTCATAGGGACTTTAAAGGATACCATCCAACATGAGGTTCATCTTTGGGAACCTGATTCATTGGAGAAGGCATTTAGGTTGGCAAGAAAAATTGAAAGTAAAATTATGGCGACAAGCAATCCTACCACTCACATCTATAAAGATGGAAGTGTTGCTACTCCTAGACTTCCACAACCTACAAGGTTGACACCACAACAATTGGAATAAAAAGGAGAAAAAGGGCGTTGCTACAGTTGTGATAGAAAATACACTAAAGTTCATAAGTGTGTTGAGAAGAAATTATTTTACATTGATTGTGAAGAGGAGGAATAAAATGAACAAGAAACTTCAAAAGAATAGGATATACACTAGGAACCAACCCTAGAGAAAGAAGAAATGAGTATGACCATATCCTATAATGCATTGGCAGGAACTACCACTCCTCAAATTCTCAAGATAGAAGGACATATCAGGAAGAAAAATGTAATATTGTTGATTGATTCAGGTATTACCCATAATTTTATTCATTTTAAGGTAGCCAAGGAATTGAATTGCTTCCTATACCCAGCACCAAAGTTTCAAGTGATGGTTGCAAATGGAGGGACTATAAATTTCTCTAGAAAATTCCATAATATCAAGCTAATCATGGGGTAATATGTATTGAATAGTCCAATGCTTTCCATTCCAATGGGAGGTGTTGAAGTTGTACTAGGAGTACAATGGTTACAATCTTTGGGGACAGTAGCTTTAAATTTTCAAGAACTTTTCTTGAAAAATTTTTCGGAAGGAAAGGAATTTTAATTACGGGGTATCGTAGGGAAGCTAGGAAAGATAATAATCTCTAATGTTATGAAAAATCTTCTGAAGAAAGAATAACGAGGCGTAATTTCACATTATTCTCACTAGAAGTTCCAACATCAAAATCATCTATTTCTCCAAAAATTCTTGGACAATCATTCCAAGGTGTTTGAAACTCCCAAAGGAATGCCACCTATTCGTGATCATGATCATGCTATTCATTTGATTCCAGGAATTTTTCCTCCAAATATCAGGCCTAGTCAAAGTAGAGGCTGGTATAATTCAACCTAGTCAAAGTTCTTTCTCTACTCCAGTAGTTTTGGTGCACAAGAAGGATGGATCATGGCGCATGTGTACGGATTATAGGGAGCTCAATAAGCTCACTATTAAAGATAAATTTCCCATTCCTTTGATTTATGAATAATTGGATGAATTACATGAAGAAATTTAGTTTACCAAGTTGGATCTTCATTCAGGATATCATCAAATTAGAATGAAGACTGAAGGTATTCTGAAAACAACATTTCAAACTCTTGAGGGTCATTATGAATTTTTGGTCATGCCCTTTGGCCTTACCAATGCATCTTCTACATTTCAAGGGTTGATGAATTCCATTTTCAAACCCTTCCTTAGAAAATTTGTGTTAGTATTTTTTGATGATATACTAATCTAGCAGGTCTTGGAAGGATCGTGTTCAACATGTTGACAGGGTGCTCAAACTATTGGAGGAGAAACAATTATATGCAAAAACCTCCAAATGTTTCTTTGGAGTACAACAGGTGGAATATCTGGGTCATATTGTATCTCAAGAGGGTGTTAAGGTAGACCCTAACAAAATAAATTCCATTAAGGAATGGAAAGTCCCCACAACCATAAATCAGCTGCAAGGATTTCTTAGGTTAACATGCTATTATCGCAATTTTGTTAAGAATTATAGGAGAATAACAACACCTTTAACAACATTATTGAATAAATATGAATTTTCATGGACTCCTGAAGCAACTAAGGCCTTTGAACATCTTAAAGAGGCAATGTGCCTAGCACTGGTCTTAGCTACGCGAGACTTCACAAAAACCTTTATTGTGGAATGTGATGCCTTAGGAAATGGAATTGGTGTTGTTTTAATGCAAGAAGGAAGACCCATTTCTTTTGAAAGTCATCCAATCAAAGGAAAGTATTTACAGAAAGCTATTTATGAGAAGGAAATGTTGGCAATACTACATGCACTAAATAAATGGTGACCTTACCTAATGGATAGACACTTCAAGGTAAAAATTGATTATGATAGTCTTAAATAATTTTTGGAACAAATATTATCTTTAGAAGAGAAGAAAAAATGGGTCACAAAGATATTTGGTTATGACATTGAAATCATCTACAAAAAATGGAAGTTAAATTTTGTTGCAGACGCACTCTCAAGAAAGGATGAGAAGGTGGAAGCATTGCTTTCTGCCATTTCTATTATCCATCCAAATTGGATAACCGAAGCAAGGGAGGAATGGAAGAATGAAGAATAAGTGTGGAAACTCATTCTAAAGTTTCATTAATATCCCAATACATCTTATACATTTAGTTGGAAAAATGATTCCTTATGGTACAAATATCGCTTATATATTTGTAATAATTCCCAACTAAAACAAAAGATTCTTTTGGAATTGCACATCTCTCCCATAGGAGGACACTCGGGATTTTTTTAAAATTACCACGGGGTGAAGAAATATTTTTTTTGGGATGGTCTTAAATCTGATATTCAAAATTTTGTGGCAGAATGTTTGGTTTGCCAACAAAATAAAGTTGAGACAATTAATACCCCAAGTCTGCTACAACCTTTACCCATTCCAAGTCAATGTTGGGAGGAGGTTTCAATGGATTTTCTCATAGATTTACCTAAGTCCGAAGGAAAGAGTGTCACCATGGTGGTATTTAATAGACTTACCAAGTATGCACACTTTTTTTCATTATATCATCCATTTAAATCAAGTACAGATGCTACTACACTTATGGAAACAATTCAAAAGCTACATGGAAACCCAAATATTATTGTAAGCGACAGAGATCCATTTTCACTAAAAAATTTTGGACAGAATTATTTTATTATTTGGGTACTTAACTAGCCCATAGCTCATCTTATCAACCTCAATCTGATGGGAAAAATGAGATAGTGAACAAATGTTTGGAAGGATATCTTCTTTGTTTTGTATCTGATAAACAAACATAATGGGTCAAGTGGTTACCTCTGGTTGGATGGTGGTATAACACTTCCTTCCATACTGTAGCAAAAATGACCCCATTTATGGCACTTTATGGATATCATCCACCGTCCATCACATCATCTTTAAGAGAAAATTTTAAGGTTCAAGTAGTGGAAGATCACATCGAGTGTCAAAAATAAGTTCTCCAACTCTTAAAGGATAACATAAATTTGGCAAAAAATTGAATGAAACAACAGGAAAATCAACATCGCAGCGAGAGAAGTTTTGATGTAGGATAATGGATATTTTTACAGATACAACCATACAAACAAATGTCCCTCAAGCAAGCTAAGAAGGATAATAAATTATCACCAAATTACTATGGTCCTTACAAGATGTTGCAAAAGATTAGCACTATGGCATACAAATTGGAGCTTCCTTCTTCTTCTTGAGTGCACCCAGATTTCCAAGTTTCATGCTTAAACAAGGTTATAGGTGACAAAATTCTAGTTCAAACAATATTTCCAGAACTTGATGAGGAAGGAAAAATCATATTGGAACCTGAAGCAGTCACAGAAATAAGAACTCGACAACTACGAAATCGATCAATTTCATAGTATCTCATCAAGTGGAAGAACTTACCCACTAAAAATTCCACATGGGAAGATGATAATTTTATACAGAAGCATCCAAAGCTACTCAAGCATTGAGGAAAACACTTTTTTGAAGGAGAGGGGCATGTTGTATGTTTTAACCCTGTACATAAATTATCTGCAAACTAATCTAAAAAATAGAAAATAAACAATAGCGAGAGCATAAAACATAAAACAGATATACACTAAGATTTTCCCCTGGATCCCAAATCGAGACGACCAGCTTGATTTTCATTATATTCCTTTTAGTGTTACAACACATATATATACATGTCGAAGCTTACATAAACCCCAATCCATTAACCCTGGATTAGAACATAACCATAGTTCCCTTGACAGGATCTACAAAATACCAGGGGCTGAAAACCATCATGCCCCAAAACAATGTACAAACCCATGCACAAAACCATGGGCAGGTCCTCCCACCGAAAAATAGGGTCCAAAAAAAAATTTCCCAGGGCATTGCGCCCAGCGCAACGTACATGGTGATCTATCGCCCCACCGTGAGCCCCCCGCGCGTGACTAGTCGTAGAAAGAATATAACACATACCCAACATTATCCCACTTGTTGTTTTCTTTCCGCAAGGAGCCACAGGAGAGCTCAGTCATTGGCCCAGCTCTGCAACACCCATTGTTTCTCTACACCAAGAGAATTTCTAAGTGCTTACAGACTTTGTCAATGCATCTGCAACATTATTCAAAGTGTCCACATTTACTAGCAACACCCTTTTAGCCTCAACCATATCTCTCACAAAGTGATATTGAACATCAATGTGCTTTGTCTTTGAATGATATGCGGGGTTCTTAGCCAATAAAATTGCACTTTGTCTATCGCAATCTATCCTTATAGCCCACTGCACCAAACCCATACTTGAACATGATCTCTACAACCAAAGTGCTTCCTTTCTTGCATGAGTGGCTGCCATGCATTCTGCCTCTGTAGTTGAAAGAGCCACTACAAACTATCTTTTACTCATCCAACTGACTACACCTCCAAATAGGATAAACACATACCCACTTGTAGATCTCCTTTGGTCCAGATCTCCAGCCCAATCTACATCAACAAAACCACAAATGTCCAAAACTATGTCCAATCCTGGTCTTCCCTGGTAGCACAAGCCATAATCACTAGTGCCATGCAAATATCTGAAAACCCGCTTCACAGTTGTCCAATGCTCCTTCCCTGGGTTTGACATAAACCTGCTCAATACTCCCACTATATGTGCAATGTTTGTTCTAGTATAGACCATTGCATACATCGAGCTATCCACTACAGTTGCATATGGAACACGGGACATATCCTCCTCTTCTTCTTGTGCCTTCGGACATTTTTCAGCAGACATCTTTACACCTACAAGAATAGGAACATTCACCAGTTTACTATCCTACATATTGAACCTATGAAAAATAGTCTCGACATACTTCCTCTGGTTTAACCAGAGCTTCCTCTTTGCCTGATCTCTCTCAATTTCCATGCCCAAAATATAGTTTTCAGCACCAAGATCCTTCATGTTGAATTTTGAGAATAGTTGGGTCTTCAAATCTTGGATAATTTCTTTGTCATTTCCAATCAACAACATATCATCCACATACAAGACCAAATAAATAACACGATCACTAATTAATTTAAAATAAACATAGTGATCATCCTTGCTTCTGGTGAAGCCAAGTCCCCGTATATAGGTATCAAATTTATGATACCATGTCCTTAGTGATTTTTTTAACCCATACAGAGACTTCTTTAACCTTCATACCAGTTCTTTCTTCCCCATTACCATAAAACCTTCAGGTCGTTTCATGTACATCAACTCTTCCAGATCCCCGTGAAGAAATCTTGTCTTCACATCCATCTGTTCTACCTCAAAATCAAATGCAGCAGCAACAGATAAAAGTAATATAATAGAAGTAACTTTGGCAACAGGAGAAAAAATTTCACCAAAATCAATTCCCGGCACCTGGGAATAACCTTTTGCTACCAACCGAGCTTTGTATTTCTCCATCTTGCCTTCTACATTCATCTTCTTCTTAAACACCCATTTTCTCCCGATGGGCTTCCTTCCAACCGGAAGCTCCACCATATCCCATGCATCATTTTTATGCAAGGATGCCATTTCATCAACCATGACCTCCTTCAAGAGTTTTCCATCCTCTAAATCTACTGCCTCCCTGTCAGTTCTGGGATCATCATCAGTTATAGTTAAAGAAAAATTTAAACAGAAAGCATATGGACTATACCTTTCTCGTTGTCTTCTTTCCCGAGCTGATCTTCTCGTAGTTGGAGTTTATGGCTCTTCCTCTTCTGAGCCTTCTTCTGTTGTAGAGTCTGATTCATCCTCCTTTAGCTCAAACTCTATCTTCTCAGGTTCCTTTGGTAGGACTTCATGTTTAACAACATCTTTCACCTCTCTAAACACCACATCTCAGTTGTAAAAAACCTTCCTTGTTTTCGGGTTCCAAAGCTTGTAACCCTTTAAACCATCCTTATACCCAACAAAGATGCACCCTTCAGATTTATTATCCAACTTGGTCCTTTTCTCCTTTGGAAAATGTACATATGCATCACATCCAAATACCCTCAGATGTGAAAGAGAGGGTCTCTTACCAGTCCATACCTCATGTGGAGTCTTATCCTCCAACACTGATGAAGGTGATCTATTAACCAAGTAACATGCATTCTGTTGGCAATATGATGCTGAGTGTTGTCCTTGATGGCAACCCACTTGATGAAGATGATGGCAAGCTACTTGATGAAGTTGTCCCTGATGGAATATGTCTTGATGAACTTGTTAAATGATGTATATACAATGAGTACAGAAGGTAATGATGGAAGGAATATCAGTATGTGCTAAAACATGATGAAAAGAGTATGTCTCAAGGCATATGCGGATTTGTCTAGACAAAGTAGAGTATGCACGCTGGAAATAACGTTCCAAGTCGCGTATGGGCAAAAGTGCTCTAAATATGTAAAACCAGGGGTAACCACCATGGTATTGACCCATTGTATTGAGTAATGATTTGTCTATGTGACCCCGTCTAGGAATACCATCGAAAGTAATGTGGTTTTGGCTCATGGTATTGATAAATGGTAAACCTATATAAGGAGAAGAAATTCATTGTGCAAAGGGGTGCAAGTTGTCTGAGCTTGAGTGAATACTTCTCTCTGAAGTATATCTGAATGGAAAGGGTTACAATTGAATGATAGATCTGAATGCATGAAGCACCAAAGAAGAAAATGATGAAGAAGGGGATCTAGATCTGAAATGTATTTGTATTTGCTAGATCTGTTTATGGAATGATTAGATCTGAGATGAGGCGAACATCTGTCTGAAGTAAAGGGTAAAATCTGAGTGATATATCTGTTCTGAAGAATTGCAATGACCTAAATGTCTGAAGAACTATACGTGAGTTCGCCGCAGAGTAAGCGCGTATATACGTGGGTTTCCTGAAGAGAAAGCGCGTATGGGAAGTAAAATTAGCTCTGTAATTTGTACAGAAGTATACGCGGGTTTGTATGGTCGAAGGAGCATATATACACGGTATCAGTGAAAGGAAAGCGCGTATGCAAAACTAGGGTTTGCTGAAGTTTGTGGTATGAGATGTCTAATTTGTTCTGTTGGTTTACTGTTATCTGTCAATGTATCAGTTTGATGTTTGATTGAGCTTAAATGTGTGGAGTGGGTCCAGTCTAAAAATATGATGAAACGTGGCCTGCAAGTTGTGTTCTAAAGGAAGCTTTGGATCCAGTGTGAAAATTGATGAAACGTGGTCCATAGAGGTGCTGAGGGTTGTAGCCTTCAGTCAGGGGGTTGCAGCTCCCTTCCAGGTGAGGCTGGTAAACGAGATCAGGGGGTCGTAGCTCCCTTCCAGGAGAGGCTGGTAAACGAGCTAGGGGGTTGGAGCTCCCTTCCAGGAGAGGCTGGTAAACGAGTGCAGGTGGGTGCCTGCATGCTGGTAGAAGGCTGCGCCAGCACATTTGTTGTAAGATGTTTTCTCTATAATAAAATATTGAAGGCTGAGCAACTGCAGCGGTGGTTTTCTCCCGACTTGGGTTTCCACCTAAAATCCTGGTGTTCATGTGTGATGCTTATGTGTGATGGTTTATTCTGTTCTTACTGCACATGTTTACTGTTTATTGAACATCTAATGAATGAATGATGGAATGATATAAGTGAAGATTTAATGGCACAATTAGATCTCTGTGTATACGCGAGTTTTATGAAGGATATCTGCATGTATACGCTAGTTTGGTTCAGCAAAGTAGCGTATGGGTTTTAGAGAGTGAAAAAGTAAAAAATTTGAGAAAGTCCTAAATACTGATTCAACCCCCCCTCTCAGTATTTTTCCCAACAATTGGTATCAGAGGAGGTCCTTCTGCAGAAGCTTGATCGCTTGAAGGAGATCCGTCGCAATGGGAAGTCGTGAAGGAATATTTTCTATAAGGCCACCTCTATTCAATGGAAGTAATCTGTTGTTCTGGAAAATGAGGATGAGATCCTATCTTCAGTCTATGGGAGCAGATGTATGGGCCATTGTTGAACAAGGATATCAATATCCAACTGCTACACCAACAGATCCAACTGAAAGGAAGAATTATGAATCAAATGCAAAAGCGGTCAATGCTATAACAGGTAGCTTAGCTGAATCAGAATTTGTCAAAGTCATGCAGCTGAATATAGCAAAGGAAATATGGGACAAAATCATCCTAAGTTATGAAGGTGATGCAAAGGTAAAAAGTGCAAAGCTCCAAACCCTCAGAATTGAATATGAAAATTTGAAGATGCATAGTGATGAGAGTATTGCCCATTTCTTCTTGCGTCTAGATGATATTGTAAATCGAATGAAAAATTTGGGTGATACCATAACCGATACTACTCTGGTAGAAAAAGTCTTAAGATCTTTGACTTCAAAATTTGAATCTAAAGTGTCTGCTCTTGAAGAAAAGCAAGATCTGCAAACTCTAACTATTGTTCAACTACATGGTATTCTGACTGCTTTTGAAATGAGAAAAGGAGGTCCCTCTCAAATCAAAGAAGCTGCTTTTAAGGCATGTGCAAAAGGAAGATGTCAAGGAATCAGATTATATATCAGATGAAGAAGAAGCTAATTTTGTGAGAAAACTCCAACTAGGAACTGGAATATTCAAAGGTAAGCTTCCCTTCAAGTGTTTTACTTGTGGAAAAGTTGGTCATTATGCTGCTAAATGTCCCTATGAAGAAAAAAATGGTAAATGGAAACAATTTGAAAAAGGAAAGAGTTATTATACAAATGAAGATAATGATGAAGTGTCTAGTGAGGATGAAGAAGGTTCTGACCACGGCCTACAAATACTCATGGCATCCACTATTGAAAATGATAACTTCACAAAAGAAAGGGATTTGATTGGTAAGGGTTACTTTCATGGATGTTGCTTATATTGTAACTCATTTGGTCATAAGGCCACTGATTGCAGGATAAGTATGATGAACAAATCTGATAATTTCCAACACCCTATAAGATATCACAAGCAAAACTGGAAAAGGAAAAAGCACCGGTCAAAAACGTAGGGAATGATGACCCTACTTCAGTCATCCGCTTCTAAAGCTTACTTCTCTTAATGACTGCAAAAGTGATGTGAGATACATTATAGGGATTAGTAATGTATCATCACAGGGGGAGCAATGAATGATGATTCTCATGGTTTTTTTGGTTATTCTGGTTATATTTATTTCTGACAGTGCATATGATATGAAGAAGACAGGTACAGGAAGTATAAATTCAGGGGGAGATGAAGGAATGTGAAGGTTTTCAATATATCACTTTCCATACATGGGTTAAGTTAACTAAAGCCGCGTATACACGCGAGTTCCAGCAGACACAGTCGCATATGCATTGATGATAAGAGAATTGGGATGACAGCTAAAGATCAGGAGCAGAGGTTCAGGGGGAGCATCAGTCTGACTGCTAATGATTGTACTGTTAGAATTATTCTGGTTATACTCATGCTAATGAAATAATACATGGTTTCTTATGTTGAAGATTATGGATGAGCCCGGATTGCTTATTTGATGAAGAATATCTTTTGGATATGATGGAAGTCTTACGATTCGGAGATCCAGAGAGATCATGCAGAGATTGTTGCTGATGACTTGTTGTTAAAAGTATTCAGATTGCACAAGCTAAGGAGGAGCCTTGGACATATGGAAAGGATGTTTGGATGCACATTTTTAGGGGGAGCACTAGTCTTGCTGAGTATAATGCATTGTTGGCATTATGATGATTTTGAAATATGATCTCTCTCTTGAGGTCTTTCTGGTATTGGTCATGAAAAGTCATATTTGTAATTTTATGAAAAGGTCATGTAAGGACTTGATCAAATGTGTAAACCCACTTGGTTGGGTACTTGAGTCAAAATGTGTAAACCCACTTGGTTGGGTATTTGAGTCTCATATGTAAATCCACTTGGTTGGATCTTTGATGTAAGTATGAGTCCTTGGTGATAGGAAGGTCATAGAGTCATGCACTTCATTAAAAAATATGTTTGAACATTCAACATGAACTCAGGGGGAGCATGGTAACTTCAATGCACATCAGATCTACAACTCTCTTCTTTCCACATAAGGAGAAAAACCTTGTGTTGGTTTTGATCCGCCCTTTTCCCTTGATTTCAAAGGGGGAGAGTGACATGGTGTTTGAATAGGGGGAGAATATCATTATGCCTAATGTATCTATCTGTAGTGGTGATCAAACACCATCGTGGTTGCCATCAAGTCCAAAGGGGGAAATTTTTGGCAATATGATGTTGAGTGTTGTCCTTGATGGCAACCCACTTGATGAAGATGATGGCAAGATACTTGATGAAGTTGTCCCTGATGGAATATGTCTTGATGAACTTGTTAAATGATGTATATACAATGAGTACAGAATGTAATGATGGAATGAATATCAGTATGTGCTAGAACATGATGAAAAGAGTATGTCTCAAGGCATACGCGGATTTGTCTAGACAAAGTAGCGTATGCACGCGGGAAATAACGTTCCAAGTCGCGTATGGGCAAAAGCGCTCTAAATATGTAAAACCAGGGGTAACCACCATGGTATTGACCCATTGTATTGAGTAATGATTCGTCTATGTGACCCCGTCCAGGAATACCATCAAAAGTAATGTGGTTTTGGCTCATGGTATTGATAAAGGGTAAACCTATATAAGGAGAAGAAATTCATTGTGCAAATGTGGGCAAGAAGTCTGAGCTTGAATGAATACTTCTCTCTGAAGTATATCTGAATGCAAAGGGTAACAGTTGAAGGATAGATCTGAAAGCATGATGCACCTATGAAGAAATAATGAAGAAGGGAATCTAGATCTGAAATGTATTTGTATTTGCTAGATCTATTTATGGAATGATTAGATCTGAGATGAGGCGAACATCTGTCTGAAGTAAAGGGTAAAATCTGAGTGATGTATCTGTTCTGAAGAATTGCAATGACCTAAATGTTTGAAGAACTATACGCTAGTTCGCCGCAGAGTAAGCGCGTATATATGCGGGTTTGTTGAAGAGAAAGCGCGTATGGGCAGTAAAATTAGCTTTGTAATATGTACAGAAGTATACGCGGGTTTGTATATTTAATAAAAAAGTGATATACGCCAGATCAATGAAAGGAAAGCACGTATGCAACAATGTGTTTCCGGGTTTGTAAAAGGATTTTTCCGATCTGTTTCCGCGGGTTTACCGTTATCCGTCATCGTACGCTGATGCCTGATTATTTAAATGTGGAGTGTAGTCTAGTCCGAGCTGTGGACAGAAAGGTGGCCTGCTGTCAGGTGGTCTACGAAGTTGTTGACACGTTCAAGGGAAAATCGAGACAGAAACGTGGTCCACAGAGGTGCTGAGGGTTGTAGCCTTCAGTCAGGGGGTTGTAGCTCCCTTCCAGGTGAGGCTGGTAAACGAGATCAGGGGGTCGTAGCTCCCTTCCAGGAGAGGCTGGTAAACGAGTCAGGGGGTTGGAGCTCCCTTCCAGGAGAGGCCGGTAAACGAGCGCAGGTGGGTGCCTGCGTGCTGGTCAAGTCTGCGCCAGCACATATGTTGTAAGATGTTTTCTCTATAATAAAATATTGAAGGCTGAGCAACTGCAGCGGTGGTTTTCTTCCGACTTGGGTTTCCACCTAAAAATCCTGGTGTTCATGTGTGATGCTTTGTGTGATGGTTTATTCTGTTCTTACTGCACATGTTTACTGTTTATAGAACATCTAATGAATGAATGATGGAATGATATAAGTGAAGAATTAATGGCATAATTAGATCTCTGTGTATACGCGAGTTTTATGAAGGATATCCACGTGTATACGCTAGTTTGGTTCAGCAAAGTAGCGTATGGGTTTTAGAGAGTGAAAAAGTAAAAAGTTGATAAAGTCCTAAATACTGATTCACCCCCCCTCTCAGTATTTTTCCCAACACATTCTCCACTGCCTCTGCCCAGAATTCTTGTCCTAACCCAGTACCACTGAGCATGCTTCTTGCCCTTTCCATCAGTGTTCTATTCATTCTTTCTACAACTCCGTTTTTCTAAGGTGTGCATGGAGTAGTCTTCTTCCATGCTATACCACACTTCTTACAAAACTAGTCTTCAAATTCATTCTTGCAGAACTCCCAAACATTATCTGTCCTCAGCACCTTTATCTTCTTCTTTGTCTAGTTTTCCACCAAAGCCTTAAATTCTTTAAATCTGTCAAAGACTTTAGATTTCTTCCTCAAGAAATATATCCATGTATTCCTTGAGAAGTCATCTATGAATGAAACATAGTACATGGACTTACCCAGTGATGGAACCGACACAGGTCCAAACACATCACTATGCACAAGCTCTAATATCTTGTTCGCCCTCTTAGCACCATAAGGAAAACTCACCCGATTATGCTCCCCATATACACAATGTTCACAAAAATCGAAATATAGAGAGCTATTAGACATACCTTCTACCATACGATTTCCATGCAATATCTGAAGGCCCTTCTCTCCAATATGTCCAAGCCTTTGATGCCATAGCATGGTATTTTCTCCAAATACCGCTAGGCTTTCCGCTCCACTTTCGGGAACCACAGAACTATTGCACCCATCAATAATAGTGCTACCCTGAAGCTTTTACAAAGTTCCAATCTTAACTCCCCACATTAATGCCAGTGCTCCCCGAACCATCTTACAAGTATCTTTCTCGAACACTGTTTTTACACCTGCATCATCCATCTTGCTTACAGAAATCATATTTATGGCCAATGCAGGAATGTGTAGAACACCAGGAAGTGTTCTAATCCTTCCACCTTGCAGCTTCAGCTTGAATTTTCCACGTCCAAAAATTCTGGCCTTCCTATCATCCCCTAAGAAGACATCACCACCATCATACTTCTCATACTCGCAGAACCTTTGCACTTGAGTCAATCAACCATACGTCATGATCTACATGTGTATTTGAGGAAGAATCCAAATACACATCCCCACCTTCATCTGAGGTGGTTTTTGTCTACGTAGAAGGAGCATCATCAGATCCCTTTCCTTTCTTATGATTTTTAGATCTGCATTCCTTTTAGTAGTGCCCTTCCTTTCCACATTTCCAGCACACCTTTACAAACTTGCCTGGAGATTTATATCTCCCTCTAGATTTAGATCTCCCACTCGAAACCTTATTCTTGTTTCTGTTATGGGACCTTCCTCGTACCGATAAGGCCTCCCCATTCTAGCCCTCCATATTTCTCTGTCTCATTTCCTCCGACAGCAAGACTGAGATAATGTCATCAAAATTCAAGGTAGTTGTATTGCTACCTATTACAATAACCAGATTTTCCCACGAGTCTGGTAGAGAACACAACAAACTGATGCACTTATCTTCATCTGAGATTTTAATATCAACAGATGATAGCTGAATTACCATAGTTTTGAAGGTGTTCAGATGCTCTGTCACCGAGTCTCCATCCTTCATCCTCAGGTTATACAGCTTTTTCCGCAGGAAAAATTTATTTACCAAAGACTTAGATTGGTACAAATTCCCAAGTTTGTCCCACAAATTCTTTGCGGTAGCTTCCCCAGATACATTCAACAATACCGAATCTGAGACACACAACCGTATTGTGCTCTTCGCCTTCCGATCCAACTTCTTCTAGTCTTCATCTGACATTTTCATTGGTTTAGTACCTAGATCTACTACGATCCACTGGTCTTTATCCAACAGTAGATCCTCCATATTGAGCTTCCACAACTCAAAACTCTGACCATTAAATTTCTCAATCTCTATCTTTCCACTGGTCCCCATCTTCTTTCACCGTAAGAATCGATCCCGCAGATCTCCCACTGAATAGGGTCTACCACAGGCCCGAGCAAAAAAACCCTCAGCAGCAAAGGTGTCCCCTTGAAGCCGAAACAACTCTAATACCAAATGTAGGTTTTAACCCTGTACAGAAATTATCTACCAACGAATCTTAAAAACAGAAAATAAATAATAGCAAGAGCATAAAACATAAAACAGATATACACATAGATTTTCCCCTGGATCCCAAATCGAGAAAACCAGCTTGATTTTTCATTATATTCCTTTTAGTGCTACAACACATATATATGCATGCCGAAACATACATAAACCCCAATACATTAACCCTGGATTAGAAAATAACCATAGTTCCCTTGACCAAATCTATAAAATACCAAGGGCCAAAAACCATCATGCCCCAAAAACATGTGCAAACCCATGCACAAAACCATGGGCAGGTCCACCCACTGAAAAGTAGGGTCCAAAAAAAAATTTGCTGTGCCCGACGCAACTTACAGGGGGGGCTATCGCCCCCCCGTGACCCCCCCACACATGACTAGTCGTAGAAAGAATATAACACATACCCAACACATGTTAGGTCCCTATATTACTAATGTAGTCCCTTATTATTTTAGTGTAGCCCCCTTATTGTTATTGTTGTACCCCTATAGTACCCATATTGTTATTATTATGCCCCACAAAACCCCACTATTGTTATTGTTGTGCCCTTACATTATTATTGTTAGGTCGTCTAGGATTATATTGAGACCCCATGGACTCCTATATATAGAAAGGAGTTTTTTTCATTTGAATCATCCAAGAATTTTTCATTTATGTATTGTAAAGGAGGTTTCCCACTTGAAGTGGCTGATTTATAAGGCGTTGATCTCTCTTTTCTTCTATTTTTGGAGCTGGTTTCATACCACTGTGACACCTAATAGTATTCCCATAGGAAAGATCTTTTGTTGACTTGTCATCCTTAACTGAATAGGTGACCACTATAGCTTCAGCGTACCCATTATTTCCCATGTCTGCTTTGTCAAGACATTAGCATCAAATCCAAAATCTAGAATGACTTGATACATCTCATAGTCTCCTATCTACACACTAAGCCTCGTTTATCTTCCAATTCTCTTATGTCGATGCAAATTATTGACTGCATGCATCTCACTTCGTCGTCTTTCTTGGGATGCACATGAATCTATCAACTTCTGAAGCCCTTCTTCAGCCTTTTGATCTCTTAACAATTTCATACAAGTCTGTAGAAAATAATTTAAAATACTTACTTGATTGATGACTCCTGGTCTTGTGTTAGATCTCGGTTTTGTATCGAATTTGATGACTCGTCGTAGTTACTTCTTTGATCGGGTCATGGTTGTGCACTAGAGGTCAAACCTCCAGCATCCATAAAAATTTTCTTTTCTTCTGTAAATACTTCTTTTTCTTTCTAAATAAAAAAATCAAGAGCTTTCTTAGCAATATTTCTAACCCATGCACTTTCATATTATTTATTTTCATTCGCCTTATCACTACTAGTCACAACTCCACTTCTAGTGACAATACTAACTCGAGGTTCGTCAGTCCTCCTTTCATCATTCATCATTTGAATATTCTATGTCAGTTGTTGGTTCCTCTTTTCTTTCATATTTTCCATAAGTACAGGACATTATTCAATTACAAGTTCAAAGGATTTACAATACTTACATATCATAGTGGGGTTCTGGAAGTCTCTCGCAAAATGACTTGACCGGCCACATTTATAGAAAATGATCTGGCCACATCCTTGACTAGCTCCACCACCTCAACCTCTCCCTTGGTAACCTCCTCGACCACTATGTTGTCCATTGTCCTCATTTTCATGCTTTTATGCTTTCATTCTATAAGTGTCAACACTACACTCCATCATTAGGTCATAAGCCTAACAATTATTCTCATCATGTCCTATTGATTTACTAAATTTTCAATATAAATTCCTAAGATTTTGTACATATTTTTGTAACAAGTAACAGTATTTTGAATGATTTTGGCCTCTAGCCTTACATATTTCGCACCACAGGCTAGATCTTGCATTCAAGGTATTAGGTGTTCCACCAACCAGTTAACCCTTGAATATAAGGCATTTTTATTTAGGATGGCCCTTCGATCTGCACTTCGTACACCACACTTCTTCTCTAACCTATATTCTTTTCTTGATTTCTTGTATCTGTAGGGTTAGTTTCTCTAACTGATTATGAATCTATTGCATGCTTGCATTAGTATCTTCTATAGGCGAAGCTTCCAATTTCATCACAATCTCTAGAGCTTCAGCTTGAGTTACTATCTTTTGTTGGCTTAATGGAAATCTGATATGCAGTAGAAGTGCGGCTATAAACCATTCTTGATGTTGATACATAGCTATGTCAAAGCTTACCTGATCTAATAACAACTTAAATCTCTGATCAAACTCCCAAATAGACTTAGTAGGTTTCTATTTGATCTCTTTCAACTCAATGATGCACTGCGACTTAGACTTTGGCCTCTTGAACTCTCTTACCAGTGATGCTTTAATATCTGCAAATGTCATGTTCTGGTTATTTGAATGCTTCATATACCATGTTAATGATCTATCTCGTAGCGTCATAATGAGTTTCACTTTCTTTATATTACCATCGTTGATCTGCTTCGTGTCCATACAACTTCGCGTAAAAACCAAAATTGTTTTGGATCATCCAATTCAGTTCCTATGAAAACAGGTATCTTAATATCATCATCCATACCTCTTATTGGGGGGGGAGGGGGAGGGGGAGGAGGATGGGGGGTTGGAGGGGTAGGGGGAGTGGGGAAACCAAAAACACCCTAGCTATTACTGGATTTCAGCTTCTGCGAACTATCAAGCTGGGAGGGAGAATACTGCGAAGTTGCCTGGGGGTTATCAGGGTGACTTTCTTCTCTTTCACTTTCAGATCCACTCAAAAGAGGACTATAATCAGTCTCTACAAAGGTCTTTGGGTCTTGTCGATGAGATCTATTTCTAGTATCTACTCTATATCTCTTTCCACTTCGCGTTGCGTCAATATCTTGTTCAGATTTACTTTATCTTCTTCTAAACATAACTAAACTAGAAATCTAATAACATTTGTAAAACTCCCTTTTCACACAGAAGCATCTTAATCCAAAGTTTTAGAGATTTTAAATAATTACCCCATGGTCCTTTTAAGAATTGTCATTCTGGTTCATTGTAGGACACAGTCAATTCTACTGCAAACTTAGTAATGAATCCTCCCAAGATGCTATTAATACAGAAATCAACAACCCCTGAAATCCTATTGTCAATGCCCTTGAGTCGATGTATTAGTTCAGGATTTCACATCACAGGTTCTCCACCCTTAAAATAGTTCTTCCTTTCGGTCAACCTTGATATCCACTCGTACAGCTCAACAGGAAAAGTAGCAGAGAAAATATCATATTGATTTATAAAAATATACTTTTGTAACCACGCTTCAGATTTTAGATGAGGATTTATGTTTTCTTGATCCAAAAATTCTTTCTCTTTCAGGTCTATCCAGTCTTAAATCTCTTTCTTTGGCAGATGCCACATCCACATATCCCTCAAAAAAATCTCGGTCCTAGCAACGGAACCATTTGTTTGCTTGGTTTGGGTTGACCTAGGTTTAATATATACTACGCACCAGCAAACCCCTGATCATTGGCCCTTTCAGCAAAGACTTGCAATCAGATTGCAGTCTCACTCGAAGTGACTATGGGTGGATGCAAAACCAAGTTTCTACAGCCTTGAGGGACTGGGAGATGTGGTATTATTATATTTTCTTATGATTTATACTTACAAATCACTTCGCCACATCCAATTAATCACTTGAACATGTCATATAAACCCATACACCATTACTACATTGAAGTAAAATGCAATTTTAATGACTACTACGCTACAACATATAATAAGAAAATATACACATCAACCACACAAGAACACCAAAGTAGTGTCCACAATTTTTTTCTTAATATAATTAATCTTTGAATAGAATCGGTTCTCAACCTACACACTAAGTTGCAGGCTGTCTATGCATTAAATTGCAGACTCTTCTCTAGGCCTCTACGCACTCAGCTACAGAGCCTTCCCTTTGCTACAAATTACTAATCACAACATTCTTATCGAATTAGCACTATATTCCATGTCTCTCTAAACATAGAATTTCAACCCTATATATATATTATTACATCGTCAAAATACCATGGTCCAAATACCATGGACTCCCTAAAACAAGCAACTATGGTCCCAAAACCATTGATCATTTACAAAATTGCGTGTTTTTACAAAAATTATGGGCTTCGACACCGCACCGTATATTTAATTCCTTAAACTTCGCGTTCCACTGTGCACTCCGCTCCACAAGATGCAGAGTATTTTACAAAATCTAGGTGTTATAACCCTATTTTTGACTCCATTATAGTGAGAGAAGCCCAATATCAACTTACCTAAGTTGTTTGGCTAAAATGCATGCCTTTTCACATTTTATTTTACTTATGTGAGATTTATCCCATGATAAAAGGGTGAAATTACATAATTGAGAAATTTCTCATAATTATTTTGCCAAAATATTATAATTATGAGATAATCATTATTTCATAATTGATATAATTGAGAAAATTCTCATAATTGTAAAAAAGGTTTCTATATTTTCCCATTCCCTAGGAGATGAGCTCGATTACTCATTGATCCGAGTTGGCTAGGACTGATCCACTAGAATTTTCCTTAATTTCTCATCATCCTGAGCATCTACATTCATCCTCTAGAGACCTTTCATTCAAAAATTTATACTGGATCATTTGAGAGGTTCAGGCTATTCAGCATTTTCTATAGTTGTAATTTTTCTAGTTGTAATTCGAGATTCTGAGAGAGCCATGCTGCTGCTGAGATCTTGAGAGTGCTCTTCATATTCTTGTCTAGTGGGGAAACTCTACCGAATTGTGGAGAGGAGAAGCTAAAAGTAAGGTAATGAAGCGATATTTTTATATTAATGAAGATCTATATTCCTTCCATGTATATGATTGTATCTTTTTATCGTTTATCTAATGATCTTTCGAGGAAGATCCTTTTTCGTCTTTGTAGTTTCATGATCATGTGCAGGTATTGATATCTAAGGTAGATCAAATAGATCACTCATGTGGAGCATGTTAGTGTCAGTATTTGCATCCTTCCACCAGTGATCAAAAAATCTCTTTTCATATCATAGTAGGGTCCCATTCTGAAATTTTTGTCATTCCATTAGGTCATCGTGCAAAAATTTGGTCACTGATTAGGGTATTTATATCATTACTACTCCTTTCACCTCCATGGTTATTGGACATCATCATGGTCAGGTGATTCATTGTTGAAAGAGTCCCATAGTCATCATTGTCATCATTCAGCTCATTCTTCCATGTTGTGTCATCATTAGGTCATAGGGTCAAAATCATGAAAATTGGTCATTTCACCATCAAATTCATCTTTTTAAGGAGTAGTAATAGTCAAAGGTTTTAAAAGAATATTTTTATCTTAATTATGATGGATTATATGCAATTAAGTTCTAAGGCTCCAGTTCAAATCAGAATGTGAAAGTACATGGTGGGTACAGTACACCACCAAAGGACAAATCTGATTAAAGAAACTAAAACTCAAGTTCATTTTCTCATTCCACATTCAAGGGACATCTCTCTACCAAGAAAAATCACTCCCACTCTCACAAAGGCCATTTCATGCCATCAAAAGACAAGTTTTCCTCTTGTGTTGCGCTTTTTCCAAAGGGAGTTGTGTTTTCCCAAGGGTGCCCAAATCATCATTGCAGAAGGTTTATTCAACAAATTCAGGTTCCAAACTATCATTTCCAAGTAAGTGGATTTTTTTTTACCATATTTGTATCTCAATTGTGCTTGGAAAGATCATTTCCCTCTCATAGGGTGTTGAGGGCATTTTTTTGGTTTCATGACTTCCATGGTTAAATCATCAACAAAAATTTTATCCTGATGCTCTTACACCTTCCCATATCCTTAATATACCTTCCTAAACACTTAAAATCACTCATATCCCTCAAAATCATCATTTTCCATAAACCCTATCTTATCACTACAATTTGACCAGTTTATGGAGAATTGATTTTGGAGGGGTTGCACTTGATCATTTTCCGTGCTTGATAGGTCCATTGTGTAGTAGACAGAAATATCTTTAAAATGAGCTATCATGAGCTCAATTTGGAGTTTTTTAAGTCATCAAAAAGTGAGCTATAAGATGGCAAGATGCTTTTGTCAAAGGTCGTTGTGTTTTTGCCAAGGGCGTTGTGTTTTTGCCAGTTCAATGATATTTTCCAGATTTTGACTTTTTCTCAATTGGTCAATGGATTTTATGGATTTTATGGATTTTTCAAATGTGTCAATGTATTGTGATTTCATTTTCATTCCATTTCTGAATTTAATTTTTTCCTAAGCCGGAAAGACAAAATTCATTAATCTTATGCTCTGTTTTGGAGGAATAGTTACAGCTTTTTTCATCTTCTTCTAGTAGAAAACCATTCATATATCTTATGCTCTTTTCTAAAAACCTAGCAGTCTAGACCATTCCATCAAGATATCCTTTTGTGTTGAACTTCTTACCTACCTTACTCCATCAAATCCCTGCAATTATGATCCTCGATTTCCCTGACCTAGTTCCTTCCTTGACCTATTCACCATCTAACACCTAAAAATTCAATCAACCAAACCCTAGTGCTACTATACCTAGCCTAATATATCATTGATCCAGTCATATTGGCCAAGATCCATTGGAGAGATCCCTCTCCTACCTAGTAGGGCTAACTAGTTGGAGAAATATTGGTTTTTGTTTACCTTTGATGGTCTCTTCTTAGCTTCGAAGATCCGTTGGAGCGCTAACAAAGCACAACAGATCGGCATCGAACTCAAGTTCTGTCACCAACCTATGAGGAGGCAAGGTAGCTTCTTCTTCCAAATAGTATTAGAAATATTGCATGACTACTTGTATATCATGAGGGATTGGGAATATTGAATTTCTTTTTTACCGTGCTTTTGTATTTCTGGCGATCTAATGGACACTAAATCATGAGGCAAAAACTCCTTGTAATTTTCTATCCAACAGAAGTGGTGCTTTCAATGAGAGCACACTCGCTTATGTGTTTGCTTTTCCTTAGATCCTGATCAGATCCTCCTGTTTATGGTTTGTTGACATTCCTCGAATTTTTTTTGTTTTCAGTTATTTTTCAGGGTTATTATCTCTATGCTTCAGATATGAATTGATCTTAGATCTGAAGTTTTTTTTTTAAGAGAGAATGAAATATTGCACATTTTAAATCAAATTCTGTAAATTTATTAACATAATTTGATTGAACTAGGCATAGATATGGATTCCTCTCATAATTTTACCTAAAAAAAACAATTACTGAAAATCGACTCTATATGAAGGAGTTATGGTCAATTAAAATTGGCTAGTCTTTTATTCTCCCGCCCTCACACGCGACTGAGTTTTCATTTCGGTTCTGCTATTTTCTATATAGATCTGGGTAAAACTAATTACATATTTGTGTTTTTGTTTAAATTTTATCTAAAATAAAAATAAATAAATTGAACATGGACTCCATATGAAGGATTTATGGCCAATTAAAATTAGCTAGTATTTTTTCCATCTGCCCTCGCGTGCGGCGGGTTTTTTCATTTCAATTCTACTTAATTTTTCAGGTTTTTTTGTTGAGATATTGAGATCTATTAGATCTATCATTTTTTGTAGATGATAAACTATCATATGTTTCTGATCTAAATAATTTTGGTTAGTTTTTTCAATGTCTTCCCTTACTCATTGTTGTGCGATCTGCCTCTTAAGTTTTGATTGTGTGACTTGGATTGAGTTTTGAGTTGTGTCTCTTAACTTCATTATCTGTTTTGACTGGTTGTATTCATAGATTATTTAGATATGATTTGCATTTTATATTCAAGTTTTGATATTTTTTCTCATTTTCATGCCTTCTTGTTGAGTGATCTCTTTGATTTTTTATCATTAGTGTTACAAAGGGCAGTGTTGTGACCGGTTGTGCAGTTGTCATCTTAGCAAGTTCTTTTGAAAGTGTTTTTGTTATATCGTATCACTTTCTTTAAGATCTTGTTTAGGCCTATTTTCATCTAGGGTGTGGTTTAGTTCATTGTAGAACATTGGCCTTGTTGGATTCATTATGTTGCAGCCCTAGCTTGATTGACATTTCCATATTTTGTTTTCACTTTCGATTTCGTTTTTTATTTCTTTGAGTGTTTTGATTGGGCTTTGTTTCCCTAGCCTTTTCGATTTTGGAGTGCTTTGTATTATTCCTTGGGAGACTTGTTTTGGTCTCTTTCTCTAGTTTGTTTTTGGTGTGTTTTTGGGTCATTAAATAAAATCCTTTGGATAATTTGCATTCAGGAAGACTTAACGGAAAAGTGCATATTAGTAGGCATTGGTGTGGTATATAATATCTTGTCCTCTCGTAGCTATAATTCATCAAATTGAAAACAAAAAATTGCATATAGATGCATTAGGGTGACTAACTAAGAGTCCTACACACCATTTCAGTTTCACGTCGCTTCCCACTTGAGTAACCAAAAACCATTAAAAGTAACACAATAATAAAATCAACTTGATTCGTCTTTTATTTTTACTGGTAGTACACCAACATTAGCTTAGGTTAGGGTCTTGGAGGTAGGAGTGTGAGTTAACCACTCCAAGACCATGAAATAAAATCAGAATCTTATGGTAGGGAGTGAAAATACATTTGCAGTAGTGCAGTCTAGGAAACCCTTCTTACAAAAGGGTTAATCATGAGGGCACACTTGGGCTAAGCATTGTGACTCAACCCTACTCGCTTAGTTTTGGGTGGAGAAATATAGCGGAATTGGCACGCAAAAAAATGGTTTTTATCACTTAGGAGCCACTTGGGAGGTAACACTCAAGGGGATTTGGGTCTTGGCTCCTTTTGGGGTTAATTTTCATGCCCTTGCATGTTGGTTTGTCCTATGACTATCCCCCCAGGTCGTGTTATTGTACGTGGTTACCATAGTGGCCTTTATTTCTAGGGCTCATACACAGGTGCAGGGTCGGGTTCATCTTCTATATACCTAGGGTGGATATTAGTCATACTCTCTCATCCCTCTCAGAGGGTGTCCCACTTGTGGGGGCACTTTCCCCGAGTTCGCAACTAAAAGGGTTGGGAAGCGGGTAACTAGTATAATTGTTCCATCACTGGCTTATTTGTGTTATGTTTGCATGTGCTATCTTTTAGGATCTTTCTTGAACGTGATCTTTGGTATGAGTCAGTATTTTTGGCCTTAGGGTGTTTGCACTAACTTAACTGTGTTTTATTTACCATCACACTGGCTAAATTTTCATGCCGACGTTCACATCGCCTTAAAGGTTTACTTTCTGAATGAAATGGACTTATTTCTCCTACACAGAGATTTATTGTCGATACTCATGACTTATACCACAATACCATGCTGGAATCTATGCCTGGCTCCACTGATAGTGATCTAGTTTCTATTGAGAATTTGGTAGACAACTCTGACGCTCCTGCCAACCCACCTTTGACTAATACTTTAGGGCCTACCTTACTTTGGCTGAATCCTAACGATTATACACCGACTTACACTTACGTGCCATTATCTACTATTTACCCTATGGCAGAGTCTAAGACTTCCCTACCGTTTGCATCTACAGTCTCAGCTGCCATGACAGTGATGCCATCTCTTCACGTGACTAGCCCTACTCCTCTATCCACACCGCTTACTTCTTCCTGGGGCATTCCACCTGTCTTATCTATGGCTCCCACTAGTTTCCCCATTTTTATTGTGCCCACACCATCCTCTATTCCAGCTATGGTACCCCAACCTAGTCATCCAGTAGGTCCAGGAATTTACACACCATCATTTTCCCAACCGACTATTCTTGTTTCTTAGTTAGGCACGGTTACTTTTGGGAATTCAAGGGGGGGATCACTAGTTTTTCCTAGTAAGCCTAGGGGGAAATGTAACATCTAGTATGATGCATGCTTGGTATAGTTCACTCTTTGGAGGGAGGTCGCCTACTAGTGCTTATACTAGAGGGGCTAGTTTACCTTGGGGTAACCTCGCTGCCAGTACCGTGTCTTATCCAAGTCCTTCCTCTTATGTTGGTCCTACTTTGGAGCACAGTCCTTATTTTCACCCTATGTATAACCCCATTAGCAGTCATGATTTTGGGGGTCCATTTCTCTCTAGAGGCTTTTACCCTGGGGGGAAATATACATCTACAAGTTAATCTAGCCCACGGAAACCATTTGTCGAGGTGAACCCTTTTCACCACTAGCAAGGTCATCCATCAAATCCTTTTATGGGGGGGGCGCAAGGCTGGTCAAGGGCTTCTCCTGCCTGTGACCCATTTATTCAAAGTCATAATCCATTTCTATCTTCTCTTGATTTACCGAATCTTTCAAAATTAACTGTTGACCCCATTCTTCATAATCCCTGGTGGCCACCGATGCCCACCAAATTACTATTTGATATTCCCAAGTTTGAAGGGAAGCCTGGGGAGAATCCATCCACCCATATCACCATTTACCATTTATGGTGCTCAGCCAATTCGTTGGTGGATGATTCTGTAAAACTTTTCTTGCTCCAAATAAATTTAACCAGGGATGTTGCCAAATTGTACATCGAGTTAGACACTGCGTCCTACGGTTAGTTTACCTCATTAGCTTAAAATTTCCTGACACATTTTGAGTTACCAACCCAGTATGATCTTGACTCTGACCTTTTGTCTAATTTCAAACAAAATGATTCCACGCTTATCTCTGATCACATTCATGAGTGGCATCATCCCAAGAGGTTAGTAAGAACCAAGTTACCTGATGATATTCTCCATAAATTGTTCATTAGAGCACTCCAACCTCAAATTGCTAAAGATGTGTTTATGTTTTGAGCCTTCAATGGGGAGCAAACCATTTTAGTTTCCCAATAATTGGATCTCATATATTCACAGTTGGGTATGCTATACGAAGTTTTTCCCAACACCCCTAGGCCTTCCATTGACCCACCTAAGCCTGTTCCTGACCCACATACTGATGGTGTGATTGGATTTGTTTCTAATCCCATGAGCCAACTTGTTGCACACCTTGAGAAACTAATTGTTACATCTCAATCCCTAGCAAGTGCATCTGACTCTGCTAAATCACCCCCTCCTGAGCAGTCCATAGATGTTTGTTGAAGAGGTAAATCCCCTCTGCAGACAGAGGTGATCCCACTAGCCCAGATCGGGTCTAGCAACAATCAAGTCACACAATGAAGTTGGTTCCTAGTTACAAAAAGAAAAATATCATGATAAGTAGCCTACCTCAAATCCTGCGCAGTTGTCGTTGAAGGAAAGATGACGTTTCCCGTCCCTCACTTGACAGATCACGATCCTTCCGTTTGACACGCCCGAACACCTGTACACGTGCAAGGAAACAACAACATACAACATAAAATCTAAAGCATGTAACCATATATCAGTCAGAGAGGATATAATTCATTTCATTACATAAAGAAATGAACACATGAATGGAACCAAAATCAGAGTCGCTTATATTATAAATGACGAAAGGGAGATTACAACCAAATGCTCTGACGCTATGATCTTCCTTTGGCGGAGTTGACAGTGCAGTGTGTCTCAACAAAGCCTATCAAGAATCTAGACGAAGCTCTCTCTCTTCGGCGTGGCTCTCAAAGGTTGCCCAGCTATAGTTTCCTTCCTACAAGTTCAGCTATAACATGTTCAAACCTTCAACCATTTAGCTTGTTCAACTTGTTCAACCAGTTCAACCTCCACATCAATAGAAGATGGCTATATTTATAGAGGAGAGGAGGAGGTTGGGATCCATACAATAGTGGAAGGGAGGCCTTATCCCTTGGGAGGTTTCCTTATAAGCTGGAAACAAGAGGCCAAAGGAGGAAGGCCATGGTTATTCAGTCGAACCACTCCCTATGGCTCATCCATGAAGTTGTTGTGATCAAAAATTCATCTCTTTTTAAAAAAAAAAATCCATAAAAATATTGGCGCGGGTGCTTAACTGGGACAGAGCGCCAGCTGGCACGAGCTCAGTGTTAATTTTCCTCATTGGCGCGAGGTTATAATGGGCTACTAGTGCCAAGGAAAAAACAAGTGTTTTAAATGGTCTGTTGAGGAAATGGTCAACAGAAGGATCGTTGTCCTCATGGTAAGGGATGAAATGATGGTATTTGCAAGGCATGACATTGCTTATTGGTCACAGAAATGACCCTCCAATGGGCGATATGGGGATTGCAGGGAAAGTGACAAATTATTGTGTAATAGATGCCCCCTAAAGCATGAGGTCCAAGAGAAAGGGAGGGGTGAAATTCTTTATGAGAACACGCCCAACTGAAAACACTGCCATCGAAAGACCTGCAAATACAAATACAAGTGATATCTCTAATACATGATATGTGGTATGGGCACAGCCATCCTTAATAGAATGTACAATAACCGGGATCCAAGGTATGGACACCGCCATCCAGTAAAGAAGGATCAACAAGTAGACTCAGGTATGTTCGCAGCCATCCAATCAAATGAGTCATGTAACTAATCATGATAATTCACAAAAATCCACAGCCTGGATTTCATTAGACAAAATCCAGGGTCTTGTGCTCCATCTCGACCCGAACAGAGTACGATTCTGAGCATGTGAATAAGTGAGCTGAAGTCGAACATGTAAGAACATCGTCTAATTACCAGCCAATAATGAAAGTCGTTAACAGACGCGAGAGGAACCACCAATAATGAGGATGGCCCTCAAGGTACTATAGGTACAATCCACGGAATGTGAACAGTGAGTTGGCGTCGACCACCCACAGAATCATCCAATCGAAGGTCAATAATGAAAACCCTACGTCGAATGCAAAGAACCTGCCATTGAGGCATGCAGGCTCCAAGGTACCTGAAGGGAGTCTCTAGACCCACTTCCCGGATAATGAGTTGAAGTCGACAGGAAGTGACCTTGATCGAAGGTGGGCCATAATGTTTCCCACATCATCGACACAAGACAGAGGGACATAATTTTTGTGAATCAAGATCGACAGAGAATCAGAAGGAGGTTGAAAACTGCAGAGGCCAACTTCTCTTGAACATATCGGCAGCACGACATTGGATTTGGCAGTATTTTACATCAAAGGATCTGAGGTGATGGTGACGTGGCAAAGAGCATATGAGCGGTCAAAAGAGATTACCCAAACCCATGGAGGTAAGCAGATAGCGAGATGAGATGTCCCCAACCCGACATGAATGCAGAAAAGTGCCATGTTCAAGAGTGACAGACTGCCGACACGACAGTGATACTGGTTCCATTTTTCCCCACCATTTATGGCGAGTACCCAAATTATTTTTGGAAACAAGCTTGAAGGGGATAGCATATGCTTGTGATATAAGTTTTTCCTTCAGAAAAATCCAACCTAGTACATTTAACGAGCCCTAGGAAGGAGGAACTCGAATAACGTCATTACGATGGAGTCCGATGTCATCATTTTTTAACGAGTCTGACAAAGGAAGAACTCAGCATCTTTTCATGTTTAGAGAGTTTGAAAAGACAATGGAAAAGAAAACTCCAACAGTCCCTTTTCGTAGATAGTCCCACAGATCCAAAAAGGTAGAAAACTATATCTGAAATAACCTCTTAGTCACGATAGGCTAGGGTATTCCTTTTTCGTAAATAGTCTATCCCAGCCCGAAAAGGGGTAAAATTATACTGGGTAGATATCATTTCGCAGCCAATTTAATGAGCTCAAAACGACAAGCGACTCGGCAATATTTTCAGTTTTAGAGAGTTAGAAAAGAGCTCAAAGATGACTCCTCCTGGAGGAACGAGTGGTATTAAGGGTAGCAACTGGTTCCAATAATGGTGGAACTACTCAGAACAAGTAAATTTCAAGAGGTTTGCTAATAAGACCACTCATCGCAGCGATTCCTCAGGAACGGCTAAAACAACCAAGTGAAGGCATATGATCGGCCAAGCAGATAGTGACGATGGAGTGAGAAAACCAAGGGTCATCTGGCAAAACAGACTGATAAAATGGCAATCACAAGAGGTAAAATAGGAATGGTTTCATTTTTACACAAGCTTGAAATTAGGAAACTCTTCTTGAAGTTGGTTTCATTTTTACACAAGCTTGAAACAAAGATAAACTATGCTTGAAATCGGTTTCATTTTTACACAAGCTTGAAATGGAAACAAACTATGCTTGAAAAAGTAAGCGTGCCCCCAACATGGTGACTCAATTCGAACTTTGCTCCGGACACCTTGTTTCATGGCTTAAGGAGCTTGACACAAGCAGATGAACCATGCTCTGACAACCTTTAATCATGATGAATAAGAAGTCATGGCTTCCAAGAGTTGCCCGTCCGATGGAAGGAGAAAATCTTGGAAGTCTGGACCCAATGCCCCCAGCACACGATGTACAACGGCACAATCACTAAATACGGGCACAAGACAGGTAGCCACATAATTGACATGCAGCGGGGATGACACAACTGGCAGATAAATATCCGGGAGGGACGATGGCAGACTAGTTGCCATATTCGGACCAAATAATGCAAGTTGATCAATGGTCATGATCCGACCTTGGTGCGGAAAACACATCACATGAAAGAGGGAGGAGACAAGTGCTCCCATGGCATAAGTATAATCGCGGCCTAGGAGTAGATTAAATTCCAAGGGGCCAGGAACAACCATCACGTCCATATGGACAGTTTTCCCTCCCAAAGTAACAAGCAACTTTGGGAGGATCCCTAACAGTTGACTAGTTCCTCTGTTAAAAGCCAATAGATTTTGCGTAACAGGCACAAGCGGCGGTGAACCTAAAGCTTGCCAAGTAGTGGAAGAAAAAATACTGGCAGATGCGCCTTCATCTATAATAGTGCTAGGTACGACCATACCAAAGGTTTGTACCGTTATCTCAAAAGGTACATAAGACGGAAAGCGGTATCCTGCAAATCGACTCCAATCAAAGGAAGCGACCAAACTACTCGAAGGGGCTACCATTGAATCAAGATGGTCTTCCCCTAGTGTTACGAGAGAAGAAGGAGCATCCTCCATGACCTCCATCATAAAGTCGGGAGGGGTATCCTCCGGGACCTCCATCATGGGAGGCGAAGGAGCGGCTTCTTGATGTATAGGGACAGGAGAATCTTTCTCCAAGTCTGAAGAAACTGAAGAAACAAGAATAACCTGAGGGATATGAGATCCACTCTCAACGGAAAATACCTAGTGCACCACAGACGGGGCTAGCTCAACTGATCCCATGACCAATGGTTGGTCAAGGACGGATTCCTAAATTTGAATTTCCGGGGGAGTGGGATCAGGCAAGGATGAATCTTGAACAATCGTTGAATCAACTAGTGAAGGACTCAAAGAAAGCTATTTGTAACCAGCCGGAAGGCACGGTGCAGAAACAGTTGAGTTATCCAAAACTCTCTTAGCTTCATCCATATATGGACAAAGGTGAATGGCATGGTGCCCTTAACACAACTTACATGGATTGGCAAGCTTACCCTGCTTCTTAGGAGCTTTACCAGCACTAGCTGAAGACGTGCCCCCAACCTAACTCCGAGAATCCAAAGGCAATGGCGGACGACCGTTGGACCATTCTTTGAGCACCTTGGGAATGCTAGGGTAATCTCAAAGAAGATGGTTTCCCTGGCACAACATGCAAGGGAACTTAACTTTCCGCAGAGGGTTGGAAGGTTTATCAATGGATGGTTTCTTAGGCGCAATAGCCGTAGAGCTAGCCTCTCCTTTATGTGACTTCTTCTTCTTCGTCTTCTTCTTCTTCTTCTTAGCCACCTAGTTACTAGAATCCAGACTTTCACCAGGAAAAGTAGAAGAGGAGGATGAAGAAATGGGCGAAGAAGGGGAGGGGTCCACTTTAGAATCAACATGATGTTGTTCAAGTGGAGGATATGGTTGAACAGAGATCGAGGCATTCGGGACCACCGAGGTCGAAAAAAACCAAAAAGGAAACCCAACAATTAACCCAGGAAGGGACAACGTTGCCATATAAGGAGCACCAACATTTCCAAAAAGAGGAAAAGGACCAGGATTCCCTTCAGAGGGGATTCCTTGGTTGGTGAACTCTGGAAAAGTTGCCATCGGAGACAACTCAAAACAACACCCTAAGGAAACTAACTTTAACCAGGAATATTTCGTGGCCAGTTAATTTTAAAACACTGAAACCAGACTCTACTGTTTCATATTTTAAGAGTCGAGAAACAAGAAAAAGGTGACTCTATCGCTTTCAGTTTGGAAACAAGCGTGAAAGGACAAGTGCTTGATGATATTTTCAAATTTAGGGAGTCAGTAAAGATCAAACTGACTGCTCTGGTAATCTCGGCAAATGTGTGTACCAGATATCCGTAAACTTCCATATACACCTTGGTTAAAAAATTAAAGATAAATCAACCAAGGACTTGACATACGTGTAGGTAATCTCCCAGAATGTTGTGTCCGGTGTATCACGGGTAAAAGGCGGTAGACTCGGCTTCCTACAGATAAAGGATTGCAACCTAGTGGGGTCTCCCTTTATATACGCGACGATACGGGGAGCACAAATCCATACTAGCATTGTCTAAAGACAAATGGCGAATGACATCTACTAGGTTTAACGACGCCAGAACACGTCACTAGCCTAGACCACTAAAATGTTTCATTAGGTTTCAATGCTTCCTTAGGTTAATTGAGTAAATTTTATGGTTGATCTTCAATTATGTCTCGGTTTCAAGGCCCTACCACATGTCATATGACAATCTCCTATATGCAGCTATATGAGAAAAGAAATCTTTCAATTCAATGAATGCTATCTAGTTAAGGGAAGAGTTTCAAACAATGATGCAACAAACAACAACACTGCAAATGAAATTTTTCCAAACTAGATGATTTTCACTATCCAAAAGTAATCTAAAACATTCAATGATGCGAATTATGCAATGTAATCTATGCAACATCCTATTTTTTGAAAACTATGCAATTGTAATCTATGCACAATTTCCTTTTTCTTTTCAAATGATAAGAATGCACTCAATGCATTTTTTGATGAAATGAGAATCTACCTAATGCATGCTTTCAATGAAAGAGAATGCACTCAATGCAATTTTTATCTTTCAATCATTAAACAATGTGATCTAAGTTCAATGATAAATCTTAAGAATACTTTTCAATGCAATGTGATCTAACGAATTTTAACGAAAAGAAAACTTTGAGACAAAAACTAAATGAACGCAAATCTCCTTAATGAAAGGATGAATGCAAAAGGGATGCAAACAAACACTAAGAATGCAATCATTGTTTTAAACACTTTGTAACAAAATTCCTCAAAAGGCTATAAGACATATGAGGTCAAGCACAAAAAGGACTTCCAAAGCATGAGCTCAAAACAAGGCATTCATTCCCTTTTACATCAAGCAATCAAGAAAGAAGACATTTCAACTGAACAATGAGCAGTGTAATCTATGCTCATACAGATAAAATACCAAAAGGGAAAGACACACAGGTGAAGGATTTAGGGAAAAAATCTGAATTTTCACACACCTTGAAATCGGCACGACTTTTATGGGTGAAACTAGTGCCAACTGGCGCGACTTGCTCATTGCCAACTAGCGCCAATGGCCAATTGGCATGAGTTTCTAACTGACAACAAGCGCCAATTCTTGAAAATGAAAAAACAAAGAATTTCTCCCAACCAAGACCAGACTCACCACTTCAAGCAAAATCTAAAATAACCCAGAAGAAAAAGTACTGACCAAAAAAACTCTCGAACAAGGGAAAACCCTAGCATCTACAGGAAATGGCGTGACTATCTAGCTGTAATCTGCGCTAGATAGAGGATGGCACGGATGATGAACTGGAAACTTGCGCCAATGGGCATGACTGTTAGGGTGGAAACCGCGCCAATCAAGCTAACCATGAAAAGATGAAAATTTTGGAAAAGCAGAGGTCAGATCTGATCCTCTGGCGCTGAACAGGGGTCTAAGACCAAGTAAGGTGAACCAACAAAGCAAATAAAGCAATCAAACGCCAAGAAACAACCCAAAGGAAGAAGGACTAACTCCCACTGATCCCTAGTATGGTCGCCAGTTTGTTGAAGAGGTAAATCCCCTCTGTGGACAGAGGCGATCCCACTAGCCCAGATCGGGTCTAGCAACAATCAGGTCACGCAATGACATTGGTTCCTAGTTACAAAAAGACAAAGATCGCGATAAGTAGCCTACCTCAAATCCCACGCAGTTGTCGTTGAAGGAAAGATGATGTTTCTCATCCCTCGCTTGACAGATCACGATCCTTCCGTTCGACACGTCCGAACACCTGTACACGTGCAAGGAAACAACAACATACAACGTAAAATCTAAAGCATGTAACTATATATCAGTAAAAGAGGATATAATTCATTGCATTACATAAAGAAATGAACACATGAATGGAACCAAAATTAGAGTCGCTTATATTATAAATGACGAAAGGGAGATTACAACCAAATGCTCTGACGCTATGATCTTCCTTCGGTGGAGCTAACAGTGGAGCATGTCTCAACAAAGCCTGTCAGGAATCTGGGTGAAGCTCTCTCTCTTCGGCGTGGCTCTCAAAGGTTGCCCAACTATAGTTTCCTTCCTACAAGTTCAGCTATAACATGTTCAAACCTTCAGCCATTCAGCTTGTTCAACTTGTTCAACCAGTTCAACCCCCACATCAATGGAAGATGGCTATATTTATAGAGGAGAGGAGGAGGTTGGGATCACTAAAATAGTGGAAGGGAGGCCTTATCCCTTGGGAGATTTCCCCATAAGGTAGAAACAAGAGGCCAAAGGAGGAAGGCCGTGGTTATTCAGTCGAACCACTCCCTATGACTCATCCACGAAGTTGTTGTGATCGAAACTCCATCTCTTTTTTTTTTTTAATTCCATAAACAGATTGGCGCGGGTGCTTAACTAGGACAGAGCGCCAGCTGGCACGGGCTCAATGTTAATTTTCCTCATTGGCGCGAGGGCATAACGGGCTACCAGCACCAAGGCAAAAATAGGTGTTTTAAATGGTCTGTTGAGAAAATGGTCAACAAAAGGATTGTTGTCCTCATGGAAAGGGATGCAATGATGGTATTTGCAAGGCATGACACTACTTATTGGTCACAGAAATGACCCTCCAATGGGCGAGATGGGGATTGCAGGGACAGTGAAAAATTACTATGTAACAATTTTATCATGGTAAAGTCCACTCAACGAAGAACAACTCACAAAATGGTGGTAAAAAGAACAAGAACGATAGAAAAAATAAATAACAAAATCAAACTACCCAAGAGTTTAAACCCAACCCTAGGATTTAGGGAGGGGGCACTAATGAGTGTCACCGGAAATTCACGTTCCCTTGTAAATTTTGTCAGGGATATCACCTTACTCATGAGTGTCCCCAAATGGATGAATTTCATAGGCTTGTTTCACCAACGTCTTCTCATCAGCCTTCCATTTTAACTCTTCCATTCACTGCACAACCCCAGCAACATAGGATTTCTCAACCTTCTCTACCTCCACAAGGGGGCTACGGGGGGTCATCTTCCCATCCCATATTTATGTGCACAGAAGATGTCAATGTGAACATGCGAGCTAAGTCCTATGATGCCCCTAAGTGAAGTTCTCCTTCCATGGACTCACCAACTCCACCTATTTCCATTGGAACTCTCACTCTAGATAAGCCTATGGAACCATTATATCACCACCCCAAGGGTGTTCTCCATAATATAGCACACAACCCTTTCACCAGGGCCGCTCAACACTATAGTATTTTTGAAGATCTAGCCCATGCACCTTGTTTCATGACTTCTTTGGAGGTCTTGCAAAGTTTTCCCCAGTAGCACAAAGCCATGTTGTATGCCATCAGTGGAATTGACTCGTCTGACTCTGGTGGCATTTCTTTTAATGCTGAGAAATTCACTCCTCATCTTTCCCATCAAATTTATTTTCAGATTATAGTGTGGGTTTCCCAAAATAATATCCATCGCACTCTGGTAGATGAGGGCTCTTCCACCTATGTCATGACCATATCCTATTGGAAAGTTATCGACTTTCCGGCTCTCACCAAGTCTAATACCACTCTCCAAGAATTTTATGGTCACAATTCATTCCTAAGGGAGTCCTCCCACATTTTTCCATTGAGTTAGGGGGAAAAACAGTACATATCGATATTGAAGTTTTCGACGCTCCTTCAAACTATAACCTCCTCCTTGGTCGTAGTTGGTTTTATGCCATGACCGTAATGGTCTCAACTGTATTTCATGTCATTTTCTTTCCTCATGAAGGAAATATCATCACCATTGACCAACTTGACTATTGTGTACCATCAGTCCAGCGTTCCACTACTGGAACCATTGTACCACTTGTGGGGGACCATCCTAGTCAATTTCAGAGTGTTGGGGCAGGAATTTTCAAAAGTTCCACTCTTTGGGGGTTTTTCCTCAACTCCATCCACCCAATGCTCCCTCATCTCCTACCACTACTCCTATTGTACCTTAAGAGAAAATCCCTTAGTTGTGATAAGGAATCAGTGCTTAAGAAATTTATACAATTATGTCACATAAATATTGGCCTTTGTTTAATCACCTTCAAATATTTATCATTAAACCCTCAAAGGTCAAATACAATGAATATCCCACAATGTTATTATCTGTTGATATAGAATGGAATGTTCAGAAGAACATGAAAGAAAGAAGTCCAAACTAATATGTTGTTGTACAGAATATATCACCTCAAACTCTAGAATAATTATAAGAAAAGGAACAGTTAAAATGAAGGAGTGCCTATTAATGGTTTTAACTCTTATTGACACAAGTAAAAAGAGACCTACAGCTTCATTACTTCATTTTATTCAGAGACAGAAAACACACAATGTAAACTGGAAGACATATCAACATCAACAAATTCCAGAAACTTGCTTTTCATTCATTAATCATTTGAAATATGAGTACAAAAATTGCAGTCAGAAGGTCCAAAACTCAAAACCCTTCTCTTTCTTGTCTATCTCATTAAATACAATAGAAAGTAGTTTGTAACTGCTGTAATTGATCCTAACTACTTCAACTACTTAGGACTTCGTCAACTATCTATTACATGTCCTCAAAATTTCTTATTACAATTACATCCTCTTTAAAAGAGTAAAATAACATGAAATTAAAATCCTAATCTATATGATGAATGTGAATTGATGACGATGCTGGTACATTTCCTTGACTGGCTAGTTTATCCTTCTTTGAAGTCAAGGGGTCCTTTGGTAAATCTGCCATTCAGGCTCTTCATGTCTTCCATATCTCGATGTTTGTCTTGGGTGAATGGACCAGTTTGTGATATTCCAATCTAAAAGTAGTTATTCTGTTGAAAGATGGCCTTTCTGCAAATAAAATTTTCACTAACCACAACAGCTGAAAATGTCTTTGAAGGAAATTGATCATTGTTTCTCCCTTAAGAACCTGAGTCTTTTCATGAGTATTGTCTACCTTACTTTTCACCAGCACCAATAAGGGTTCATAAGAATCCCATGATAAAAGACTACCTCCAAGACCCCAACATGATGGCAAACTTGCTCTTATTATTTTGTCAAATAACTTATCAAACTGACTCACTGCTTCCTTAAGCTCAATAAACTTCTTTTTTATGGACTTCCTGTAATCATTATTGACAATCATCTTATTGATTTCCACTGCATATAAAATCCTGTCTTTAATTTCATTTTCTCCAACTCTTGATCTGTTTTGGAATTAATGAAATCAATGAATTTTCTTGCCCAGATTTCCCTATTAATTGTCTTTTTCTTATCTATCATGACTTGTTCTTCAAAATCCCTAATAATACTTCTTTCCTCTAAAAAAATAGTTAGAAAACCTCAAATTGTTTTCATCTCTACAATGATCTCATTCCAGATGATATCCTTAGCCTGTATTAAAGATATATCTCCCTTCAATTTCTCTTTGAGATTTTTAATCTCAACATCAGCATTCTGGCAGTCTATTTTGTATTTACTGACTTCACCCTTTGTGACTTGAATGATCTTTGTTGTAGTTTCTAAATCAGCTTGTGCCTTTTTCCGATCTCTCTCTGCCATTTTCAATTCAGTGGTTAATTGAGAAATTTTTGCTAATGGATCTTCATTACCTGATGGAAAAACAAAAGTACAAGTATGAGATTCAATATGGTTCTGCAATGATAGTGCAGTTTGATTTAATTTAGTGATTTCTTCTTCTTTTTGCAAGAGCTGCTGAAGAAGTTTCTCTTTTTTATTTTCCACCTCTACAACTTCTGCTACCATGGGGTGTTCTCCTCTAGGAAATTTCAATTTTTTCTTCAATACAGATATTTCCTATTCAGCACTTTGCAGAAGATTCTGTACAAAAGACCTGTCATTGGGATCTACTCCAATCTTCACTATAATCTTGTTGAGTTCTTCGTTCTGGATTGTCAAAGCCCTGGAATTGGCTTTCTCTAACTTTAACTGCTTGATCACTTTTCCAAGCATATTTTCAGCCTTCAGTGCCATTGCATTAGTTTTGCTTATGTCATTCACAATTAGTTGACCTGTTTACATATGTAGATTTATTTTGTCAAGCAATGGAATTTTATTCACATCTATTGTCAGATTTACAGTATTAAAATTATTGGATGAACCAGTTGACATATCATAGGGATGTGAGAGGGCAGTCTTAAATTGATCTTTTTCAAGATCCATTGCAGTTAAGAGTCTCGTTTGATGTGGGGTGATCTGGTACTCAGCTTGAGCCTCCATGCTTGCCTTCATTTTTTTATTTCTTTCTGCAATTTGTGAAAACATTTGTTTAATTAAAGGCACATGTTCCAGATTTCTTTCATGTCTCCTTGGTGAAGCAGGGACATTTTTCTCATCTCCCAATTGTATGAGAAACCAGGTTGAGCATCTACAAAATCTTCACTGAGCTCTGTCCTTTTCTCATTCCTTTGTTCTTCATCCTCTGAATCAATCATTGCCTCTTTACCTCTCTTATTGGACTTCTCTGATATGAAAGGGGTCTAGACATTTGAGCTTACTGAACCTACAAAACCTTTACTTGCCACTTTTTCTACATCAAGTTTTTTTTCATGAATGAATGTTGAATACCCATTTTCAATTCTCCTATTATAAATCACACTATGAGAGTCATAATCCCACTTTTCTCCTAATAGTACATGCATTTCATTTAACATCTTAGTGGCTTCATCAATTGCTTATCTCATATTAACTATAAAATGACCCACAGTCATTGGAAATTTGAACATATGACGTTTCTTCATAGGCACAAAGTGTATTTGATCAATGTTTAAACTTTTCCTAATGAACTCCAAAGCGAATAATCTCATAGGCACAAAGTGTATTTGATCAACGTTTCAACTTTGCCTAATGAAATCGAAAGCGAATAATCTCATAGGCACAAATACAGGAAGCCTATAAGGTTCTACACTAGCTCCATAAAGTCTAATTTCGGAATAATCTTCAAAGACAAACCAATCACCAAACTTACAATTTGTCCCCAGATGCAAGAACTCTTGAGTTTTTGGAAGAAAGTAGGGGGGAGAAATTCCATTCAAAACTTTATATGCAGTAGACATAAAATGACCAGCAAAATCAAACAGACCACCCTCATTCTATTCTTTTCTCACTATGTCTGTCCAAAATACTACTGATTGTCTTTTCTTATTCACATCCATAATGTTTAACCCCATATGCATGAATTCTTCTACATTTTGATATAAAAAGAGGTAAACAATAAGAGGGTAAACGTGAATGAGCCCGTCAATGATAAGATCATGAGCTGAGAGTTAACAGCTTCTTGCCATTAAGATGGAATATCCAGCACCACTCCTAGCTTCATCATCATGGCAAACATTCCCATAATTGACTTGTCCATTGTACTGTCATCATCCTTTCCCAAAATCTTTGCAATGCACCTCAACACTGGTCTGACTTCTATATCAAAAACCTCCATGGGGAATTCTTTACTGTCAAGTGCAAACTGTTGTGTATTTGGCTTCAGAAAATAAATGAACTAGTTAAACTCTTAACCTGCAAGACTATCATAATGCGCTATCAAGGAATCATCAGTGAATTAGAGATACGACTCTGACTCAGGGTAACACAGAGCTTGATGAATTAATTGAGCGTAGACTTTTAAAACATTTTCCCCTTGAAAATTCATTACGAAACATTTTCCAGGGTACATAACAGACACTAGCCAATACAAAAATTTGGGAAAAAGGTGACTTCTTGGGATACATGTAGAAAACACACCAGTTTTAGTCATGGCAGTGTAAATTGGAGAAGTCTTATCATTTAGGCAGGCCTGCTGATAAAAAGAAAGGTGGTCAAGGGAACAATCTATGTCCTATATATCCCTCTTAGTGTCCATGAGAGGGATGTGACTAGAAGAACCTGACAGGGATGAGAGCTTAGCCATAATTCAACTTAGGATAGCATAAAATTGACAGGGTGACAAATAATTGACAGGATGATAGATAGCTGAGAAAGACACAGCGCAGAAAAAATTCAAACAAAAACTAACAATAATAAATTCAGAAAAATGAGAATTCTTCTTAAATAGGTGTCGCGGACCTTAAAATTAAATGTTGATAAGATGTGCCAAAAGACCGTTAGGAAAACCCGACGTGGACTACAACTGTCCCCAACTTGGCTACATACGTCACTGCGGGAGGTCTCAAGGTACGGAGAGCTTGTTGGGCTAATGCCCCCGCAGTGAATCTCGACCGTTAATCTGGATCGACCCCGCAGTCAACAGGGTCAACTGCGGAGGCACCCTCCTCGTTAACCCATGCGTTGAAAGTGCCCGCAGGTTGAGCCTTTTACTCACTGTTTGATAAATCATCAAATCCTGCTCCATAAGATGCTCGATATTTATTCTGTGAATTGGGACCCGCTTCCATAAAGACTTAATTTATTTAAACTTTAATATAATGAGCAGATACATTTTTATGGTAAAGTATATGAAATCTGATACTCTAACATATCTTTTGATAATTTTCTTTTTTTTATATTTTTGAAAATTAAAAAATAAAGGATATTTCAAATGAGCCACAACATTTGGCTCCACCTAGGGATAGTGTTTTTACCACGACACACTAAGAACCGCAGATTAGTGCCTTGACTTTGGGCATGGAGTCAAATATTGTTTGATGAAAAATGTACAATGAAGGAATCCGAATATATACAATGGTGAACCATCAAATTTCAATTTTGGAAATAATGTTTTAGATACTGCCCATTCACAGGTAGCTCTATTTTTTCTCCATCAATATTCTCTAGCATAAAAGTTTTATTTGATCTAGCTTCAATAATCCTGTATGGGCTATACCAGAGAGGGTCAAACTTACCATGCTTTCCTTTTTCTTCTCTTCTAGTATCCCATCTTAATACCAAATCTCCAGTTTGGAAAAGAATCTCCTTTGCCTTCCTATCAAATGGACTTCATATTTTCTTGATAGGTGACCAAGTTTTCCCTGAATTTATTCCTACTCTCACTCAATTCTATCACCTTATTCAAACTTCTTATCAATGCATTAGGTTCTTCTTGTGCTTCTTGAAGAAAATAAATTACTGGTCTAGCTAGCTGAGTGGGAAACAAAGCTTGAGTACCATATACTAATTCATAAGGGGACTTACCAGTAGATCTTCTAGTAGTAATTCTTACTGCCAGAGAGAAAATATCAACTTTGAATCCCAATTCTTCTGGTTCTCATTAATTTTTTTGTTCAAAATCTTAACCAATGTCTTGTTGGAAGATTCAACTAGCCCATTCCCTTGAGGATGATATGCTATAGAATGAGAAAAAATGACATCATATGTTTGACAAAAAATTATGAATCTGGCTAAATTGAATACCTGAGAATTGTTTGTTACAATCTTCACTAGACATCCAAACCTGCTAAAGATGTTCTCTTCCAGAAAATTCATTACTGCTAGATCATTTGCTTTTCTGGTAGGTATTGCCTCCACCCATTTTGTAAAATAATCAGTGGCAATCAGAATCCACTTGAACTGCCCACTTTTTGCTGGATTGATTTCTCTAATGAAATCCAATCCCCATTTTCTAAATGGTTCTTCAACAAATATAGGGAGAAGAGGTAGAGGAGCTAAACTTTTATTTTCTACAAACAACTAACATTTTTGGCAACTTCTAACCACTCTGTATACATCAGCAAATAAGGAAGGCAAGTAAAAACCTGATTTGAGGATTTTATGAGCAGTAACTTTCCAGCTATAATGGCCCCCACACAGACGTTCATGGCACTCTTTTATAACTTCCATTGACTCTCCTTCTGTCAAACACAACAACAAAACACCAGCAAGATCCTTCCAATATAATTTAGCATCAATTATAACATAAGGTTGAGCTTTGAGTTTAAGAGCTTTGTACTTTGTTCTATTTATTGAGGGAGGACAAGAGAAAAAACAAAAATAGTGAATAATATCCTTATACTGATCAGAGCAAAGAAATTTGTACTTGATTGTTGACTTTGTGATACTTTGACTTGTTTCATCAACAACTTCATCCAAGGGCACAAGCAGATTAATTCCCATAGGTTGAAAATTCGACTCTGTCAGTAATTTTTCCAATCCCTATCCTTTTACCAACTTAGTAGGCATAATATCTAAATCATATTCTTGTATTTTAGCAATCCATTTTCCTCTTTTTCCTTCCACATCACTTTGAACTAACACATCTTTTACAGCTGAATTAGGTACATATGCTACTATTTGAGAATGAAGCACATAAGTCCTGAAGGCTTTCAATGATTTAACTAAATCATATAGATGCTTCTCCAAGATATTGTATTTGAGTTCTGCATCTCTGAGAACTTTACTGAAAAATGCTATAGGTTGCTCTTTTCCCTCTTTGTTCTTCTACAGCAACACAGTAGCAATGGTAGAAGGTGATGAAAATGAAAATATTTGGAAAGGCTTTTGATAATCTAGGCCGATCAAAACTGGATCTTCTTGAAGAGCCTCTTTAATCTTGGCAAAGGATTCTCTTGCATCTTTATCCATGTTTGAGCTTGTTTCAACTTGGTTTCTCGAATCAGTGCCCATGATATTCTTCTTCTTGTTATCTTTCTTCTTACTCTTTTGGTTTAGCATTGGATGCAACTTCTAGCACTTCTCCTCTATATGGCCATGAATGTTGCAGTGGTTTCAGTGGTTGCTAGGATCTTTACATTGGTGGATTGTGGCTACCACATTTTTATATTTTCCCCATTTTTTCTTCTTCATCCCCTCCTTAGAAGCATATTGTTTCTCCTTCTACTTCAATCCACTTGATTTCACTCTCTTTCGGCCTATGTTTTCTAGGTATTTTTCTTTTACACAAGCCTCATCCACCGATTTTGGCTTGAACATCATCACTTTCTTGTGCAGATGGTGCTGCAAACCCCAAAAATACTTGAGGATTACATCTGGTCTCTTTGGAGAGATACCCAACATTATATCCATCTTTCTAAATTTTTTGGTGACTCCTTCATGCTTTGGCTTGATTTTTTCCCGAAGTAATGCCATCGGATCCACTGTTCCTCCACCTACCCTGATCCGGGTAAACTTTTGATACCCTTTTAACCAAGAAATTTTACTTCGTCTGATATATTAGCATTAAATTTTATCAAAGCATTAATGAACACATATGCAAATATAATTAAGACGAAATCATGTCAACAAACACACAACAAAAATTCAAGTCATTTAATAATGAAGTTCGTCCAATGTGGACTATGTCTCTGGGCCTCAGTGTCTTGACAGTGTTGGCCACTTCAGTCAAAGTTGTAACCCGTGATCATGTACATGGATGTTGTTGACTTTTCATACGAACGAAAGCCCTCAACATGAGTGGCAAAGTCTCTCCACGAGACGTTCTGTTACAAGGAACTCTCACTCATCAAAAAAACCTCCTATCAGCATGACAACTTCACACATGGTGAAAAAGAGTATCCCGCCATCAAGGCAACAAAGGGATCTCACAACATAAATCATCATCCATGATAAATAAATACCTTTGTGTCCATCTTCCTCATTGGTGGATTACCTTGCATATGTTACTAGTTTCCTCATTGGCTGGTAATAATGTAGTTTCTACCATTACTCGGCTTCAACTCATCTATTCACATGAGTAGATTCGTACCATCGGGTTTATTTCGAAGACCCTGGGTTAGGGCCATCCCACTCTTATATTCCACCCTTCCCAGGCTGCATTGGAGTTATGAACTTTGAGGGATATTTGGGACACTTCCATGTCTTTCATGTGTCCACAGTCCCACTGATGTATATTGTGACATAGATCCACGACTTTTTTTAGTGGCTATTGTATTTCCATTGAGTCACATATATCCATGATTTTTTTTAGTGGCCATGACCTTTCCATTGAGTCACATGGATCCACCCTATATGTTTGTCATGGCCATGTCGTAGTCTTTTACATCATGGATATGCAGTGTATGTTTGGCAGCCATGTTTAGTATTTTCTTATGATTGAGCATGGGTATGCCCGCCTCGGGGATGTTATCTTCACAACTGATACCCCTACTTCATTGTTTTCCGATCCATGATCCTAGCTCTACTTCCCCACTGCCACTGAGACCTATGATTTTGCTTATAATGTATTAGAGCCATCAGCTACTCATTTTGCCCTCATACATTAGGGGGCATCTATTATAACCCTATTTTCCATTCCATTATAGTGAAAGAAGCCAATTATCAACTTAACTCAAATTTTTGGCTAAAATGCATGCCTTTTCACCTTTTATTTTACTTATGTGATATTTATCCCATGATAAAAGGGTGAAATTACATAATTGAGAAATTTATCATAATTATTTTGCCAAAATATTATAATTATGAGATAATAATTATTTCATAATTGATATAATTGAGAAAATTCTCATGATTTTGAAAAATGTTTCTAGAGTTTCCCATTCCCTAGGAGATGAGCTCGATTACTCATTGATTCGAGTTGGCTAGGACTGTTCCACTAGAATTTTCCTTAACTTCTCTTCATCCTGAGTGTCTACATTCATCCCCCATAGACTTGTCATTCACCTATTTATACTGGATCATTTGAGAGGGTCGGGCGAGTTGGCATTTTCTATAGTCGTAATTTGAGAGTCTAAGAGAGCCATGTTTTTCTCTGAGATCTTGACACCCAAATTTTGTCTTTCCATTATCTTGAGATCTTTTGAGGTCTCATGCTATAGGAGAGTGCTCTTCATATTCTCTTCTAGTGGGGAAACTCTACTGAATTGTGGAGAGGAGAAGTTGAAAGTAAGGTATTGAAGTGATATTTTTATATTAATGAAGATTTATGTTCCTTCACTGTATATGATTGTATCTTGTAGTCATTTTCTATTACCGTTTATATAACAATATTTCGAGGAAGATTCTTTTTCATCTTTGTACGTTCATATTGTGTGAAGGTATTGAGATCGAAGGCAGATCGGATAGATCGCTCGTGTAAAGCATAATAAATTGGCATCAAACTCAAGATTTATCACCAACCTGCGAGGGGGCAAGGTAGCTTCTTCTTCCTCATAGTATTAGAATGTTTGCATGACTGCTTGTAGATCATGAGGGATTGGGAATATTGAATGTATTTTTTACTATACTTGTGTCTTTCTAGTGATCTAACGGACACTAGATCATGGGGCAACAACTCCTTGTAGTTTTGTATGCAACACTAGGCCAAGTTGGGTTGTGCCCAACAAGACATGTTAGCTATATGCTTATATAAATAATAAGTAAAATTGAGCTTATGACCTAAAAACACCATCAACATCTGTATGTGATAGATAAAGACCAAGTTGTAACGTCCCTCACAAGTGATATAATGATGCAAGAAAAAAACTAGGTCTTTCCATTTCGGTTTAAGATAGGTAATAGGCATACCTTTAACATCATAAAAGCAGTCCTTTTTTGCTAGCAGCTTCTTCCAGAGGTTGTCATGGATGTAGGTTTTAATCCTGTATAGAAATTTTCTACAAATGGATTCTTAAAAATAGAAAATAAACAACAGCAAGAGCATAAAACATGAAACATATATACACTGAGATTTTCCCTGGATCCTAAACAAGGACTACCAGCTTGATTTTTCATTGTATTCCTTTTAGTTTTACAACACATATATATGCATGCCAAAGCATTCATAAACCCCAATTCACTAACCCTAGATTAGAACATAATTGTAGTTCCCTTGACCGGATCTACAAAATTCCATTAGCCAAAAACCATCATGCCCAAAACCATGTGCAAATCCATGCACAAAACCATAGCCAGTTTTGCCAACCTAAAATAGGGCCCAAAAAAATTTTACCTGGGCACTGCCTAAGACCCCCTTGCTGCACCAGGCACAAGCAAAGGAGCGCTTCTGCCCCCCTCTAACCCCCCGCTTAACTACTAATTCTAGTCGTGGAAAGAATATACACATACCCAACATTCTCCCACTTGTTGTTTTCTTTCCATAAGGGGCCACGGGAGAGCTTAGTCATTAGTCTAGCCCTGCAGTACCAATTTTTTCTCTACACCAAAAGAACTTTTGAGTGCTCACAGACTTCATCAATTCATCTGCAACATTATTCACAATGCCCACCTTTACCAGCACACCTTTTTATCCTCAACCATATCTCTCACAAATTGATATTGAACCTTAATGTGCTTTGTCTTTAAATGATAAGTATGGTTCTTAGCCAAGAAAATATCACTTTGGCTATCACAGTGTATCCTTATAGTTTTTTGCACCAACCCCATGCTTGAACACAATCTCTGCAACCAAACTGCTTCCTTTCTTGCATGAGTGGTTGCCATGTATTCTGCCTCTGTAGTTGAAAGAGCCACTACAGGTTGTCTTTTACTCATCCAATTGACTGCACCTTTAAATAGGCTAAACACATACCCACTTGTAGATCTTCTATGGTCCAGATCTCCAACCCAGTCTCCATCAACAAAATCATGGATGTCCAAAACTCTGTCCAATCCTGGTCTTCCTTGGTAGCGCAAACCATAATCACTAGTGCCATGTGTTAGTGTCAGTCTGTTCGACCTATCACCAGTGATCAAATGGGATCTTATCATGTCTTTTTAGGTCCTCAAAGTCAATTTTTTGTCATTTTATTAGGTCTTCAAGTAAAAATTTGGCCACTGGCTAGTGTGTCTAGGGCTATTTCCACTCCTTTCAAAAATTTTACATGTTGGTCCTTGTCATCACTCAGTTGAGTGTACCATCATTGAAAGGTCATCGTCATCACTCCAATCAGCATTATCATGATTTCATTCAATTCATTGTCTCCATTAGGTCATTAGGGTTTTAGTCACCAAATATGTCATTCCATGCATAAAATATGGCAATTGAGGAGTGGTAATAGGTAATTATGTTCAATAAAGTTTTTTTTCAAATGTAATTTATGTTTCAAATTATAAGCTCATCATGTTCCTAAAATATGCATACAAAGTGTCAAAGTTACAATTTTACAAAGCAAAGTGAAAAGGACATGTAGTGGGCCATCCCACTACCATGAAGAAAAATGACCACCACAAGCTATAAAAGGAAAATTCAAGCTCATTTTCTCATTCACCTCATTAAACAAGAGCTCTCATTCATCACCAAGTGAAAATTCAGCAAATTCAAGCCAAAAACACTCAACAATTTGGTGCCAAAGCAGCGGCATTGCGCTTTCTGGGCTCCACACTATGCTTTCCTCAAAACGCTATGTTTTCTCTCTTGGAGGCATCAAACCAATTTCTGAAGGCTTCTGAAGGTTTTCAAGGTGTCTAGCATCAATGGACAAGTAAGTTACACATCAGAAAACCCCTCCTTGCATCTCAATTTCATTGTTTTAGTGTTAAAACCCTCCATTGTCCCATATGTTTTGTTTTAGTGGCTGGAAAATATTTTCAAAGTTTGAAATATAGATACACTCTCCCCTAGACTTTTTAACCTCCCTCACACTCTAAACCATCTCCCACAACCTTCACATCCCTTCATTCCCAATTCCTAAGTCTCAAACCGTAAACCCTAGCCTAATTTTGCAATTTGGGCCAGTTTTCCTAGCTAATATTGTGTAAAACTTTCCTAGCCCAAACCCCATGCCCATTTCACTCCATTTCACTTCCTAAAGTTCCCTAAGACCCCTGCCCATCTCCCTAAATTTTCTTACTCCCATCTCCCTTCCTTAACCCACTCATCCTATCCCTTTTCTCCCTTCCCCTGTTTTGTCCTATTAGGGTTTTTCCCCTTGCAAACATCAAATGGAGGAGAATATATCTTATAATAAGGCAGGCCAAGTGATATGACATGAGCCCTTAACCACTCTTGAAATGATGTCTTCACCACTATCCAAGCACTGTTTTGAAAGGGTAGGATGTCTTCCTTTTTGTGAACAAGTTGATAAGGTCAAATACAATGCCACATTGACCAAATTGTTTGCCACTCAGCTCAAAAAGGATAAAGTAACAATTGCAAGGGTAAAGTAGTAGAGGTGACAGGGATACCCAATCATGGTGAAAAATGGTTCAACCTTCATAATTATCAGCCCTATCTCAGAAGACATTATAAACAACACATGAAAAATATTTTTCATGTTGCACACCTCCTTGAGAAGTATACACCACTCATGAAGATCATCATGAATTACTTCACCTATGAAGGAAGGTTTTCTAGACTATATGGGTACCATGTCAGACTTCTCATTCATTTCACAGGGTTAAAGCCACCCAATTTTTCCTATTACCTCTACATAATTTTGGCAAAGATGGCAGAAAAGGTTCATCATAAGTAGAGTAGTCTTGAAAGAAGCCTCTTCCACCATGCTCTGATAAAAAACCATTGATTTACACCAACTTGAAAATAAGAGCATCACTTGGGAAACTTTCATGCAAGCAGTTGTCTTTTAGTCTTGTAGTAGTCAAACTACTGGCCTTAGTTCACTATCAGCACCTTCTAGACATGTGGAGGTTGGTTCACCTAGCACAACTTCAATGAGGGAGAAGATTGAGGTCACTCAAGCATACCAAAGAGGCAAACAATTTTTGTTTGATCCTCATATTGAGGAAGGGGCCAAGCCCACATCAGCAAAGCAGGGATTACATTCATAGCATGAGACATCTATGCATGATGAGGAGCATGAATTTGATTTAGTAGACTTGGAGGCCAGTGAAGAGCATGAAAACCTAGAGAGGATCATCAAGGAAAAATATGCTCAGATCAAATAACTCAAAGACAACTTGGCAAGGGCTAATTTCATCATTTCCTTCCTAGCACAAGAAAACAATCAATCGAAGGCAAAAAAATTGTCTTTAGAGAAAAGTAAATTTGAAGCTAGTATACATGATGTAAAAGGAAAATCAGTGGTTGACAGTGAATATTTTAAAAAGCATGAAAAGCAGGCGATAAGGAAGAGGCCAAGAACCATGGTTCTTCGAAGAGCATTGTAGAAAGAAAGAGAGCAAAATCCACCAGATGAAGAGTTGAGTTTTGAAGAAAGAATAGCCATGGAAATCAATGAAAATAGGGAGTTTTGGCTTGAGAAATTCAATATTCACTTGTATAAGCTCCTTGACAAGGCTAACATATACAACAATATTCAAAAACACATGGCTAACCACTACTATGCAACAAATCATATTTTCAATGTCCAAGTCAAACAATTGCAAGCAAAGCTAGAGGAAACCCTAAAAAGTCAAAAGGAGAAATACAACTTGGAGATACTTGTTGATGCTTCCATAGTAGAATAATACACCTTGTCGAGCATCTCTAGACCAATTTTGAGCACTTTTGGAGCAAATTTTGGTTTTTAAGACATTTTGGTCAAAATTGGAAATTTAGAAAACCAGTCAAACTAGAAAAAGCGTTGCGTGGGCCACGCTATGCTTTTGTTGGGGGGGTTCATTGGATGAAAATTTGGCATTTTTATATTCCTCTTGATGATTACATCAATCCTAGTTAGTGGTTGAGCCATGTCATCCAGTTTTGGGGGGTCAAAATGTCCAAAAACATGAAAAAATCACCTTTCTGCCCTGTTTTTGGAGGCTTCGCTATGCTTTCTGAGTACTCTTGGGAGAATGAAGTTTTGTAGGACTAGGAGCCATATTTTTTAGCGATTTATGAGACTATCATGTAGCAGACATCCATAGCTTTCCATAGCATATTTTAGATTAGGATTTTGACCTCGGGAAGGCCTCCAAAAGTCATTTTTCCCCAGCTCACTACACTTTCTCCAAGCACGCTATGCTTTCTCCAAAAGGCATTTTTCACTGGTTGTTTAACCTAGTTTGACTTTTTACCTATGTAATTGATGAATGATGATTTCATGAGGTGCAATTGAGCTGGTAAATAGTGAAATAGGGTAGATACATGCTTGTTAATGTAATTTTGGTCAAATGTATCTAGTTTCCTATGATGAGGTGAATGGTTGACCTACACTAGACATTAGGGTTTTGTTGAGCTTATCATGTAATCAAATCCACAACTGATGGATTCGACCCCTGAGAGGGGAAGATGTTGTTTTGGTCTATATCTATCATTTTCAAATTCATTTGACTGGTTGGACATTAGAGGATTGTAATCTTGTAGCTTGTACATTCACTTTCATTTTCAGAAATCAAAGGATGTTGTTGCATATATTATCTAGGAATTCATGTGCAGTGAGTTTATGATCATGTATTTTCTTTGTTATAGTATTTATTGAATGATATATAGATCATCTTTCATATCCTTTATCTTCAGTGGCTTTTCTTACAGTTCATAGGCAGAATTCTATTAATTTAGCTCTGTTTATATGGAAATGCCATTTTGTGTTTCATGCTTCCATTTTAACGAATTCATGCATTAGGGGAATTTTGAGGTCTAAAATGGGCCTCCTAAGGAAAATGTACAATCAAAATTCACTTTATGAGAGCCAATCACATTTTAGGTGATGACATCATCCCTAATGGTTGAGGTGGCTTTGTTTGAGTTAAAGGTACTTACTTGTGACATTCTCAATGGTGGATAAAAACTCATGGTTAACCATGGTAGCGCTCTAAGTACTTTTAAAGTCATAAAGTAAAGTACTCATAATAAATTTCATTTCACACTTTTTGAATAAAATATTATTATCATCATTTCAATATTAGAAATCAAATCAATTCAATATGTAATATAAAATTCATACATAAAACAATATATTACATATATTATATTATATTATTTTCATATAGGATATTAATTACATGTTATTATATACTTTAAATAATATAAATGTTAATTAATAGTATATTCTATATTTAATAATTTATGAATTTATATTTATATTTCATTTTAAGTTATTTAAGTACAAAGGACAAATGCATTAGTTGTGCAATGATAAAGATTTTTTCTTGAAAATATCATTCTTATCTATAGTCACATCAATACAATTTTTTTATTAATTTTATTTTGGTACAACTTTTGAATTGAATTTAACCATGGTTACATGGATTTTGGTGCAAAAAGTGAATCGAAAATTCATAAATATTATTTTATTGGTTTAACTATTATTTTATTATTTCCTTAGGAGGCCCATTTTAGACCTCAAAATTCCCCTAATGATTGAACATGCTCATTAAATCCCTCTACTCTTTCAGACTCGCCACCATACCTAAAAAACCCTAAATCCATCATATATCCACTTCTACCTTGATCCTTTATATTTTTGCAGTTGTAAGCCCTTTGATACCTAGACCAAGCTACTTGGTTTCATCCCTGATCCAGCATCAAACCATAAAACTCTCAAAACCTACCTGAGCCTATCATATCTAGCCTAATATCCTTCCTATCATAGTTAATTATTGATTGTGATCTCTTATAGAGAGCCCTCTCAGCCTGGTAGGGCTAGCTACTAGGTCAAAGTGGTTTGTAGTTACCTTTTTCAGTCTCCTTTTCAGCCTTCAGAGAACTGGTGGAGTGCTAACACCATGCAAATATCTGAAAACCCGCTTCACCATTGTCCAATGCTCCTTCCCTAGTTTTGGCATAAACCTGCTCAGTACTCCCACTGCATGTGAAATTTCTGGTCTAGTACAGACCATTGCATACATCAGGCTACCCACTGACTTGCATATGGAACATGAGACATCCTCCTCTTCTTCTTGTGTCTTGGGACATTATTCAGCAGATATCTTTACACCTACAGGAATAGGAACCTTCACTGGTTTACTATCCTACATATTTAACCTCTGCAATATTTTCTCAACATACTTCCTTTAGTTTAACCAGAGCTTCCTCCTTGCCCGAAATCTCTTAATTTCCATGCCCAAAATATATTTTTCAGCACCAATATCCTTCATGTCGAATTTGGATAACAATTGGGTCTTCAAATCCTGAATAATTTCTTTATCATTTCCAATCAACAACATATCATCCACATCCAAGACCAAATAAATAACACGATCACCAATTAATTTAAAATACACACAATTATTCTCTTTGCTTCTGGTGAAGCCAAGTCTCTGTATATAGGTATCAAATTTTTGATACCACACCCTTGGTGATTGTTTTAACCCATAAAGAGATTATTTTAACCTGAATACCAGTTCTTTCTTACCCTTCACCGCAAATCCTTCAGTTGCTTCATATATATCTCCTCTTCTAGATCCCCATGAAGAAATTGTGTCTTCACATCCATCTGTTCTACCTCAAAATCAAATGCAACAACGAAAGATAAAATTAATCTACTAGAAGTAACCTTGGCAACACGAGAAAAAATATTACCAAAATCAATTCTCGGTACTTGGGAATAACCTTTTGCTACCAACCGAGATTTTTATTTCTCCACCTTGCCTTCTACATTCATCTTCTTCTTAAACACCTTCCACCAGATCCCATGCCTCATTTTTGTGCAAGGATGCCATTTCATCAACCATGGCCTCCTTCCAGATTTTTCCATCCTCTAAATCCACTGCCTCCCTAACAGTTCTAGGATCATCATTAGTGATAGTTAAAGCAAAATTTGAATAGAAATAAAATGGACTATACCTTTTTGGCTTCCTTCTTTCTCGAACTTATATTCTCACAGCTGGAGTTTGTGGCTCTTCCTGTTATGAATCTTGTTATGTTGTAGAGTCTGATTCTTCCTCCTTTAGCTCAAACTCTATATTCTCAAGTTCCTTTGGTAGGACTTCATGTTTAACAACATCTTTCACCTCTCTAAACACCACATCTCAGTTGTACACAACCTTCTTTGTTTCTAGATTCCAAATCTTGTAACCTTTTAAACCATCCTTATACCCAATATATATACACCTTTCAGATTTATTATCCAACTTGGTCCTTTTCTTCTTTGGAACATGCACATATGCATCACATCCAAATACCCTCAGATGTGAAAGAGAGGGTTTCTTACCAGTCCATACCTCATGTGGAGTCTTATCCTCTAACGCTGATGATGGTGATCTGTTAACCGAGTAACATGTAGTCTCCACTGCCTCTACCCAGAATTCATGTCCTAACCTGGTACCACTAAGCATGCTTCTTTCCTTTTCCATCAGTGTTTTGTTCATTATTTCAACAACTCTATTTTGTTGAGGTGTGTATGGAGTAGTATTTTTCCATTCTGTACCACACTTCTTACAGAACTCTTCAAATTCCTTCTTGTAGAACTCTCCACCATTATTTGTCCTTGACACCTTTATCTTCTTCTCTATCTGGTTTTCCACCAGAGCCTTAAATTCTTTAAATTTGTCAAAGACTTCAAATTTCTTCCTCAAGAAATATATCTGTGTATTCATTGAGAAGTCATCTATAAATGAAACATAGTACACAGACTTACCCAGCGATGGAACCAACACAGGTCCAAACACATCACTTTGCACAAGTGCCTCTAAGATCTTGTTCGCCCTCTTAGCACCAGAAGGAAAACTCAACTGATTCTGCTTCCCATATACACAATGTTCACAGAAATCAAAACCTAGAGAGAAATTAGACATACCTTCTACCATACCATTATCATGCAGTATCCGAAGGCCCTTCTCTCCAATATGTCCAAGCCTTCAATGCCATAACATGGTATTTTTTCCAAAGACTACTAGTCTTTCTGCTCCACTTTCAGAAACCACAGAATTGTTGCACCCATCAATAATAGTGCTACCCAGAATCTTGTACAGAGTTCCAATTTTAACTCCCTGCATTAATACCATTGCTCCTCAAACCATCTTATAGGTATCTTTCTTGAACACTATTTTTACACCTGTATCATCCATATTGCTTACAAAAATCAGATTTTTGGCCAATGCAGGAATATGCAGAACACCTAGAAGTGTTCTCGTCATTCCACCTTGCAGCGTCAGCTTGAATTTTATGCTTCCAACTATTCTAGTCTTCCTATCATCCCCTAAGAAGACATCACCACCATCATACTTCTCATACTCACATAACAACTCCCTATGGGGAGTGGAGTGAAAAGATGCACCTGAGTCAATCAACCATGCCTCATGATCTACATGTTCATTTAAAGAAGAAGCCAATACACATCCCCACCTTCATCTAAGGTGGTTTTTTCCTCTACAGAAGGAGCATCATCAGATCCCTTTCATTTCTTAGGAGATTTATATCTGCAGTCCTTTTTGAAGTGCCCTTCCTTTCCATGTTTCCAACACACACTTATGGGCTTTCCTGGAGATTTCGATATCCCTCTAGATTTATATCTCCTGCTCGAAAACTTATTTTTTTTTCTATTCTGAGACCTTCCTCTTACAGATAAGGCAACTTCATTCTAGCCCTCCATATTTCTCTATCTCATTTCCTCTGACAGAAAGGCTGAGACAATTTCATCAAAATTCAAGGTAGTTGTATGGCTACCTATTACAATAACCAAACTATCCCACGAATCTGGTAGAGAATGCAACAAATTGGTGCACTTATATTCATAAGATATTTTGATATCAGCAAATGACAACTAACTTACCATAGTATTGAAGGTGTTTAGATGCTCTATCACCGAGTCTCCATCCTTCATCCTCAAGTTATACATATTTTTCTACATGAATAAATTATTCACCAGAGACTTAGATTGGTAAAAATTCCCTAAATTGACCCACAAAGTCTTCGTCGTAGCTTCCCTAGATACATTCAACAATACCAAATCTGAGATACAGAACCATATTGTGCTCTTTTCCTTCCGATCCAACTTTGCCTAGTCTTCATCTAACATTGTCGTTGGTTTAGTACATGAATCTACCATGATCCACTAATCTTTATCCACCAGCAGATCCTCCATCTTGAGCTTCCAAAACTCAAAACTCTAACCATTAAATTTCTCAATCTCTATCTTCCCACTGCTCACCATCTTATTTAACCCTATACAGAAATTATCTGCAAACGAATTCTTACAAACATAAAATAAATAATAGCAAGAGCATAAAACATAAAACACATATACACAGATGTTTTCCCCTGGATCAAAAATCGGGACTACCATATTTATTTTTCATTATATTCCTTTTAGTGTTACAGCACATATATATACATGTTGAAGCATTCATAAACCCCAATCCATTAACCTTGGATTAGAACATAACCATAGTTCCCTTGACCGGTTCTACAAAATACCATGAGCCGAAAACCATCATGCCCAAAACCAATTGCAAACCCATGCACAAAACCATAGGCGGGTCAGCCCACCTACAATAGGGTCCAAAAAAAATTTCCCCGAGGCGTTGTCACCCCCCTGTATACCCCCCTCTTGTGCCCAACGCAAAAGAAGGGGGACTCCCGCCCCCCTCTAACCCCTCGCTTAACTACTAATTCTAGTCGTGGAAAGAATATAACACATACCCAACAATGGATGCTATGTTTTTTTGACCATTTCTCCCCTTAGATCAAGATTTTGGTAGCTTTTGCAATAAAATCCAAATCCACAAAGATTTATTTGTTGCCTACCTTGGATATACTTCCATCGAATGAAGAAGAAAATTCTTTGAAAAAACCCAATTGCTTCATTCTATGGAAATAAATGAGGGAAGATAATGAGACATCCAAACATCCTCTTGATCAAAACCCAAGAAGTTAATTCGGAACAATTAAGAGCATATTACAAGAGAATTATCACCGCAGGTACCGACGATGATGGACAGTGGATTGGTCATGGATGGAACCGATTGTGATTTCCATCCAAGCTAACATGTAATACAAATATCCCTTATATCGATAACACAAAACCCAACACTCATAACTCATAACTAGGAGAACATCACACCTCATAATTACAGATCGAGATATTTCATCTAATATATATCAAGTCACATGAACCATAATCATAACCCTCAAATCATTCATTAGATTAAATAAATTAAGTCATGTTTGTTAACTAAGGTCAATACCAACTGATATATAAATCAAGCATAGGTTTTTAAACATAAGGTTTGATAGTGCATAGAATAGGTTATCATAATACTCAAATAAATATTAAACATAGGTACCAAGGCTTGACATACATACATTATTCATTCAATATGAGACACAAAAAAATAGAAAGACATATGTACAAATTAAATATGAGTCAAGGCTGCTACAAAATGTCAATTCTGTAGCGGACTTCTTGCTTCTAACATTCATATGAAAATTCAAAATCATAGGCCTCAGAATTGTTTCTTTTCATGAATATCTAATGAAAGGTGATATAATGAGTGTCGAAACAAGCATAAAAAATACACAACCATGTGAAAGTAATGAAGGTCATATCACACAATCTCTAAGGAAAAAAATATTGTACATTAGAAAGCATTGATATCAAACATCATCGAATGAAAAATCAAATGGGAAAAAAACTCAAAAACAAGAATAATGAGGTGCCCATATCATTTTATCGAATTGAGAGGGGAGGTGGTTGGCCCACCAATAGAAGTATAGAAAGGAATTTAGCAATGGAATTCATCCTTTCTAGGCATGTCCACAATAGTGATATCAAATTCTTGCAATAAGAGTAACCACCTAGTAACCCTACGATTGGTAACTGGTTTATTTATTAAGAATCAAATGATAGAGTGTTTAGTATGTACAAAAACTTGAGATCCTATAATATAATGCCAAAACTTTTTTCTTTTTTTTTTTCACAAAATTGGTTGCTGATTGGTATTCAAAAAAAGAGTGGGAGACGGAGCTCCAGATTTACAAGAAGGCGTTGGCAAAGAGAGGGCCAAATGTAGATGCGTTTGATGACAATTTCATTTTTAGAACTTGCTTCCTTCACTATGAGGAAGAAGGAGACAGTGTAAATTCTAATAAACTGTAATAACAAAAGACAGACTTTACATGTCATTTTTTAATTTTTGCAGGAATAATGTAATTGCCGCCCGGTTGTTTCAAAATTTTTCTTTTTTGTATGCCATACATTTGAATTATCTTCAGGCCTGTCTGGGAAACTGACAGAGGCGAGTGCAAGGGCACAAGGAGACAAAATCTGGAGCAGATAAATTCTGACTGGGCAGACAGAGAAGCAAGATTCATGGAGCAATGTCTGGGATGATGGTAATTGTAAGCATTCGAAGGAACACGGGCGATTAATAATACAAGGGGCGTAGTGCTTAATGGAGTTTAATGGAGTGGCCCAGAGAGGATAAGATTTTGAAGCTGCATAAGTTGCATCTGTGGAAATCACTGCCAGTGGACAGAAGGCTAGATTGTGAGGCTTTGCAGAGCTGGACATAGGATTTCGTAGACCAAGAGCATTGATCTGATGTGAGACGAGACTGCTGAGGAAGATAAACCTAATCATGGCAAGAAAAAGTGTTGATTTGAACCATTACATCGTAGATTGCCAACAGTGTGAGAGCATGCTCTGTTTTCCAGTGCATCAGATGTTTTGTTGAGGGAACGAAGGACATGGTAAAATCGATTGTCTTTCATCTGCTGGTCAAGAGATTGGCAACGCCCTATGATTTGCTGTAGAGTCAAATTAAGTGCTTGTCTGTTGCTTACCATCAGGCTTATAACAATGGCAGAATCTCCAATTATTATAGCTGTATTTATACCAAGTCTTTGAAGCTGGAGCAGACCTTGGAAGACGGCGAGAGCTTCTGCTCTGTTATTGGAAACAGAGCCCAATCCCCATTCAAATTATGTTAACACATCACCATTACCATTGCAAATGAGACCTCCAGCCCCAGTCGTTCCTGGGTTGGACTTGGAGGCACCATTGAAGAAGAGGTAGTGCGTATTGTTGTTCCTGAGCCACCGTGCAAATTCTTCTTCTTTCATCCTAAGTTTCCAACTATACCTGGAGTTGGCTATGTTACTGGGGTTACTTCTGATTTGAGCTATGTTTCTTCTATCTAGAAGATGTCCTATGTAATTCCTTTCTTCAACATGAAGATCCAGGATGTTCAATTTCCCTTGACATTTTGTGGACAGAGCTTCCAAATTGAGGCTCCAAGCTTTGTTATAGAGCTTTCTGACGTTGGTTTCTTTACCTTTGAAGATCATGCAGTTTCTTGCCAGCCAGATGTTCCATAGAAGGGTGCAGGGCAAGGCATTCCAAACCCTTCGAGCAGTGTTGGTTGTTTTTTTCCCCCACGGGTAATTGTGTTTCCATATGTTCAGCGCTTCAGATATGCTAGTGCCAGGTGCCCAAGGGAGATTGTGGCTCCAAAAATATTCCATCCAGCAAGATCAGGAAAATGGACAGTCTATGAATAGGTGTTGACTTGTCTCTTCTTTAGATAGACAGTTTGGGCAGCGATAAGGCCCATTAAAACCTCGCTTTCTGAGGTTCTCAAATGTGAGGGTTTTCCCTCTTAGAAGGGTCCATAGGAAGAATTTAATTTTTGGAAGAGATTCTGCTTTCCAAACAAGTCTCCATTGCGCCCAGATAACCATGGGATACTCAATGTTGCAGATCTAATAATAAGCAGCCTTAACAATATATATTGTACCTGAAGGGTCCCATCGAAAATCATCAGCAAGGTAGCGTTTGGAGGGTGCTATGCCATGGAGATAGTCTTGCAGTTTGTTGAGGCTGGTTCTTATATATGTAGGTATGTGTGGGAAGGTCCATCCTGTCCAAGCATGAGAGTGGGCATCCCATTGAGAGATCTGATCCAGAGTTTGTATCCCTGTGTTGTTGAAAAAATCTAGAATATAATGCCAAAACTTATTGATAACATGTACAGCAACAATAAATTCATTCTCACTTATCATATAATTTAATTCAACAGGGGTTAAATTCTTGTTGAATTAATAGATAGCATAAGGCTTACATTCTTCTTGATATCCTTGCATAGGCCCAACAAAAATGTCAGAGGCATATGTAGAAATATGAAATAGTAAGGTCTAATTGGGTCCATATAATATAGGGGCTTCTTGTTGATTTTTGTGTAGCATTGCGAGGTATTCCCACATGACTAGAGGGTCTTCAAGTCAACCTAGATAAACTATGTAAATTTTTATTTTATTAGGTCAAGTTGACCCAGGAGAAGTCAAGTCGACCAGCTAGTAAAGGGATGTGTCCCTTGGGTTTTCACACCCCATCGATGTGTATAAATAAGATGTTAAGACACCTCATTTGGATACCAACTAAGGGGAAGTTTAAGAAAGGAGAAAAAATATTTTTTGAGGTTTTTATTTTCTCATTTGACGTATACACATGTGAGAAGAACAGATTGATTCAACAAGAAATTTGACCAAGATTGACCACATAGGTTTGGATAGATATGACCGCAAGGAATTGATTGAATATGACTACATGTTGATCACAAACTTCACGTCGTTGACCACAGGAAAAAATTTTGACAAAGTTGAATTTTGGTTGGTTTTCACCAATGTTGACTAGCTATTAAATTTGACTTGGAATATTAGCACACATTTCTTGAATTTTTGTTGATTTGTAAACCTTGCTAAAGAATAATTTCACCTAAGAAAAGTTGTTGGTTTTTCTCCCAAGGTTGAGACTCCCGGGTTAATTTTTCTACTACTTTTACCATTCGTATTTTTTTTGTGTAATCGCTTATCGATATCAATGGCATGAGAAAATTGTTTGAAAGTCATTCAGCAGTAACTATAAGATCATAAAATTGTATTTTATAGTACTTATCATAGAATTTACACACTCATATTACGCACATTTTTAGATATAAAAATTCAAATTTACATTTATCATTCCATATAAATTTTACATCCTTTGAAATCAAGGCAAACAATGGGGATGCAATTTTAGGAAAATTTTCTATAAAATTCCTATAATAGCCTACATGTCTTAGAAAGTTGCGTACCTATTTTTGTATTTTAGGAGTAGGAATTCTCAATATTTCCTTGGATCAACCAATATACTTATAGTATAATGATAATGTCCCAACACAATCCCCTCATTCATCACCAGATATATTTTTTTAGTGCTCATAGAAAGGTGATTTCATTTACATCGTTCCAACACCTTCTCAATGCTTTGTCAAATTCATCATAATATGGTGTGAGTTCATCCATAAAAATATATAGACAATCATTAAAAAAGTGTGAAAATATCCTTAACACGCCTCATTGGAAGGTATTTGGTGCATTACAGAGCCCAAAAGGAAGGAATCAATATGCAAATGTAACCTAGGGGAAAGTGAAGATAGTTGTATCCTAGTCTTTAGAGACAATCTGGATTTCATTGTAACCACTAAACCCATCAAGAAATGAAAATAATTTCTTACCATATAGGGTATCAAGGACCTGATCAATAAAAAGAAATGGGAATCAGTCCTTCTGAGTGGCCTTATTAAGCTCATTATATTTAACACAAATTCTCCATTTTTCATTCTTCATAGGCACAACAAAAGGTTGGGACACCCAATGGTTGTCAAATATTAGATAAATGAAATTCGCATTCAATAAATTTTTAATTTCTTCCTTAAAAATATATTTCAGAGTTGGGTTAATTCATCACTCTGGTTTTCGAACAAGATGGTATCCATCATTTAGATAAATTTGATGAGTACAAAAACCATGATTAATTCCTTTCATGTTTGTATAGTCCCATGCAAAATCTTCTTTATGTTTTCTCAACAATTGTATAAGATTCTATATTTTTGTAGGGGATAAATTTGGGTTAATATTTAAAGTCTTTCTGGGATCAATTTCAATTGGGTTTAATATTTGGGGCATTAGAATATTTTCTATAATTATATTGACGGTGGTATCATCTAAATTGGGTCCATCCTTCATAGAGTTTAAAAGACATGAGATTGGTTGAGTAACAACGGAGAGGTTACTAATAAAACTACTAATAGTGTCATCCTTTGTTTCATTTTTTAAGTATATAGCTTTACCAATACTGAGAAGTGGTCATGCATCATTGCCTTCTAGTTCAAATTCAAACCACAGAGGGCTTTCATAATCAACACTTGGTTTTTCTAGAGGGTATAGGACGAGATTCTTTGTGGTACTTCCATCAGTCAAAATCTTAATTTACAACTAATGAATGCATTTGAAGTAGCTAACCACAGTCTATCGAAGATTAGGGGGTGTCCTCCTAGGCATGTCTTAGGTTGTAACACTAGGAAATCAATTAGGTATTCCTAAGAGTCTACTAAAATGACCATATCTTCTAGAATTACCTGAGGAAAAAATTTATATCTATGATACAAATCCATTACAGTAGGGGTTCATCTCAGATTGTTGAATCCGAGAAACTCAAAAGCTTTCCTAGTCATTACAATTTTTGTAGTACCCAAATCAACCTATTTGTTTGGAATAGTTGTTTCTCCAATGTGGAATATTATTATTGGATTCCATGGATCATCATATTTGATAGTTGGAATTTCACTGAACACCAATTTTGATCATTTTCCCACCACATGAACAGTGGGAGGATCTCCAAGATTCCCACCAGGTTTCTTGACACAAAGTTCCATTGTTTTTTTTGCATGAATTATGATGTCTTTGATTGCTTGGAGTGACAGTATTAAAATATACAAATTCTTTAATTCCTTTATAAAACTAGATTCAGGTTGTGGGGTAGCCTTGTGTTGGGCGGATAAATCATTCTTGCGGACAAGACAGATCTCCCTAGTATCCTAAGATAACTAGCAACAAACAGATAGATGTAAACTACTTTCTCTAGATTATATTTGATCTAGAATTATCTAAAATGAAGGATTTAGGACTTACCTGTAGTCCAGCGCTGATCGTAGTCTTCTTTCCTATCGCTTTAAATACGTCTCCTTTCGAGATCTGTAATAAAAAACATGAAAGAATCAGAAGCACCTACATAATATAGACTAATTAGTAAACCATAAATCTATCTTGATGATCAAGGAATTCAAGAAATAAGCCATTTAAATAAACAACTTATTGAGAAAATAGGATCCATTTGTATTATCTTTAATGAAAAAAGGAGCCTTACAACCGTGTTTGCCTTGATGTCGTACAGGTCCTTCTGGGGTCTGGAACAAGCATTTCCTCTACTTTGACAAGCCTTTGCACTCTCTTGACTAACATACACATGAGTGTGTAATCATTCCCATATGGTAATCAGTTAAGAGAGTCTGAGTTTATCCAGCAATTCTCCTCAAAAAATCTCAAAGCCTAACTCCCTTTGAGGCTGAACTATGGCCTCAATTTATAGCAAAAGAGAAGAGGTTGTAGCTCCAAATAAGAGAGGATAGAATCCTCTTTCAAAGGGATTAAGTTCCACATACCAAGGGGTAGGCTCCTTTAATGTAGGGATGAATGTACATGAAAGGAATGAACTTTCCACCGGATAATTGCTTCCAGAAGCTTCCAGATTCAACTAGCTGGGCTTCCAAATTTTACTTCTGCCTTCGTTTTACCTTTTACAGGGATCCGCACCTTTAATGAAGAAAAAGTGCAGTCGGTTCCACATGTTCTAGAACAAATATATGCGGCACCGCAGGTAATACTAAGAGAAAGTGTCCCCGGATGCGGGTGGTCGGAATGTTCAATAGGTTGCAAAGGCGGTGGGTTGGCGCATGGAACTCCATCACCGCCACCCTCCTTTGCATCCTGTATACAATTAATTGCATTAACAATTCATCGTCCGGGGCATTCAAGTTGCACATTTTCCCATACACCAATTCGGTTAATTGCGCCATGGCTTCTCCGGCAAGCTTCATTTCGGCTCTGATACCCTCTCGCTCCTGCTGCTCCTTGGCGGATTCAGAGACCAGCACCAGGACTATCACGGGTCGAAGGTGCTCACTCTCCTGCTGCATTAACCTCGCTCCCGGGCTGCATTTTACGCACACCCCCCTTTTCTCTCAAAATTCAGGCTTCAGCGCTGAAGAGATTCATTCTTACCAGCATTGGGTCTCCAGTTTGGGTTCGCCTGACCCTTCTTACTCTGACATTCCCAGAACCTTCGAGTTCAACTCTATTCATCAGGATAGTATGCCTAGACTGTGCCACAGGTTGAGGATAAGGCGCAGCTCGAGCCGTGGTGGTCTCTCTCGGTGCCCTCCTCCTTCTTCGCCCAGCTCCTCTTCTCCGCAGTCTGACTCATGGAGGGGGAGGTATCCAGAAACCCGCAGTGGTAGGGGTGCTTTGGCTGGCCGTCGGGATGCTCTACCCGCTCGCCGTCTTTCCAATCTCCTACCGAGTCAGCAGCACAGGGCGCAATTTCGTTTCCCCTGTCTGCTTAACATGCCAACGATCATTGCCAATGTAACGATTGAATTCAAAGCAATGCCTCCAGATGTGAATGCAGAGCTTCATGACTCTCCTCCGGGGCATTTGGATACTGACAGAACTCTTTCTCCTTCAACTGCTAGCCAACAGCGGATGCTGAATGTAGGTTGCTCCTCTTTACTTCCCAATTCGAATTTTGTGGAGGATGGCTTCAAGAATGATGGTACTTTGGCCACGTCTGAAGAGAAGATGAAGAACTCTATCTTACAGGAAAATCCGGAGGCTACTGAAGCTGTGCTGAATGAGGATGCTCCTGATGCTTATGCTTGCCGCGTGGTCGAGTCTCCTCCACCCTCTCCAGGTGATTAATGGTTCCTCTTCTTACAGATTTGGTTTTGGTTGTTCGCGGTGCCAGGTTCAGTACTAGTATTTACATGCTTTTACAGTCTAGTTGGCTCTCCTTCCACTGTTTTTTTGAAAGCCGATTTCCCATATATGGGCGGCAGTATGTCATGTTTAAGTTCATTCAGGTCTACAGATCTGTAGCTAACTGTGGTGGTTTGATATGTTGTGTGAAAAGTGTTAAGGTGTTTAGATGTCAGTCCATGCTCCAGTGTTGTATCTGCCTCCTGGAATTGCATGTTGATATTTTGAATTGGCTGTACCAGAATGCTCATCTTGCGAGCCAGAACTATGAGGCTTTTGCCTCCATGTAACTATAACTTTTTTGTATATTAATAGATTAAGCGTATTCAGAGAAAAAAAATACTAAGAGAAAGTGTGGTACAAGTATTTTTATGACTTTTATAAGCTTTTCTCTCAATTTCAAGGCTTGGTTTTAGGAACTTGATGTTGTATACTTCTAAGGGAGTATTGTATGAATAATGATGAACCCATATAGAAAGTAAAACGTCATGGTGACAATTTTTAGTGTAACACCTTGGCTACAACTAATCTCTATGGATAAGGTGGATTAAAAGGAGTCTCAGTGTTGATAATAACTTTAGTTGTTACATGTCCAAAAGTAATAAAGGCATCAACTATTGTAAGAGTTTCAATGGAAATAGCATTGATTGTTACAGTGTTATTAGCAGTAACTATGTCATTAGTTTTTATAAATGCTTCATTCTATTGTTTATATGATGATATTTGGTCTAGAGTTTCTTCCCTAAGTGAGTTATCTTCTTCATTTTATGTAATAAAAGGGGAAACTCTTATATTTACTATTCTCACCAACTACAATTGTACTCATTACATCCAAAAGGGGAGACACAGTAAGTGGGGAAAATGGGAGGTTGAACTTGTTTTGTCGCATAATTATTGTGATTTTGGTTAGTTTGTATAGGTAACTGAGGTCATAGAGGAGGGTTACTCACTTGTGCTTTGGAAGGAAGTTGTGGTTGTTGTTATTGCATAGGTAACTTCATAAGCAAGTGGCCTAGAAAAGAGGTTCCATGCCATCCATGAGGCCACATAAATGGTTGATTTGCAGGATACAACCATTGGGGCAAAGACATCAGATATTGAACCAGTGTAGGGTTAGGAACTATCAGTTATTTCATTTTATAAGGAACCTGTTGAAAGTTATACAAATTAGGCCATGTATTCAAAGAAGATGAAGGATCTCTAACCATACCTAGTGGTCAAGCTTTCCATGGTTTCTTGGAGTCGATGAAGTATGCTAACTCACCCTCTTCACCTAATTCCCCGAATACTACTTTTAATCTAGGAAATGATTAGCAATGTCCTGTATAATTCTCTTTCTCACAGATGTTACAGAGTTACACATTATTAGGAGGGCACTTCCTAAGGGTTGATTCTTTCTACAATTAGGGCAGAATATAGATAGATATTCATCGGCCTCGATCTACTTTTTTTTCAAATATAACATACGAAATTGAGAAGATGAAGAACTAATAATATCAGTTTTAAAATTTCCAAATAGGTTACCAATTTCTTCCCGTGTTCCCTTGCCATTGGTTGATTTATGTATTCTAGTAGAAGCATCTTGTGCCATAATTTTGATTCTTTTTTATCCTCTTGAGCTACTTAATCAAAGTGAAACTATGCCATCTTAGGGTTACTTTGATATGTCTCCAGTTCCCATGAGGTTAAACATATCAAAACAATCATCCTTCATTCCCCAGATCATAATTGTTTTCAAAATATTCTTATCCAAATCAATAAGCTTGGATTTATGTAAGTTGTACTAAAGGAACTCAATATTATATTCCAAACTCTCTTCCTCACTCTAGGACATTCAAAATAGTTCCTCCCTTTGATCCCTAGTCTAGCAGTAATATTTATACTTTTCAAAAAATGTTTTCTTCATGCCATCCCAAGAGGAAATAAATGCACCACCAAGTCCCATGAACCATCTTAATGTAGCTCCCTTAAGAGTAGTAGGGAAAATTTTCAATTTTTAGGCATCTAAGGTGTAATCATAACTTTGGCATAAAACATTAAATTTGAAAAGAAAAGTATATATATCCCCACTGGTCCTACCCTAAAAAATTGGGAGGGACAACAAAGGAATATTCTTCATGAGAGCTTATCCTTGGATGTTCTTAATAAGGAATTAAAAGGTGGTAAAGGCATCATCTGCCACATGATTATTCCACAAAATTTAAGGTTTTTTGTAAAACTATTTCCAGTACCCATTATTCCTCTTGTTATGAAATGTTTTTTGATGTCTTCTTAGGTTGCTTTACAACACTTTTTGAGTCGAAAATAAAATTATCAGGAGGCTACTTATTTTATGGACTTAATTCTTGGTATTTAAAATTATGCTCGCTTGTACCTCCATGTCCTTCCAATAAGTCTTGATTTTATCCTTCTACTAATATAGATGACTCAAAAATTCATGGAATTGCCTCTGAGACACAAGGTTCATGAGATTATACCTCCAAAATATTTTCTCCCAACACAGATGACCCTTGAGATTCTATCCTCGAAGGAATAGTTTGAGGAGTGCATAATTTATGGGATCATATTTTCTATGAATCTGTTCTTAGGGAAGATTATTTTTCCTCTACTTTTGAGATCAATTCCTAAATAAATGTTACTTATCCTAAGTCTTTATTGTTCCTTCCTCCACGCCCTCTTTTTCTTACATGGTTAGTATTTTTGGGGGCACTGTTTTTTTCTTCTTCTCTATTCATGCAATCTATGTGTCTTGACTCCTTATGAGGTCGAACCCGCTTCAGTCTGTTGAAGTGATGCATATATTTTTACCTCTCATCTTACTTCCTTGTCACCTCAAAGTTAGGAACACTTCTAATGCACTCTATTCAAAAATGAATCTAAGGAAAGAGACAATTCCAGTTACACTTATGCACCTTTAATAACCTCCCCGACAATGGTGCCAAAATGTTGGGTGAATTAATTATCTTCTAATAAAACAAATTTATTGCACACACAAATTGTTAACCTAGGTAGGTATGTTTATTTCAAGGTTATTGCACACAATATATGCAGGTAGCAACTAATAACTAACATCTATCACTACCAAACTCCTTATATAATATCATGGAACTCAATCAAAATAAATTTCATTGTAACTCTTCCGTCTTGAAAGCCAAAGGCATCATTGTCAAACCCTTAAGCAATTAATCACTTTGCACATAGTACTTGGAATGAAATCACTCTTGCAGAATAAAGCATCACTCAATTATTCTATATAACTCTTTCAAGAAAAGGAAATAGTACTCCTGGAAATAAATTTCATAAACCATTCAATTATGACCACATAACCATCAAGCCAAATGAAATCAATTCATTCCATGTAACACAATATAACAGATATAACAACAATCAGTTAACATTCTATTTCAGTAACAACTCATAAAAACTATAGGAGCAATTGAACAGTAGAAACATACGATTAAGAAAGGATTGATCCAGGAATTATCTCATTACACTAGCAATATGTATCACTTATTCTGTAAGTTAATCCAATAACCAATAACTGCAATGTATTAGCAATAATATGTAATACTTATAATTGAAATTATGATAACAGTAAACATAATATATGAGTGAATTAAAATATAAATGCTACACTGCCTATATAACACAACAATTTCTACTAAAGAGGAGGTCCCTTCCTCCTTAGCAGGGAGCTAGTGACTCACAGCTCGCAAGATAGTACAACAACCCATAAATAAGCCACAAACACATAAAAGTTGTATTAACTTATGAAAAATTACAAGATGCACAGTTCTCAAAAGATGATGGTTCCACCTGTTGTGCTCTAAGATAATTATAGGTTATTTAATTATGCCAGAGCATCTAAAATATTTTATTATTTTAAATGGAGTTTTTGGATGACCAATGTATTGAGAAAATAATAGGTAGAAGTTTTAAAATTTGATAGTATTGAGTATTAAGAAAAGGGTTGTTCTTTATTTCAAAACAGTGATTTGATTTTGCATATGTGAAGGCGAAAACTATAAGAAAATATGATCTACTAAATATTCAGTTTGAATCATTAGTTTATCATAAGTAAGAAAGGTTGACAAACAATGTTTATAGCTTAACAAAATATGTATAACCTTATGAATATTACTGTCAATTAATTGATGTAGAGGGACTTATACAGACAGATAGTTTAATAAATCATTCTCTAAAATAGATTATAACTTCAGAGGATTTAAGATATACTGAAACTTAGTTTTATCTTACCTACTTATCTCCATAAAACTTAAATATATGCAGAAAACATAATGAAATATATACTGGAAAAAATTACAAGGAAACAAACTATTTGAAATAAATCCATAATCCTTTCATTAATCATCAATGGTCTATTGCTCATGAAATTATGCTTTTACAAGTGCTCATCCAATGGTGCAACCCTTAATAACTTGAATAGAGAGTTATTTATACTAAATTCTACTTATTAGAAGTATCTAAACAAATTAAAAAAATAGTATCAAAATATAGGAATACAAAAACTACGTAGTTGAGTTGTCATTGTATTCAAGGAAGTGGTTGATGATGTGGCCCCAAAATGTGATGCTTTGCTGGCATGTTGTTGGAGATGAAATTTACTCGATAGTTTCACATAATTGATCCCCTATTTCATGACTTGGTATATCCATATTAATCAATCTTCTGAAAACTTCATCTACTTCAGTATAGCTCTAAAATTAGGCTTATTGATAAAGATATGTTTGATTTCATGTCTGATTATTAAATCAAACTCTAAAGCCTACATAAAAGCCTTTCCTGTCATATGACCTTTAATCCCTGCAAATTTGGCTTTGTCAATTGCAATAGTGTAAAGCTTCTTGCAATACCCCTCCAAGTTGATTAACTTTTCATTGGGCGCTACTAATCCTGGCAATCCTCTTTGATTCAACAAGTTGAATTTAATGTGAAATATTTAGATAGCATTGTCCAAAGCTTCACACTTGGTTTCCAACTGATATAAAAAATTATTTTTCTACAGTACTTTCTTGATTTCCAAAATGGTTTATGTTCTATCTGTGATATGAATCTATTCTAATTTGGCTCTGCTCTTTGAATTCAACACCTTTATCATATCTGAAGCTTCATCTAGTTTTTGTTTAAGTGATGCCCTTTCCTGCTCAATGACTATTTTACACTTAGTAATTAGTTCTTCCTGTTCAAAAATAATCTATATGGAGGGCCATACTTCAGTCATAGCCTGATTTATTTCAGTCCAGATTCTTTCCTTGGCTTGGGCCAAGGTGGTTGCCATCAATAATCACTCTCTAACTTTTGAACTTTCTGTGCTAACATGTGATATTTCTTCATTTATTCCATGTAAGGAGTATCATTCTTTATCTTCTGAGCTTCTAGATTCCTGAATTTCTCTAGAAGCGTTTCATTCTCCTATTTTTGTAGAGACAAATCTTGCATAATTTTACTTGTGTCACATGTTGCTGATGTAGATTATATTTTTGTTTATGAAGAACTTGGTTCTGTGCCTGCGACTACAATAGGTACAGCTGAAATTGAAATCATAGCTAACTGAGTTGGTTGTTCCGTCTCCTTGAGTAGACCTTCAATCCATTCCTCCATATTCTTGATTTGAATGTTCTGATTAATGATAATTTTGGGCAATTTCTCTCTATTCTGTTCACTTTCCTCTATTTCCTTGGTTTGGGGATCCTCTGTAGAAGGTAATTTGAGCTTCTTCCGAAGAGTTACAATGTCTGCATTATTCTTATTAAGGATTTCTTCTATAGCTTTTACATCCTTAGGATCATACCCAATCTTTATTACTATATATTCTAATGATTTTAGCGTATTATCTTTAGCCAAAGAGGAAAGTTTCTCAATATTCAACTATGACTGTACATTTGACAGATTTGTTCTTAATTTGGACAATGCCATGGCAGTGTTAGTCATAGTAGAGGAAATAATTTATCTTGATTGTTTGTGCATGTCCATTTGATCAATGGGATGAATCTTATTTGCATCAAAAGAGAATATGGTTTTCTTGTAATCAGAAGGGGATTTGGGAAAAGGAACTTGGTCCTGTAGAAAATCCATCTACATCCTTCCCTTTTCACTGTCAAAATATTTCAATAGCCTATGATGTGATGTCGAAGTTTTCTTCCAAAAATGAATGTATACATTGGCATTTAGAGCTTCATTCTTCTATTTAATTTCTAGGAAATTAGAGAAAATATTCGGCTCACCCTGTTCACTTGTTCTTGTTGACTGAATAATATCCATGGGCTCTTGTGAAGCTAAAGAGGAGGATGGAGTGTTATAAATATTTCCCTCTGGTTCAGTATAAACTTTTGCATCACCAAAATAAAATAATCTTTGGCTCTTTCTGACTTTTCTCAGTTGAGTTAGTGAAGTATGTCTTCTGCTTCTTCTGTTGGATAATGTATTCTTCTGCCATGCTTGCCGAAGATGATTCTTCTCTAGGCCTCTTACGTTTCTTGTCTTGAGAAATCGGAGTTTGGAGAGTAGAGGTGGAAATAATTTTTTCCTCTACTTCTTGTTGTTTGTTTTCTACCCACTGATATTGATTCATGAATTTCTCAATATCTGGCCTGGGAGTATGATTGTAAGGCATTGTCTTCACCTCCACCCTCAAGTTTAAAATAATTCTGAATGGATCATATGACCAAGTGAAACTTAGCTAAAAATTCATCCTCTTGAGGATTGCATCTACCTCAATTCATGTTGTCCTGTTGTTTCATATGAAAGAGCCCACTTTAGTCTTGATCTTAAACTGAGATTTTCTTTTACCTGAAACAAAATGCAGCTCATCCATGTTAATCATTTACCTAATATATTCCAGAGAGAAAATTATCATTGGAACATATTTGGGTAGCTTGTAGGGTGCCAATTCACAGCCATATACTCTGATCTTTGTATAATTCTGGTAAAGATATCAGTCTCCTGTTTTAACTTGATCACTTAGATGAAGTATCATTTTTATGTATGAGCCAATCCTAGGCTCATTCTAACTGCTTAAAAGTTGGGAAACTGGATGAATTAAGGAGTCAATGAAAATTCAGTCAAAATGGATCTAACCAATTGAGTCCAATGAATGACTGATTGATTAATAACACCCTAATCATCTTGTTTATGCAATGTAATTAGTAACAGATCCCCCTGATGAAAAAGAAACATATGAACCAATATAGAAGTGTAATTGAACATGCCTTGAGTAGTCAAATTCATCATCATTTCATGCATGTTATCATCTAGGAACTGACTATAATTGTACATGAATGTTGGTTGACTACCTTTGGAGAAAATGGAAAAGTAACCTAGAATAGACTCATCTACTGTTTTTTCATTTTGATAGCCCAAAAAATAATAAATTAAGGAAATAATGTGCCTGTTTGCTTCAGTGAACATATTTTATGGATAAGGACGATTCTTTTTTGAGATCTCAGCATTATCACGGAGAAAGGTTTCAAAAATCTAAGCTCTCTGAGGGAAAATCAGTTTTTGGTATAATTCCATGAGGGCAGCTTGGGAAAAATGGCTGAGGGAATCACTTTGTGGGATTATCAGCATCTGGTTTATGGTCGCAGGTGTAATAGAAATCAGAATGTCTCCATTCTAAGCTACTATAGTCCTTTTAAGGGGATCATGCCTAGCTTGGCACCAGGTGACTAGATCAGGGAATTTATGGGTTTAAGGAAAGGTGAACAGAGGCAATAGAGTCTCACAGAGCTTGAATTCATCATTTTTATCTAAATATTTATGTTTTAACCAGAGATGCAATTCACAGAGCTCGAATTCGCATTATTTGTCTGTAATCTTGAAAAACTGGTCAGCTAATGGGACATGGTCAAGATCTATGCTAGCAGACACATTTGGAGTTTCTTCAATCACTGGTTTTCGACCCTTTGTTTTGGGAGCCATTTATTTCTATAGAGGAAAAGAGAAGAATTATTTCTCTAATAAATTGATAATAGACAAAGGTAGTCTTTGCAAGTAACTAATAGACCTCTGAATAACTCTGTTGACAAGGGCGATAGATGACGGAGCGGTAAACTGAAACTGTATCTCTGAAAACCTGCAATTTGGAAAAATGAAAAACGAATCAAAGGGTGGTGCAAGGAATGGAATATATTTATTTATACATGATCGGATTACCATTATATGGGATGACAGTTAGAGAACAAGGCATGGTGGTTTAATGGAAAATAGTAATGGAGCACATGACAGTAATAGCAGCTGATAACGATTAAGGAGTGGTTGTAACAACATGGTTAAATGAAACGGTAAGGGAGAGGACGTAACGGAACAGCTACAGGTGGCAGGAGGTGATTGGGCATCATGATATGTACATTGGTAGGAAGTCAAATAGACGTTGGCGGGAAGTCAAAGGACTATTGGGAGGATAGGCAGATTTCAGAGGGGGTAGGCGACGGTAAGTGGTTTTGAGCGAGGGGGATGCAAAATGATAAGGAAGTGACACGTTGCGAGGGGCCCAACAAAAAGAAAACCTATTTTCTGACCCCCCCCCCACTTGTCGTTAACGAGAAACGAAGAAAGGGGGTGCGAAATGTCTTCCCTGTCATTGATCTGGGCGAGGAAGATGAGGATCGCTGAGCTATGTTCTGGGATTAATGAAAAATGAAAAAAGAACTTTTTCGTGTTGCGACTTTAGAATAAAGTTAACATGTCCTTTATTACAACAATAATTAATCACTAAATGAAGCAATTAATACTAATGAAACGTAATTTAATCCTAATCTACTTTTGGCGCATTTAAACTAGCTGCCATTAATTTTACTAAGTCTAATGTTCAACCAAGATTAAACAATTTGGTGAAATTTTATTTCCTAATCTAAAAAAGCATAAATTTAAATGTTTTTTATCATGTTTAAGGAGTATGATAAAAAACTTATTATTTTGGGTTGTGGCATCCTAACAAATTGCACACAAATTATTTCTTTTTCTTATTTGAAACTAAGCAATTTTATTTCTTTTATTGCTTCTATCTATGCCTTGTATTTTCAAATCTTTTTTCCCTCATTTTTTAAAGCATCTAATCCTATCAATTTTTTGACATGATTATTATATTTTGACATTGAGTCATAACATTTTTTGACTTTTCATCTATTCATATCCAAACCTAACATTTTTTTAATTTTTCATTTTTCTTCTAAAATTTCTAACTTATCAAAATAAGAAATGTTATAACACCACCCTCGCATGAGGAAGAGGGTTTCTATCTTTACATATTTACATCATGTCCATTCTCGGTGCCAAAATCGACCATGAGAATTTCTTGATTCTTAGGTTGTTAAACTAAGAGTCTCTTCTTAAAAAATTATAATAGTTTGTTGAAAATAAAATTAATGTTGTAATAATATCTCATTTTAGCGAGAAACCAAAATGAGGAATCGTAATTGTCACAACCGAGTTGGATGAATTATCAAAAGCGGTATGATCCTTGCTAGCACAATGGTATTTATTGACCTGGCTAAGTAACAGTGCCCACATTGACTCTCAAATATGGTATAGAGGAAATAGAGTGTTCATCTACATGAAATAGAGTATCAACATCATAACAACAACAAAACCTGGCATGATGTGACAATGTTGCAAAATTCTAGAGAAGCAATGTTATATCACCTGGAAAAAGAGAGTAGCAGCATCCCAAAAAGTTGAGTTATAAAACATCCTTCTTTTCATTTAATTAGTAAAGTTAACCAAAAATAGCTAGCCCCTCATCAATATACAAGAAAAACTGCATAAGTTAAGGTGACATGACAATATAACATACATTAGTCAAAACGGTAATTATTACCCACCAAAAGTAGGTAACGTCATAGGAGAAAAATTTTCCTACCTTCTCTTCCAGCTGGCATCCAATAACCCCTACTATTTGATGACGATGTGCCATTCATATCTCTGCCACCTACATCGGTCATATTTTTCCTTTCTTATCTGGAAAAAGCGCATGTTGGAAGGTGGGATTCCGATTAAAATGTACTTTATTCATTTTTCAATGGAGTGCTTATGTTTGTTTGTATTTTGGGAACTTGGAATGGACTATAGAATAACATGGAAGGAAGAGGGGTTTTATCGTCATTTTTGTTCCCTCGCTTTAAATAATGGGTTAATATTGCATCCTAGTCCAGTGTGACCTCCCTAATGCCCCAATCGGTATAGGAGAGAAACTACATGGGAAACCCTGATTGAGGTAATGTAGTCCCATCTATCCCTATTCCATACTTACCACTTTCTATTTTACATTATGATCCCCATATTCCACCTCCCTTCTTCAGGTTCAACTGACCATTGGTTCACTAGGATTTGGCACCATACATCCTCATTCTTGGGTAGGGCCTAGAGCTTGGCCCTGGGAGGTTGATGTAGCTAAAATAAAGGGAAAAAAATTAATGGCCACAAGTAAAAACAAAAAAATATAAGAATGCAAAAGATGGTCGGGACATGCACATTAGCACATTTGAAAAATCCTACCATGAGCTCTACCTCATTCACTATGGCTATCACCCAGTTCCTAAGCACATCTTGCTCGTCATATTATGAGAAGGAACCCTTGCATGTCCTAACCCCTGGTGGGTAATGAGTTGCCTCATGCTTAAGGGGATAATAATTGTTGTACATCATGCAAAGTAAGATCTAACACCTGAGCTACATGCAATTATACAAAGAAAAATAAATAAAAAGTAAAAGGTGCACAAAAGGGTGGAAAAACAAAGGCTGAGTTGGTGACTCATGCATCCATGATCTCCCTCCCTACATCTATACACTCAGGATGAGGAGCCCATCATGGTTGATCCCTTTGACCATGACACTCTTCCATGAAGTATTATCCCTTATTCACATGAAATCTATAAATTTAAGGGTGGACCTAGCACGTGTTATTCCCCTTAGGGGCTAGAAATACCTAATAGGGTGGTACATTAGCCACTCCTACCTAGGGAGGTAACACTATAATGAGTTCAAAGCCTTAATTTTGGGAGGGAAGCCTTGTTTGGAGTGTCAAATTTCCCATTACTTGCAACCTTGGTTCACTTAGATAGAAAATTATTAAATGTATCTTATGATGTAAATGTTAGCGTTGGATATTGTGTGTAATTGTCAGGTGGTTCACACCCATGGCTTGCGCAAATTAATTAGGGCTCAAGTCCTTCAGAGGAGAATATTTACACCCACAATTTAGACATTTATATCTATGGGTTTCTGAGCTACAAAAGAGCATCACACATAACCATGGTAACCTACAACACCCACAACGTTGCAACACTTTTCTCAACACTTTTATGGGATGATACACCTGGACCAAGCATGCCCCCAATCAACTTAGCACTCAATGAGGGTTGGAAATTGAATCCAAGGGCTAAAGAAGGGTCACCCCACACCTTGAGACACAGGAGGGCTAACATCACCTTAAGATCCCTCGGCATTGGAGCATAAATAGGAATTTCAACCACTTTGAGACTTGTGAGACCACTTTTGTGCCCCCAAAATAAAAAATGGGGCCCATAGAGGAATATTGATAGATACCTAGGGCCCAACCCCTAGGAGATGATTATAGAGGGATTATACTCACATCAAGGCACCTTGATTCCACAACGCTTGCCCTAGGAAAGCCTATGCTTGGGTGATGTCAACATGTTCTCTATTTCGGCTCACACATGTGGGTTATATTGAGTTTGTTTCATTAGCTACTAGGTCGACTTGTGGCCTAGACATGATGTAGCACATTATTTTATAATTTTGGGGGCTAATTAACTGTTGAATTCAAGGTATTCCTCAACAAGTGTTTCCAGATTATTTTGGTCCTTAAGAAACCCAACAACTTCCTCATTGTGTGTTGTCTCAAACCCTTGTACTTGAGATCTACATAGTGTTTCAATGCCTCTCCAAATAGTTTCCTCAATAAAGTATCACTCATAAAAATAGGCTAAAACAAGAATCTGTATCCCTCGTATAAATAGAGGGAGGATCATTTGCATCATTCATCATCACACACTTGGTATTTTCGACCTCCTTGGTTGAATTTGGCCTTCTTTCTTGTGGAGGATTTGGAATCTATTAATTCATTTTGATATTTGGAGCTATTCTTTAAATCTATGGATGGAACCTTGGCATGTTAACTTTTAAGTATAGTTAATTGTTGAATATATATTTTTTTTCATGTCTAATGTATGGAATAATGTTGGTTATAGGTTATGAAAATTGTGCCCTAATTTGTTTAAGAGATTGAATTTTATCTAGATGACCTATTGCATTCATTACTCATACATAACATGTGAATGTATTTCCTATTAGTGAACTCTCAGCAGCTCTACCGTGAAAAGTCCATTTTCCATTACATAATTAAATGCTTGATTTTTGTTGCAAGGGAATCAAATTTTCAGCCTCCTTAGAAACTTTTTACTCCCATAGAAGAAGGGACTAGTCAATTTCATTAATGATCATACTTTACTTTTATCCATAAATTTTGTTTCACCAATTCATCCCCTTCAAGACCAATCTTGCTAACAAGGGCTTGGTGTGAATCCCTGGGAAAGGTGATTTTGTGGGATTGGATAGCCTAAAAATCAAGGGGATTTCATTTGCAACCAAACATATCATTTTGGTGGGTATCCACTTCAATATTGTCCATAAATTTCCTTGCCCTATTTGTTTTCCCTAATGGGGAACCCCAGCTTATTATTGCTTCAACTTAGGGGCGTATTTGAAGGTCTCATGAGCCTTGGACTTGCTATCATACATTGTTGGAAACCTTTTATCCTAGCCTTCACATTTGGTTACTCCAACACTCAACTTATCAATCAAACCCTAGGTCTTGTGCTTAATCAATAGGCCTTTATCAAGAAATAAAATAGCCTCCTATTGGAGCCTTGAACCTAAATTGTGAATTTCTTGTGGAACGCCTCTTTCTGTCACCATGTACTCTAACCTTAGAATACTAATTAGGTGACCTTCTCACATACCAGGACTCCTCCCACCTTTGAAAAACCATAAAGAGAAGGGGGTTTTGGATGTGGTGATAGTGGGCCATCACCCCATTATTTCCACTTATTCTAGTGTTAGCCTTGTATGGTCGTCTCCAAGGCTTGCTATATTTTGTAGCAACATTTTTGGTGTTGTTTCCAGAAGGCAGCAATTTTACCTTTTGTTGAAGGCTTGAAAATATCTGCCTCAACATTGGGGATAACCACTTGGTTGGAAACTTGAAAACCATGCCTTTTCTATTTGGAATAGTGGCTCTGGCTGGGGATAATGGGACGAGTTTCCATTTGAAGTGTAAGTGAATGAGTGTGAGGTGTAGAATAGTGAAATGGATGTGATAGATTAAACTCAATGGAACTTAAATGTATATCTTCATATTTATATCGATATCTCGGGACTTAACTTGCTTCTTAAATGTGATTTTCTTAAATATTTCATCAAGTATGAGATAATATAGATCATCTAACACTTTAAGAATTGAATACAAGTAAGATAATTAATTTGATTAACTAGTTAATCGAATTAATTTTTTAACACTTATCGCATGAAATATCTCGTTTCTTTGCACATTCATTTAAATATGACAATCTCACACGTTAAATAGTGAATAAGTCCCGGATGCGCGTGAATGATGCCAGCAGGTGGACGACAAGCCCAGCACGTGACACATGGCCTGGCCACATGGTCACTCATGGGCTCAAGCCGATGGCATTAATAAAATCCAACTAGTCTCAACACTTAGCCATTAATACACCTGAACATCAATGCTGCTACCACCTTCCCATAATGCCTCCACAATGTATCAATTTGCCATTTCCCTCCAACTTCATTTTCCCCTCTATGGTCTTAGAGCTGAGCTCTCGAATGCACACAGGGAGGCGGTGCAGCCTTTCCTGTTGCCTTATGCTTGCTCTTGGTCTCCACTTCAGTCACAATCTCTACTGCAGCTTCAATTCGACCCCTGGGTCTCAGAATCCTCAGCCTACAGCTCCCTCATATTAGCCATCTCTGCTCACCTGCATATCTAACGCTTCCGACGGCTCCAATATGCCTACACGTCATAGAATGTGTTGCCACCGAGGTAGTGGGTGTGGTTGTGCATCCCTTCCCCCTATGTCCATGCACTTTGAGTCTTCCTCATCGACCCACGATGAGATTTTCGCCCACTATCCTATCACTCGCAGTGGTAGAGGTCAAGTTCATGCCTCTCGGTCACCTCGCTTTATCTCTCCTAACGACATTTCAGCTCCGCGTCACACCACAGGCTGTGGCAGAGGTCAGAGCCAACATTCTCCATCTCCACAGGCCCCTCATTTGGAGATGTGTCCTCTTCTACCTAAGGAGAACTATGCTCAATTCCATTACACCTATGCTCAGGACCGCCCATGCCTCACTGCTACCATCACCATCAGCTTCAAGGAGGAGGCTTCCTTCGAAGCTGATCAAAGCTCCAAGAAAAAACAAAGAAAATCCACCATAGATTATGTGCCTCTTCCGCTCTCGCGTAAGTCTAAAGCCCTTCCAGTCAAACAGGGCACCCTCTCCTCTAACAGCAAAGGCAATTGTAGTAGTGGTGGGGGTAGTAGTGGAAGTGGCAGCTCAGATTGGTCGGGAGAAGATGGCTTCAAAGGCAATGTAAGCACTGTTCGCACTGCCACAACTCCAGACTCAGCGGCTCAACAAACAACGCATGCAGACAACTCCTCCGAAGACTACAGGTGCCTCATTGTGGAGGAACCATTGCCTCAACAAAATGACACCTAGCATGGAGAGGTCTTGTTTTACAGTTTTGTTAATTTTCTTTGTCAAACTATCTTTCCTAAATATTTTCACAACACTTAGATATTTTTTGTATGAAGTTGGTTTCCCATCTACGAGCAGCTGTATTATGACTGGTTTCCCATCTACGGGCAGCTGTATTATGACTGGTTTCCCCATCTAGGACAGTCACCATTTTTCTTTTTTGACAAATAATGCCTCTGGAATTGGCTAGTTCAGTGACTCCAGAGGCCAGACTCTCCTTGTACATTATGTTACATTAATAGAATTTTAGTCCAACTTAGGAAAAAAAAATAGTGAATAAGTGCTTAATTTTGTTTGAAGAACATACATAGAAAAACAATTTTAAAATGACTATTGATCACATATAGACACAGAAAAAATACAAAGATAAAATTACCTGATATATCAAAGCAATGCTCGCGAGAAAATAGACTTGGTTCAGCCTTTCTATTAAGATGATTCAAAAAGTACAATAGTGAAACTTTCCAAAGCCTTATTTACAAAAATTCAGAACCCTTTCCTTCAAGACATGAAAGGGTATTTATAGTTGAGAATTAAACTATAAAGATAGAAAATACAAGAAATGCTTAGGAGGAATAAACAACCATCCTTAAAATAAAACTTAAAGGACAAAAATATAGCATGTTTCAACAATAACATCAAGAACGATAAGTCGATTTCTTTCCCATTTGTTTTCTTAATTCGTAGATATCCAACATGGGCTTCAATTCAGGGGGTTGAGTTGGCCTTATGTGCATATGTCTCGTATACACAGCATCTGATAGCATTGGAAGCATGTGTGAAGTGTTATTGTCAAGGCATCGTAACATCAGCCATTGGCTATTTGGCTTTACTAAATATTGCCAATACTTCTCAAGATTCAACTTTGATAACTTTTTAATATTATATTCATTTTTCTTGGACCAATCCTGCCAAGACTTCATCAATATTTTAAAATTGGGCGAGAATAAATTGTACACTCCATAATTAGATTAGCACCAAACAAGTTCTCGTTGATAGTTTCGGTAAGGTTGCTTGTGATGTCTCTTGTTGTGGATCATTTGCATATCCTTTTATTTTTCAAATATTTGAAAATATAAAAATTAGAAATTGTTGAAAACTATGTTAAAGTATCAAAATTATTATACTTTAGCATGAAAAATATTTATGTTCGCTATACCTGAGTTAAATTTTAAGCATTTAAACTTTATATAAGTGGGTTCCGCATTTGATGCTTAAAGTCGATTGATTTGTTGGGCGGAAAGCGTTGATGATAAAAGTTCCTATCAAAAGGCCCAACCCGCGGGCATAATTAGCACACAAGATATAGAGACGAGTGCCTCTGCAGTTGACTGGGTTGACTGCGGGGACAACAGAGATGAACAGTGGATATTGAGTGCGAGGGCACCAGCAAAAATTTTCCTCCGTACCCCGGGAGCCCCAGCAGTGACGTAAGACGTTGAGTTGTTCACAGTTGTCTTCCATGTCGGGTGGAATCAACGGCTCGCTGGCGCGTCTCGTCAGCATTAAATTTAAAATTAGCACCACCTATTTAAAGAATATTTTCATTTGTTTTTCAAATCATTTGTAATTTTTTGCGCTCCATCCTATTTCATTTTTCCGTCACCTGCATAAGTTTGACCACCCTGTGAATTGTTCTTGCGGAAATTTTCAGCCATGGCTAAATAGTCGTCTCTATCAGGTTCAGCTAGTCATATCCCTCTCATGGATACTGAGAGGGATATTCAAGACACTATACTCTCTGTAATTCACCTTCCCTTCTATCAGCAAGTCACCTTGAATGATAATGCTTCCCCTATTTATTCTGCCATGGTTAAGTCTAGAATTCTTTCTACATGCATTCCAAAGACCCATCTTTTCCCTGAATTTATCTATTGGTTGGTGTCAGTCGTGTATCCTGGGAAGTGTTTTGTTATGAATTCCCAAGGAGAGAACGTTCTGCAAGTGTCCACCCAGTTAATCCACCAAGCCCTTTGCTATCCTAAGTCGGAGTCATCCATCCAGTTTTCTGACGATTCGCTGGTACATTATTATGATAATCTTACACGTGAAGAGTTTAATCAGTTCATGTTTTATTTGAAACCTGACACAAAGCGTTTTCAGCCAGACTGTAAAGAGTTTGCTATGGAGGTTTTTTGACGCAGAGACTCGTCCTGTATTAAGTAACATTGAAAAAATTGTGGGTAAAGATGATGATAATATAGTGGACAAATCAATCCTAGGGATGTTTGCCATGATGATGAAGCCAAGAATGGTGCTGGATATTCCATCATATTCGCAGGAAGCATTCAATTCACAGCTAATGAATAAGCCTTTCATTAACAGGTTCTTTCAAATTTCCTTTATTGATTGTATATTTTTTTTTATATCAGAATGTGGAAGAATTCATGCATTTAGGTCTAAATATTATGGATGCAAACAAAAGAAGTAAATCAATTATATTATGGACAGATGTAGTTAGAAGGGAGCAAAATGAGGCTGGATTTTTTTATTTTTCTAGCTATTACATGTGAGTTGCATATAAAATATTGAATGGAATTCCTCCTCCCTGTTTTTTATCTAAAGCTCAGGAGTTATTGCATTTAGGAACCAATTCCAAATTTGGAGATTGGTTTGTTTTTTAGGATTACTCTGAAATAAGGTTGTATGGAGCAAGTGTTGAGCCTTATAGACTCCCAACGTTTGTACCAATGAGGCTTTTTTCTTTAGATTTTATTAGACAGAGCCTAAATGTTGATCAGGTTCACTTTGTTCCTATGAAAAAAGGACATATGTATAAATTACCCATGATTGTAGGCCCTTTCATAGTCAATATGAGGCAGGCATTTGATGAAGTAACAAGAATGTTAGATGAGATGCATATGCTACTGGGAGAAAGTTGGGCTTATGACCCTTATGGTGTAATTTAAAATAGAAGAATTGAGAATGAGTACTCTACTTTCATTCATGAAAGTAGCCCAAAACAGGAGAAGGTAGAAAGTAAAGGTGTGATGAGTTCAGTAGGTGCAAACATTCAGACTCCTGTCATAGCAGAGAAATCAAATAAAAGAAGAAAATAAGTGGTTATTGATCTAGATGATGAGGAGTAGGGAGTCGAGAAGAGAAAAAAGTTTTTGAAGAACCTACATCTAATTCACCTGGTTTTTCTTTACATTTGGGAGAAGAGAAAAATGCTCCTACTTCTCCTAGAGTCATGAAGCCTCTCATGAACAAGTGCCTTTGATCAAATAGATGTTTTCACAAATTGAAGAAAGAAATCAGAAGATGAAGGCCAGCATGGAGACCCAAGCTAAACATCAAGTTGTTGCGGATCAAACAAGATTGTTGACTGTAATGGATCTTGAGAAATATCAATTTAGAATTTCCTTGTCACATCCTACAGATATGTCAATTGGTTCTTCGAACAATTTCAACACTGTAAATGTGACTATGGATGTGAATAAAATTCCACTGAAGGATAAAATGAATTTTCATATGCAAACAGGTCAATTGATTGTAAATGACCTCACAAAGACTAATGCAATGGAAATAAAGGCAGAAAATATGTTGGGGAGCTGAAGGAAATATTTTGCCATGGAATTCTTATGAGAACTTACTAATATTGACAAAAAGCAAAGCTAATAACAGGCATGAAAAGACTCAGGTGCTTAAAGTAGAAACAATGGTTAACTTCTTGCAGAGACATTTTCAACTATTGTGGATGGTAAAGACTCTTTTCACAGAAAGGTCGTCCTATAATCGAATTACTGCATTCAAATTGGAATATCACAATCTAACACAATCATCCAGGACGAAGGTAGAAATATGGAAAAAGTGCAGAGCTTGGACAATAGACCTTCCAAGAGGATCAGCATCAAAGAAAAACGAATCAGTTGACCTAGAAAAAGAATCCATATCATCAGCAATTCCTATAGATTAGGATATTTATTTTATATTATTTTCTGAAGATAGTGTAATTGCAATAAGACATTTTCAAGGCATGTAATAGACAGCCTTCGAAGTCCTAATTAGTTTTGGTAGTTAGGATTGGTTACAGAAGTTCCAAACTGCTTTTTACTGTATTTAATGTAATTTTCAAGAGACGGAAAGGTTCCGATTTTTGGACCTTTAGACAATTATTTTTGTACTCAGAGATTCAAAGATTAATGAATGAGTAAGCAAGTTTCTAGCATTTTGTTTATGATGAAATGTATTCGAGTTTAAATTGTGTGTTTTCTATCTATGAATAAAACAAAATTATGAGCAGCAGGTCTCTTTTCACTTATGTATGTAAGAGTTAAAAACCTTAATTGGCGTTCCTTTGTTTTAACTGTTTCTTTCATATATTTCTTCTGGGGTTTGAGATGATATTTTTTGTATAAAACAGCATATCATTTTGGGCTTCTTCTTTCATTTTCTTCTAGTCACTTCATTCAACATCAACAAATGGTAGCATTGTGAGGTATTCATCATATTTGATATTTAAGGGTTTGATCATAAATACTTGAGGGTTAATAAAACAGAGACATATATATTCATGACATAATCATATAAATGTCTTAAGCACTGATTCCTTATCGCAGCTAAGGGATTGTCTCTTAAGGTAAAACATTAATTGGCGCTATTGCCGGGGAGTGAAGAATCGAATTTTTCCCTGGGTTTTGTTCATATTTCCTCTAGTTGTTCAAAGAGGAGGAAATACTAATTTGTGCCTTATTTTAATAATTCTGGCTCCTAAGAAGCCTCACACAAGATCAGATACCTTTCAGCAAAAATCCCCTATTCTGTCAGATCCAGAAAAGTTAGTTTCAAAGAAGTGCCAGAAAACAAAAATATTTTCTACACTTGATGCCACACTGCTTGCACTTGGCAGCAGTTCTCATATCTTACCATCCAAGGATATTTCCCGGAAACTCATTTTCTCGGAACAATAATCCTTACCCTCACCCATTCATTTCCAAGAACCAACATTAGAAGAACTATCTTTTGAGTCTGTATCATTTCCATTCACAGAATCTCAACCTAATACAATTTCCAGTTCTTCTGCTATTGTTCATCTACCCCTTCCCATTTCAGTTGTTCCACCCCATTTATCCCCACCTACAACTATTATTCATTTTACCCTCACTCAAGGAGCAGTCAATCAGGGCATAAACACGGCAGCCCCTGCTTTCTTGATGAATAGATATGCACCATTAAATCTACCCCAACCAATGAATGAAATGCCTCAGGAGTACCTTAAGTTGCTTCCTATATTTACTGGTGAAGATGAAATATCTGTAGAACAACACTTGCCTTTGTTTTGCACTTTTTCTGAAAATTTTAATATAGAACATCTTGATGTTGTAATGAGACTTTAAGTGCAGTCTCTAAACGGAGAGGCAAGAAAATGGTTCAAAGGATTACAAAATGGTTCAATCAATGATTGGGATGAATTAGAAAGACAATTCATCCAAATATGGGGTGAAAAAAGAGACCATGGTTATTCTTTAACATATTTTAATGCTATAAAGAAAAAATCAAATGAAAACATGAGTGATTTTATCAAAAGGTTTAATAAGTTGTACAATACTTTGCCTGTGGAAATGAAACCTCCTCCTATTGGAGCAAGGGTTGTTTTTGCTGGGGCATTTGTATCAGATTTTAGTTTTACCTTGAGAGAAAGAAGATCCTCCAGTCTTGAACAGATTCAAACTGATGCCTTAGAGATTGAGGCAAATATGACTGCTGCTGGAAAGGTTCAAGACAAAGGAAAAGCCAAAGAAGAAGACTCATCACAAGATCAAAGGATCGATGACATGACTAAAGTCATTAAAAATTTGTTAAACAAATTAGTAAAGATGGAATTAGAAAATAAGAAACCTACACAACAAAATAGAGGGGTTTTCAATCCCCAATTCAGAAAAAAACCCCTGTAGATTCTACAAAGAGAAAGAAAATATCAAGACCAAGTCCAAGCACCTTTATATATAGAGGCAGCACCATCACATTCTGTTGATGATGATCAGAAAGAATATGAAGATCAAATTTCTATTGTGTATATGGAGGATGGTGAAACAAAAGAAGAAAGTGAGAAAGAATATGCAGAGGAATGTAAAGAAGCTGATGTCTCATTTGATCAGGAAGAAATGGATGATTATTGCAAACAGTTTACTGATTTTATGCAAGCAGAGTTGCATAAAAAATATGATTTGAGGTCAAAAAAGAGGTTGAGAACTCAGGGTTATGAAGAAGAGGAATCAAAATCAGTACCTACTCCAATGGAAACTCCACTACAGAAGAATCCAATTAAAAAATCAGATAAGTGGAAGCAGCCCATGAATCAAGAAAAATAAAGAGAGAAGCAGCAAGCTAAGGCTTCCCAAATAAAGCCTAATGACCCTAATATGTTGGAGAAGATTGTTACTGTTCCTGATCAACAAGCAAATTCAAACAAAAACCAAGAAGAACCCGAAAAGTTGACAAAACAAAATCAAACTTTCAGTTTGTTGAAAGAGTTAGAAAAATTAAAGATTCAAGTACCACTTCTTGAGTTGGTTAAAACACCTGGTTATAAGAAAGAAATTGCAGAGTTTATTAATTTATCTGATTCTGATGAGGTGGGTGATATAGTGAATCTGCAAGAAGAGAAACGAGTGGTTACTTTTGGAACTCATGTTGAAGAGGTAGATTCCTCTGTTCCACCTTTTTACATAATTGTATGCTAGATTATAGTGCATCACATAATCTAATGCCACTGTCTGTAATGAATGAGTTAAATTTACAAATCACCAAGCCATATAGAAACCTTTATTCCTTTGATTCAAAAAGGGTGAAGTGTGTAGGTCTTATCAAAGATATGATTGTTTCCTTGGCTCAAATTCTAGCTAAGAGTATTGTTGGGTCTTGAAAATGTCATTCATTTCCATTACACTTTCACTATTATGTCCATTATATCACTTCCATTTCACCTCCATTTCACTAATAAGTCACTACATTCATCCCACTTTCATTATCATTGGGCCACATTTATGTTTTTCCAAACTTTATTAATTCTTAGCCTTTTTAAGTGAATTTGTGGTTAAAAATTAGAAAATAATGTGCATATTCTTATACCTAACAAGTGGGTTGAGATTGTTGACATGTGTAGATCAAAAGGAGACTTCTAGAAGACCCTTATGTGGCACTCTAAGGACAAATTCGAATTTGGTTGGAGAAGATCATGGGATCATGAGGATATGTGTCTCATTTCCTTGTTGTATTGTAACTCTAAGAGGATATGTGTCTCATTTCTTAGTTGTGTTGAAACTCTAGAAAGACATGTGTCTTATCATTTCCTATTTTGATTGTAACTCTATATATGGAGGGAGAGATTCATGGACTCCCATTAATGAGATAACTCCTCATATTTTGTATAAATAGGAGAAGCTTTCTCCTATCATGGGTAGTGAAAAAATAGTGAAAAATAGGAGAAGGAGAGAAAGGAATAGAGAGTGTTTTGTAACAAATCTTAAGATGGATTCCGGATGCGGATGCTTGACGGTTTGGACGGGACGTGGCTCCCCAAGATCTTCCCAACGGCGTTTGACAGGGCAGCCCACATGGCTCCCGGCACCTGCATTTATGAAGCTCATTACTCTCCAGCTCACGCGGCAGTTATTCACCTTGGTCTGCTCACCCTGCATTCGATTATGGCGGTTCTTCTTTCAATGGAGCACATTCGTGATAGTTCGAACAACACTGCTAGTTCGGAAGGCTCGCCATTTCCTCTGCAAGGAATTTGTGCTCCAGGTTCTGCAGATGCCAGTGTGAAGACCAACACGGGGCGACGCTGCTCTTTACACGCCTGCCTCGAACCTCTTACGGAATTTCATTACTCACACAGTCCGCTTTGCAGCCTCAATTCTCTCTCCAGTGTCGGGACTAACCAGCGAGGTGGTCTCATCTGCCATTTTCAAGCTCATTCTGCTAATCTCAGTGACGACCAGTCCTTCTCCTCTCCCCCTGCTTCCCCTGCCATCCCTCTCTGCCCTGGTCCCCTTCGTCAATTTCCTGTCAACATGCCCCGTCTCCGCGAAAGAATGAGGATCAGGCAAGGTCTCAGCCGAGGTCTCTGTCGCCCCCCTCCCAGTCCTGGCACCAGCTCCTACTCTGCAGATGAAGTTCATGATCACACTCTGGGCCCGTGTGGTGAAAGAGGAAGAGGTCGTGGCCACACTAGAGGTGCTGTCGATGTTTCAGTTGATGTCGCTCCACCCTCTCCTTCCTTAGCTCACATGCCCAGCAGAAGCTCTCCACCCCCTGGCTCTCTTAGTAGTGCTTGTCCCACCATTCGGAAAACTTCGTAGCGAGTTGAACTTAGGTTCGACTGCACCTCCTCCAATTCCATCCTCACTGCCTATATCACGGTGACCCTCCGTGAAGAAATCCCTAATCATGCTCCGCCCCGTTCTGTCTCTCTGCTTTCCCCTCTGGGTTCTGGTCTCCCTAGCGAAGTGGTAGCTCCTGCCACTTCCCCTCCCATTCCACAGAACGAGCAAAGCATGAAGGTGGCGCACACTGGCAGGGAGGACGCACTCGACGCTGGGAAGGATGACAGCAGCAATGTTTTCGGATGCAGGATTATCGAGGAACCTCCATCTCCGTCTCATGATTAGCCTCTGCAAAGCTCTACAGGTTTTTTGTTCAAACATTGCAGATAATTCTATGCTATATCGCTTCACAGCTCAGATGAAAAAACGATTTTTGAATTCCAGCATTTATTTTTATGTTTGTTTGGCTTGTATGAACTCAAAACCGGTTTCCCTCTCAAGGGCGGTTCAGACTCTGTGGTTAACAGGACTAGTTTCCCATTCTGGGCAGTCCAGATACTCTTTGAATGGCTTGTTTATCAAACACAGTGCTCAGACTTACATAGCTGACACTGTAGCTGTTTTGTACCAGTAAATTTTATACATAATAGAATTAGTCATACTTAGAAAAAAACAAAAACAAAGCTTAAGATGGAATGGGATGTAGATTTGTGAGTTTTTCAATAAATAAGTTTTTTTATGGTGTTTAGATTACAATTTTAAGGAGCTGAAGAAGGATTACACCAAATTGGTAGCAGAGGGCCCCTGCTATTCAAGGAGGTTTTACATGTTTTCTAGATAAGTTGTTTTCAATTCTGTTTTGTCATATTTCCTTACTTAGATTGCTTTCTGAAATCATAGCTTTTAGCATTATTTTTCTTGTCATTTGCTTAGATAAAGGATCCTCATGATATTGCAGTTAGTATCTTTCTCAAGCTCTTCCAATACATCTTTATTAAATGAATGGGATTCAATTGTGATATTTTTAGTTATTAGCATTTCATTTTCTGTTATTTAGTTAAAAAGAAGATCCTCATTTGTCAGATCTATTTAGTGTTTACATTATATTTCTTTAGGAAGAGTCAGTAAGAGGGCCAGAAGCTTCTAGTTTCATCCTTTCTAGTAAAGGTGAAATAACCAGTAAAAGCCCCTACTGTCAATCTCTGTATAAGAAATATTTTGTTCACACAATTTCAGATCAGATTCTTCATTATACTGTAGTTAGTCTCTTTCAAAAGCTTTTTCAATAAACCTCTAATTCACGAATGGGACTAAGTTGTAGTATTGTGAGTTATGTATTGTTTTGCTTCATTGAAAATCCTTATCACATTATGATTAATCTCTTTCACAATCTCTTCCAATAAACTTCTAACTCATGAATGAGATTTAGTTGTAATGTTATAAGTTGTTTCAGCATTTCATAGGAGATCCTTACTACATTATAGTAATATTTTTCTCAAGCTTTTCCAATAAACTTCTATCAAATGAATGAGATTTCACTATAATGTTTTAAGTTATTGTTTGTTTCAGCATTTCCTTTTATGTTTTAGGAGATCCTCATTGCATTAAAATTAATCTTTTTCACAAGCTCTTCCAACAAATCTCTAACTAAATGAATCAAATTAAGTTATAGTGTTTTGAGTTACTTTTCATTTCATGAATGTTCATTTAGAAGCTGTAATATCCATGGATTAGGACTCTCTGTTTTCATCATTTCTTAGTTAGGAACAGAATTTGCAAATAAAACTCTTCTTTAATTCATTTGACAACATTTCCTTTTCCTTCCTTTTAATTAGACTTAATCTCATCTTTCTAGTTCAGAGTAGAACACTAAGAATCGGAACATAAAACCCCCAAAACAACAATAAAACATCAAAACAACGAAGTAAGAAGTAGGTTTTTTAGGCACATATAGTGCGTCACACTTCATCAGTTTACTAGCCATGGTCGATAATTTATGTTAGCAATTTAGGACGCTAAATTGACTAGACATTTTGGCGCCGTTGCTGGGGAAGTGTAACTAGGTAGCCTTATTTCTTACATCTAAAAAATAATAATAATAATAATAATTTCTTGAGTATGCTCTCCTCCTGCACTTTGTGTGATCTGGAGGATCAGAAAGAGAATTTTATGTTAAAAAAAAAAATTAATAATTCTTGAGTATGCTCTCCTCCTGCACTTTGTGTGATCTAGAGGATCAGAAAAAAAAAAATTGTTATGTAAAAAAAAAGAGAATACGAAAAAAAAGGGAGACAAAATAAACTTCATCATTTCAATTGATTCAATTAAAAATAAAATAAAAAATAAAAAAAAATTCAATACATTGTTTTGTTTAATGAAATATATATATGTGTATTTTTAAAAATTTTTAAAATATAACATACATAATTTTATTAACAAATCAATTATAAAAAATAAAAAATTTAAATTTAAATTGTTTTGTTTAATAAAATATATATGTATATTTAAAAAAAAAAATTTGAAAATATATATATAATTTTAATAACAAATCATTTAAAAAAAAAAATTCAATAAATTGTTTTGTTCAATAAAATATATATGTATATCTTTGAAAATATAATATATATCATTTTATTAACAAATAATTTTAAAAAAATGAAAAAAATAAAATAAAATTTGTCATATTTTTCTTTATTAATAAATTTTAATAAAGAAAAATTTTAAAAATTCAATAATTTATTTTGTTTAATAAAATATATATGTATATATTTTTTATTTTTAAAAAATATAACATATGTAATTTTATTAACAAAATTTTTTTTTTTTAAAAAGACAAAAGAAAACAAAACAATACAATTAAAAAAAAAAAAAATTACACAATTAAAAAAACAAAGAGTTGAACGAAACAAGAAAACATGGATTCAAAATAGAGGCAGATCCATTACTATCATTTGATTACTTGTTCCAACCAATGGAATAGGCAATTGAAAAATAAGACCCCAATCCATGCTCACTTCGGCAAAATCTGCAAATAAAAAGAATAAATGCATGTAGCAGTGATTAAAAATGGATTTTAAAATTTGCAAAGAGGCAGAGGGTAACATCTTAAAACAATTGCTCAATTAATCTCCAGATTTAAATTTTCGAAAAGAACAAAGAAATTTTAGGTGGGTTTGATCAAGGACAATAGAATTTGGCAAATTCAAAAATCTGAATTGTTTGTTCTTTACCGAATTATCCACTGCATCATTTCAATCTGCGTAAGACGTTTTCAATGATTGGGGCTCTATCTATGAGAATATCACGTGCCTTACTAAGGATAAGTATCTGAAATTGGATACAGTTGTGCTCAGAACCAACAATCAAATCAAAAAAATTGATAGAAAACACAGCAGTGAAAACCCCATCAAGATTGCAGCAGTAAGCCAACACATGAAGAGTTTAAATTTTACATCTACGAACAAAATTGAAATTGTGGATCTAATTTGTAGAATCATTTGAAAAATCAGTAGTTTAGAGGAACAATATTCTGTTTTTGGCAACCATTGCAGATGCAATGTATCCAGTGGCTCACATTATGTAGGAAGGAACTGCAAGCACAATACAGCGACACAATCCTTCAAGCCCATGCATGAGAATCATGCTTCGACACTAACCTGTAAACAAAAACAAAAACATGTAATTTCAAATGTTCTTTGTGTAGATGCCAGCGAAAATCTGTTGGAAAGATCCATTTTTTTTAGAAGAATTCAAATTAAAATTAAATTGTGCAGTGGGATTTTATTGGTTAAACGTTAGACAAGTGGGCTGCCTTGACAGATACGTAGATGGTGGTTACCAAAATCACAGCAACTAACTCAGGCACGTAGAGCTCTAGCAGAAGAAAATTCTCCAAATTATTGTAGAAATTTGCTTAATAATGATTAATTATCCACCGAGACTATCCTGGTCACATACTATTTGAACTTCATACACAACAGATAATCTCTTCCACTCAACCAACTCAGATCATCACACATGCGGAAATAAAATCAAGCGATAACACATCAAATCATCATACACATTAACACAGTATGTATGGGGAAAGCTTATAGCTGAAAACCCCGCAACTATTGTGTATATTATAATGGAGAAATCATGTAACAAACTCAGTACAATACTCCTCACAAGTACTCAGTACTATCTCATGAAGTTACACACAAACTAGCTCAGTTTTGAACAGGTTACTGGTTCAAAACTCACCGCCAATTGCCTTGCCTCTATTGCGTGTTTCAATGCTATGGGATGGCATCTTTATATAGATAAACCACCAGCCTGAACTGCGCAATCCTCATGGGCTTACTCCACCTATCTGTGTGTTGCAAATAGCAACAGTATAGTCACAACTGATAGCTAACTCCACCCTTTCATCTATCTCTTTCATTGGTCTCCACTGAACTGATCATACACTGTAGTGAACTGATGTGTTCTTGAGTTGAATAATGAGTTACTAATTAATGAATTAAATAATATTTAATTCACTCCACTCATAACTAATTGATTAGCTAGTTAAACTAATCTCAACTAGTTCAACTAAAATAAACAGAACACAACTCCACTATCCGTCTCATTAACTCCTCCAAACTTCTGCCACTGAAGTCCAACTGAAGTCAACCATGCATGATGCCATCAAACCCTTGGGAACCACGTGATTCCTCTGTCAGATGCATGAGCCACTTCTGTAGCTCGAACCGAAGTGCTCCAAGAGAGTAAACTGCTGTTTATAGTCTAAATATTATTAAGGGTAAATAATATTTGACTTCCCTGTTTTAAGGAGAGGCAGTCTAAAAATAGACTTCGACCTCTTTGAACTAAAAATAGAGTCTCATCTATTTTTACCAACATGACCAATGCTCCAAGAATCTCAAACTGGAATCCCCGAACCATGCTCCATATGTCTAAAAATAGACATAGTCTAAAAATAGACTTTGCGCGAGAATTTGCCTGCGGGCCCACTTAGTGAAGGCGACTTCATTTCACTAAGCTCCATCATCTTGCTGCATTCTCAACACTCCCTCTCAGCAAGATATGGATTATCTGCAATCCCTATCCTGCCTCTGTGGAATTCGAACTTGCTCCCGGTGAGCGCCTTCGTCAGGATGTCGGCATCCTGATCCTCCGTGGGAACATATGAAAGCATCATGATTCTCCGCTGAACACAATCTCTGATGTGATGGTACCTGATGTCGATATGTTTGGACCCATCATGAAATACTGGATTAGCCGAGAGCTTGATGCAGCTCTGGTTATCACAGTAGATCACTGTAGGCTCCAAATGCAACCTGAACAAACCTGCGAGGATCTTCCTCATCCAAATAGCCTCACATGCAGCCAAGCTTGCTGCCATGTACTCGGCTTCTGCTGAACTGAGTGCCACGGATCTCTGCTTCCTGCTGTACCAGGAAACTGCTGTCGACCCAATGCTGAAAACTCCTCCAGAAGTGCTCTTCCGGTCCGTTGGACTCCCTGCCCAATCTGCATCAGTGAAGCCAGAAAGCTTCGCTCCATCCTCCTCTCTGTACCATAGACCATATCCCGATGTGCCTCTGATATAGCGCAATACATGCTTGCCTGCCTTCCAAAAGAGCTTGGTAGGCTTAACCATAGCTTGCGAAAGCTGGTTAACTGCATAGCATATATCGGGTCGTGTATTGACCATATACATAAGCGACCCCACCAACTGTCGATAGACAGTGGCATCCACTACCTCCGCTGAAGTAGCATCCTCCTTCCTCCAACCACCAGGAAGAGGAGTGTCAACAGGCTTGCAGCCTTGCATGTTGAACCTCTCCAGAATCTCCCGGGCATACTTGCCCTGAGAAACAAACAGTCCTCCACTGCGCTGCCAAATCTCCAATCCCAAGAAATAATGAAGGATGCCTAGGTCCTTCATCTCAAACTCTCGTGCAAGATCCTCCTTGCATGAAAGTATCAACTGCTCATCGCCAGTCAAAATCAGATCATCTACATACAGTACGATGATCAACAGCTTCCCCTCCACCACAATCTGGTACAGGTTTGGATCCGCCTCACTCTTGGAGAATCCAAGCCCAATGAAGTAGCTGTCTATCCGAGTGTACCAAGCACGAGGTGCTTGCTTCAGCCCATACAGTGCTCTCTTGAGTCGGCACACATGCGACTCACTGCTGAAGATCTCAAAACCTTCAAGCTGCTCTATGTACACTTCTTCCTCAATAACTCCATTGAGGAACGCAGTCTTCACATCCATCTCATGAATGTGCCACCCCATCTGCGCTGAGAGAGCAAGGATCGTCCGTATGGAAGAGTACCTTGCGACAGGTGCAAAAGTCTCCTCATAGTCAATCCCCTCGATCTGTGAGAAGCCACGGGCAACAAATCTCACCTTGTACTTCTCCACACTCCCGTCAGCTGCCTGCTTCACCTTGTAGATCCATTGCGAACCCACCACTGATTTCCCAACCGGTCTTGGGACAATCTCCCATGCACTGTTCCTGATGATCGAATCATATTCTTCGATCATGGCATCAACCCATGCGGGTTCCTCCACAGCTTCCTCAAAAGAGGATGGCTTCGTCACAACACATTGACTCATAAGAGCCATGTATCCAGTGTACCGATCCGGTGACTGTCTCTGTCTGCGCTGTGCTGTAGGTGGTCCCACAACCTTCTCTGCATCCCGAGCCAGTCGCTCAGCTTCTGTAGTGCGCATGCGCCCTCTGATGGTTGGCGCTGCCTGGGTGGTTTCTTCCACCTCCCGAACCTCCTCTTGTGGCTGATCCACATCCGGAAGCTCCTCCTTAGGAACTAACAGCTCCTCATCTGCATGCAAGTGTAGCTCCCTCTCAAGCGAACACTGCATGGCTTTCTCCTCCTGAAATTTTATATCCCGTCGCACAACAGTCTTGCGACTGTCTGACAAATACACCTGGTAGTTGTGAGGTGTATCAGTGTACCCCACAAATATTCCAACCTCAGCAGTTGGATCCAGCTTCCTTCTCGCATCCTTCGTCACATGCATGTAAACAAGAGAACCAAAAATCCGCAAATGGGAAATATCAGGCCTCTCGCCAGAATAAGCCTCCTCCGGTGTACTCATGCCAAGAACCTTGTGAGGACAACGGTTCTGCACATACACTGTTGTATTGCATGCCTCAGCCCACAAATGAAGGGGGTGGCCCCCGATCACAACATCACCCGTGCAGCACCCACGATCGTTCTGTTCTTCCGCTCAGCCACCCCGTTCTGCTGTGGGTTATGGGGTGTGATGAGCTCTCTCCGAATCCCTTCTGCGCTGCAGAACTCCTTGAATTCAGCTGAGATGAATTCACCACTGTTATCACTCCTTAGAGCAATCATCTTCTTCCCCGACTCCTTCTCAACCAGTGCTTTAAACTCACAGAACTTCGCGAATGTATCGCTCTTCTTCTGCATGAAGAAGATCTAGCACTTTTGAGAGAAATCATCAACAAAGATCACATAATACTTGTGCTTTTCTGTCGAAGCAACTGAGAAAGGACCACACACGTCTGTGTGAACTCTCTCAAGGATCGTCGTGGCGCGACTATCCTTCTCGTGAAAGGTGGCCTTCACATACTTCCCCAAGGTACACCCCTTGCACTGATCTGACTGCGCAAGAGTGCCCTTAGGAAGCCCAGTAGAAATCTGCTGCAGTATCTTCAAAGCTCCATGGTGAAGGTGGCCCAATCTCCTATGCCACAGCTCGCCATCATCATCCTGGCTCACCACTTCTCCCGCCTTGCATGCCATTGCTGCGCAGCCATCTACTTGCAACTGATAAAGGTTCTTGACTTGAACCCCTATCTTCCGGGTCTCTCCAGTTGTCTTACTGCGCAGGAAGGCTTTTCCTTCGCTGAAGACCACATCATACCCCTTATCTTCCAACATCGCCACAGAGATCAAGTTCTTCTTCAATCCAGGTATATGCATGACATCCTTCAATACAAAGGGTTTACCAGACTCCCTCTGAAAGGATATGGTACCGATACCAGTCACACTGTATCTACCATCATCGCCCATCTTGATGTGCACACCCAAATCTTTGTCCTCCAGATCTGAGAACAAATCCTGATCTCCCGTCATATGAAATGACACACCGTTGTCCAAGAACCAAACCGATCCCAGCACACTTGAAACCAAGCATGCGATCAGTGAGCTTTTGGCGATACTAAGGTATTTGGAAATACTTTCGCCTTTCTCCATCTTGATGTTCCTGAGCTTATCTTTGAGTGCCAACTTCCTTTGGTCACTCTTACTCTGGAATAGATCCGTCAAATCTTTCCACATTAAATATGGAGTAGCCTTTCCATGCAAGCTGGATACAATATGATCCTTGACGCCCTCCAACAGGATCCTTCGACACTTCGCCATCTTCTTTTGCCATGCATCGACTTCAGCAGGATCAGTGGGCTTTTGGAAATCCATATCTACGAACTCCTTGAGACCATTATCTTCTAATACTGCTTCCATGCGATCCTTCCATGCAACATAATTCGAACTGCCTTCAAGAGCATATTCGAGTCGCAAACCGTTGAAAGACATTTTCAACACCGGCACCAAGAAAACAAAACTGCTGTAAAATTTCGAATTCCACCTCAAAGCTCAGCTGCTCTAGATCTGTGAGAACAAATTATTTCTAGCACAGAGATTGACTGCAAGGGGCATTTACCAGACCTTTCACTTTCCGAAGAAAGATGAATCCGGAGGCTACCTGGCCCGCATGCAGACTCTATCTACCGAAATAAGTTTGTAATCACTGTGATGATCAATCTCTGCTTCAATAGCTCTGATACCATGTAGAATTTTCTGAATAATGATTAATTATTCACCGAGACTATCCTGATCACATACAATTCGAATTTATACGCAACACATAATCTCTTCCACTCAGATCATCAAACATGCGGAAATAAAATCAAGCGATAACACATCAAATCATCATACACATTAACACAGTATGTATGGGAAAGCTTATAGCTGAAAACCCCGCAGCTATTGTGTATATTATAATGGATAAATCAAGTAACAAACTCAGTACAATACTCCTCACAAGTACTCAGTACTTTCTCATAAAGTTACTCACAATCTAGCTCAGTTTTGAACAGGTTACTGGTTCAAAACTCACCGCCAATTGCCTTGCCTCTATTGCTTGTTTCAATGCTATGGGATGGCCTCTTTATATAGATAAACCACCAGCCTGAACTGCGCAATCCTCATGGGCTTACTCCACCTATCCGTGTGTTGCAAATAGCAACAGTATAGTCACAACTGATAGATAACTCCACCCTTTCATCTACCTCTTTCACTGGTCTCCACTGAACTGATCATGCACTGTAGTGAACTGATGTGTTCTTGAGTTGAATAATGAGTTACTAATTAATGAATTAAACAATATTTAATTCACTCCACTCATAACTAATTGATTAGCTAGTTAAACTAATCTCAATCAGTTCAACTAAAATAAACAGAACACAACTCCACTATCTGTCTCATTAACTCCTCCAAACTTCTGCCACTGAAGTCCAACTGAAGTTAACCATGCATGATGCCATCAAACCCTTGGGAACCACATGATTCCTCTGTCAGATGCATGAGCCACTTCTGTAGCTCGAACTGAAGTGCTCCAAGAGAGTAAACTGAATTTTATAGTCCAAATATTATTAAGGGTAAATAATATTTGACTTCCATATTTTTAGGAGAGGCAGTCTAAAAATAGCCTCCGACCTCTTCGACCTAAAAAATAGAGTCTCATCTATTTTTACCAACATGACCAATGCTCCAATAATCTCAAACTGGAATCCCCGAACCATGCTCCATATGTCTAAAAATAGACATAGTCTAAAAATAGACTTTGCGCCAGAATTTGCCTGCGGGCCCACTTAGTGAAGGCGATTTCATTTCACTAAGCTCCATCATCTTGCTGCATTCTCAACACTCCCTCTCAGCAAGATATGGATTATCTGCAATCCCTATCCTGCCTCTGTGGAATTCGAACTTGCTCCTGGTGAGCGCCTTCGTCAGGATGTCGGCATCCTGATCCTCCGTGGGATCATATGAAAGCATCATGATCCTCCGCTGAACACAATCTCTGATGTGATGGTACCTGATGTCGATATGTTTGGACCTATCATGAAAAACTGGATTAGCCGAGAGCTTGATGCAGCTCTGGTTATCACAGTAGATCACCGTAGGCTCCAAATGCAACCTGAACAAACCTGCGAGGATCTTCCTCATCCAAATAGCCTCACATGCAGCCAAGCTTGCTGCCATGTACTCGGCCTCTGCTGAACTGAGTGCCACGGATCTTTGCTTCCTGCTGTACCAGGAAACTGCTATCGACCCAATGCTGAAAACTCCTCCAGAAGTGCTCTTCCGTTCCGTTGGACTCCCTGCCCAATCTGCATCAGTGAAGCCAGAAAGCTTCGCTCCATCCTCCTGTCTGTACCATAGACCATATCCCGATGTGCCTCTGATATAGTGCAATACATGCTTGCCCGCCTTCCAAAAGAGCTTCGTAGGCTTAACCATAGCTTGCGAAAGCTGGTTAACTGCATAGCATATATCGGGTCGTGTATTGACCAGATACATAAGCGACCCCACCAACTGTCGATAGACAGTGGCATCCACTACCTCCGCTGAAGTAGCATCCTCCTTCCTCCAACCACCAGGAAGAGGAGTGTCAACAGGCTTGCAGCCTTGCATGTTGAACCTCTCCAGAATCCCCCGGGCATACTTTCCCTGAGAAACAAACAGTCCTCCGCTGCGCTGCCAAATCTCCAATCCTAGGAAATAATGAAGGATGCCTAGGTCCTTCATCTCAAACTCGCGTGCAAGATCCTCCTTGCATGAAGGTATCAACTGCTCATCGCCAGTCAAAATCAGATCATCTACATACAGTACGATGATCAACAGCTTCCCCTCCACCACAATCTGGTACAGGTTTGGATCCACCTCACTCTTGGAGAATCCAAGCCCGGTGAAGTAGTTGTCTATCTGAGTGTACCAAGCACGAGGTGCTTGCTTCAGCCCATACAGTGCTCTCTTGAGTCGGCACACATGCGACTCACTGCTGAAGATCTCAAAACCTTCAAGCTGCTCTATGTACACTTCTTCCTCAATAACTCCATTGAGGAACGCAGTCTTCACATCCATCTCATGAATGTGCCACCCCATCTGCGCTGAGAGAGCAAGGATCGTCCGTATGGAAGAGTACCTTGCGACAGGTGCAAAAGTCTCCTCATAGTCAATCCCCTCGATCTGTGAGAAGCCACGGGCAACAAATCTCACCTTGTACTTCTCCACACTCCCGTCAGCTGCCTGCTTCACCTTGTAGATCCATTGCGAACCCACCACTGATTTCCCAACCGGTCTTGGGACAATCTCCCATGCACTGTTCCTGATGATCGAATCATATTCTTCGATCATGGCATCAACCCATGCGGGTTCCTCCACAGCTTCCTCAAAAGAGGATGGCTCTGCCACAACACATTGACTCATAAGAGCCATGTATCCAGTGTACCGATCCGGTGACTGTCTCTGTCTGCGCTGTGCTGTAGGTGGTCCTACAACCTTCTCTGCATCCCGAGCCAGTCGCTCAGCTTCTGTAGTGCGCATGCGCCCTCTGATGGTTGGCGCTGCCTGGGTGGTTTCTTCCACCTCCCGAACCTCCTCTTGTGGCTGATCCACATCCGGAAGCTCCTCCTTAGGAACTAACAGCTCCTCATCTGCATGCAAGTGTAGCTCCCTCTCAAGCGAACACCGCATGGCTTTCTCCTCCTGAAATTTTATATCCCGTCGCACAACAGTCTTTCGACTGTCTAAAAAATACACCCGATAGTTGTGAGGTGTATCAGTGTACCCCACAAATATTCCAACCTCAGCAGTTGGATCCAGCTTCCTTCTCGCATCCTTCGTCACATGCATGTAGACAAGAGAACCAAAAATCCACAAATGGGAAATATCAGGCCTCTTGCCAGAATAAGCCTCCTCCGGTGTACTCATGCCAAGAACCTTGTGAGGACAACGGTTCTGCACATACACTGTTGTATTGCATGCCTCAGCCCACAAGTGAAGGGGTAGGCCCTCATCATGCAACATCGCCCGTGCAGCACCCACGATCGTTCTGTTCTTCCGCTCAGCCACCCCGTTCTGCTGTGGGTTATGGGGTGCGATGAGCTCTCTCCGAATCCCTTCTGCGCTGCAGAACTCCCTGAATTCAGCCGAGATGAATTCACCACCGTTATCACTCCTTAGAGCAATCACCTTCTTCCCCGACTCCTTCTCGACCATTGCTTTAAACTCACAGAACTTCGCGAATGTATCGCTCTTCTTCTGCATGAAGAAGATCCAGCACTTTCAAGAGAAATCATCAACAAAGATCACATAATACTTGTGCTTTTCTATCGAAGCAACTGAGAAAGGACCACACACGTCTGTGTGAACTCTCTCAAGGATCGTCGTGGCGCGACTATCCTTCTCGTGAAAGGTGGCTTTCACATACTTCCCCAAGGTACACCCCTTGCACTGATCTGACTGTGCAAGAGTGCCCTTAGGAAGCCCAATAGAAATCTGCTGCAGAATCTTCAAAGCTCCATGGTGAAGGTGGCCCAATCTCCTGTGCCACAGTTCGCCCTCATCATCCCGGCTCACCACTTCTCCCGCTTTGCATGCCATAGCCGCGCAGCCATCTACCTGCAACTGATAAAGGTTCTTGGTTCGAACCCCTATCTTCCGGGTCTCTCCAGTAGTCTTACTGCGCAGGAAGGCTTTTCCTTCGCTGAAGACCACATCATACCCCTTATCCTCCAACATTGCCACAGAGATCAAGTTCTTCTTCAATCCAGGTACATGCATGACATCCTTCAATACAAAGGGTTTACCAGACTCCCTCTGAAAGGATATGGTACCGATACCAGTCGTACTGTATCTACCATCATCGCCCATCTCGATGTGCACACCCAAATATTTGTCCTCCAGATCTGAGAACAAATCCCAATCTCCTGTCATATGAAATGACACACCGCTGTCCAAGAACCATACCGATCCCAGCACACTTGAAACCAAGCATGCGATCAGTGAACTTTTGGCGATACTGAGGTATTTGGCAATACTTTCGCCTTTCTCCATCTTGATGTTCCTGAGCTTATCTTTGAGCGCCAACTTCCTTTGGTCACTCTTACTCTGGAATAGATCCATCAAAGCTTTCCACATTAAATATGGAGTAGCCTTTCCATGCAGGATGGATACAATATGATCCTTGACGCCCTCCAACAGGATCCTTCGACACTTCGCCATCTTCTTTTGCCATGCATCGACTTCAGCAGGATCAGTGGGATTTTGGACATCCGTATCTATGAACTCCTTCAGACCGTTATCTTCTAATACTGCTTCCATGCGATCCGTCCATGCAACATAATTTGAACTGCCTTCAAGAGCATATTCGAGTCGCAAACCGTTGAAAGACATTTTCAACACTGGCACCAAGAAAACAAAACTGCTGCAAAATTTTGAATTCCACCTCAAAGCTCAGCCGCTCTAGATCGTGAGAAAAAATTATTTCTAGCACAGAGATCGACTGCAAGGGGCATTTACCAGACCTTTCACTTTCCGAAGAAAGATGAATCCGGAGGCTACCTGGCCCGCATGCAGACTCTATCTACCGAAATAAGTTTGTAATCACTGTGATGATCAATCTAAACTTCAATAGCTCCGATACCATGTAGAAATTTTTTGAATAATGATTAATTATCCACCGAGACTATCCTGGTCACATACTATTTGAACTTCATACACAACACATAATCTCTTCCACTCAACCAACTCAGATCATCACACATGCGGAAATAAAATCAAGCGATAACACATCAAATCATCATACACATTAACACGGTATGTATGGGGAAAGCTTATAGATGAAAACCCCGCAGCTATTGTGTATATTATAATGGAGAAATCAAGTAACAAACTCAGTACAATACTCCTCACAAGTACTCAGTACTTTCTCATAAAGTTACTCACAATCTAGCTCAGTTTTGAACAGGTTACTGGTTCAAAACTCACCGCCAATTTCCTTGCCTCTATTGCGTGTTTCAATGCTATGGGATGGACTCTTTATATAGATAAACCACCAGCCTGAACTGCGCAATCCTCATGGGCTTACTCCACCTATCTGTGTGTTGCAAATAGCAACAGTATAGTCACAACTGATAGCTAACTCCACCCTTTCATCTACCTCTTTCACTGGTCTCCATTGAACTGATCATACACTGTAGTGAACTGATGTGTTCTTGAGTTGAATAATGAGTTACTAATTAATGAATTAAATAATGTTTAATTCACTCCACTCATAACTAATTGATTAGCTAGTTAAACTAATCTCAATCAGTTCAACTAAAATAAACAGAACACAACTCCACTATCTGTCTCATTAACTCCTCCAAACTTCTGCCACTGAAGTCCAACTGAAGTCAACCATACATGATGCCATCAAACCCTTGGGAATAGCGTAATTCCTCTGTCAGATGCATGAGCCACTTCCAAGGCTCGAACTGAAGTGCTCCAAGAGAGTAAACTGAAGTTTATAGTCTAAATATTATTAAGGGTAAATAATATTTGACTTCCATATTTTAGGAAAGCGGGTCTAAGCATTCGACATATGGAAGCCTAAAAAATAGGTCTCATCTGTCACACCACCAACATGACCAATGCTCCAAGAATCTCAAACTGGAATCCCCGAACCATGCTCCATATGTCTAAAAATAGACATAGTCTAAAAATAGACTTTGCGCCAGAATTCGCCTGTGGGCCCACTTAGTGAAGGTGACTTAATTTCACTAAGCTCCATCATCTTACTGCATTCTCAACAATTATTAGCATCAATAGAGAATCACGCAGGAAGAAATTGATTTTGTTACAGCACATTCAGAAAATGCAACAAATTTTGACACGCCATTTTGAAATCCATATTCTGATCAAACCGAAATGAATTTTGAAAAACTGAGACATGGGTTTTTCTCAGAAGATGGGAAATTAAATAACTTAGAGATTTTTTTCTGAATTTCTTAACCGATTGAGAGAATTTTCCGGTTCTTCAGAGCACTGTGTCGCTATCTGCGTGAGGAAAAAACGGTTTTTGAATTTAATTCTTGGTAATTAGTTGAAGGATTTCATGATCCGGTTTTCCTGATCTCTGGGAAGAAGAATCTGAATTGAAAACAAAATCTATTGAATCCAATCTAACAACTAGTCCTCGCTCTTTGGAAGTTTATCCCACAAGCAATATGTTCAATGTTCACAACACGGACTTTCTGTTGGTGCAAACAATTTTTGTGGCTTGTGCACATCCTTATGATTATTTGCTATCCTATTTCCTATTCAATATCCAAGTTCGTTGATTGCATACTTGGGCACAACGAGTCTGTCTTATTTAGACGTGCACAACTAAAGGCTCTTGTTTCAATTTTTCTTTATTATTTGTTTTGTTTTAACAAAAAAAAAAAAAAAAAAAAAATTGAATCAATGAAATGAATAAATTACTTGCTCACTTTTCTGAAGGTATTGATTAGTTTTGGACTGATGATGAAATATGAATGGCTAACTTTTTATTCAAGATTTTTAGCTACAGAAACAGTCGACATTCCGCAGCTAAAGTCCAATTCCACAGATGTTCTCTAATTCCGTAGCTGAAAAACCTCATTGTTCAAATCAGCCTAACTTTCTCATATAAAATCAGATTTTGATGATTCAAGTATCGTTGAAAAGCTCTCAACAAGATCTACACAGTGAGAAATCCATCATTAGAGTTTTAAATGGTAAATAATGAAATAAATTGCTGAAAAGAAGAAACATTCAACTTGAGGCACTAATTCCAAAACAGGTATAAATTCTTTTGATTTTTCCTTTGAGAACTTGTTTCATTAATACAAATTCTTAGTTTTGTGTGTAAATATCATAACTAGATATATTGATCACTTCTCTCCTTTGATAATCTTACATTCCATTGCAGAAGAAGTATTAGTTTTTTTGCAGGTTCCAGGAGGAAGGACAAATGACTACAAGAGAATGGTGTCTCTCTAAGAGACCAATTTGTTTCATAAGAGGATGATCGGCAACAAAGAGGAAATATGTTGATGTAAAATCAGATCCAAACACTTGAAAAACTTTCAGATACTATTGTCTCCATCACATTCATACCTCATAATAAACCATTCACCTCATTTCACTTCATATTTTCCATTTACATTCACATCCACTTTCCATTTCTTTTTGTCCATTCATAACCCACAAATAAAAGCAAGAGGCTCATTCACATGCTTATTTCCCATTGCCATTTCTACTCTCCATTGCCATCTTCCATTTTCATCTTCCATTTCTTGTCATTTTCATTCCGCAAATAAGCCTTGCTTCAATGAAAATTATTGAGTCCATAGTCCTTTGAGTCTAAGTTCTTTGTAAAAGCACCTTGAGGCTTGCATGCCTTAATGGCAAGTTCTCATGCTAACAAAAAATGGGAATACATTAATGTCCCTTGTTCGTCAGATCTTCTAGGTGACTCGACATCAGCAAAATCATTCGTACCTAGCAAGATGTGTTTGGGCATCTTGACTCTCATTGTCATCAATGGTGAGAGTTCTCGTGTTGACTAGTGGCATCCATTAATAGCCACTAATTCAACAATTTCCTACTATGTTCGACATCAGAACATATTTTCACATAGTAGGAATTGTGCCAATGAGTTTTGAAGACATGAAGACTATTATTTTCAGCATTTTGGAGCAGATTCAACAAGTTTTAGTAGGAGCAATAAAAATTCATCTTATCTCTTTATTCATGACTCCTCTTGTTCAGCCACTTGAAGAAGAATATGATCAGAATTTTTCAGCCACCACACATACAACTCATCCATTCCAAAGGGTAAGTTAAGGTACGTCATTTTCTAACTTTTGACCATAGAATTCCATAAAAATCTAGAATGATAATTGTTGGAAAAACATTTATCTTCATCATTTCATAAAATTGTTAATACCATCAATTAGGGGGGAATACATTTCATCTTCATATCTTACCATGTCCATATCATACTCAGGAGCCCACATACTTCCAACATATATATTAACTATTACATTGTTATTATGAGCATACAATGGCTTTTCAAAAAAAAAAAAATTCTTAAAGGATAAATTGAATACAAACAAAATCATGGTTGTCACACAAGAACCAACTATGTTGCAATTCAAGTAAAACACTTTGAAGAAATATGAAGTTATCAGATGATATCATGCAAAGTTAAGCCAAAGCTCAAAGATCAAAAGAGTTAATGTAATATATATTGCATGAGGACATGCAATAACTTGAGTTGGGGGGTATGTTGGGTCTTGAAAATGTCATTCATCTCCATTACACTTTCACTATTATGTCCATTATATCACTTCCATTTCACCTCCATTTCACTACTATGTCACTACATTCATCCCACTTTCATTATCATTGGGCCACATTTATGTTTTTCCAAACTTTATTAATTCTTAGCCTTTTTAAGTGAATTTGTGGTTAAAAATTAAAAAATAATGTACATATGCTTATACCTAACAAGTGGGTTGAGATTGTTGACATGTGTAGATCAAAAGGAGACTTCTAGAAGACCCTTATGTGGCACTCTAACGACAAATTTGAATTTGGTTGGAGAATATCATGGGATCATGAGGATATGTGTCTCATTTCCTTGTTGTATTGAAACTCTAAGAGGATATGTGTCTCATTTCTTAGTTGTGTTGAAACTCTAGAAAGACATGTGTCTTATCATTTCCTATTTTGATTGTAACTATAGAGATGGAGGGAGAGATTCATGGACTCCCATTAATGAGATAACTCCTCATATTTTGTATAAATAGGAGAAGCTTTCTCCTATCATGGGTAGTGAAAAAATAGTGAAAAATAGGAGAAGGAGAGAAAGGAATAGAGAGTGTTTTGTAACAAAGCTTAAGAGAGAGTTTCAATAAAGAAGTTCTTTGATGGTGTTTTGATTACAATTTTAAGGAGCTGAAGAAGGATTACACCAAATTGGTAGCAGAGGGCCCCTGCTATTCAAGGAGGTTTTACATGTTTTCTAGATAAGTTGTTTTCAATTTTGTTTTGTCATATTTCCTTACTTAGATTGCTTTCTGAAATCATAGCTTTTAGCATTATTTTTCATGTCATTTTCTTAGATAAAGGATCCTCATGATATTGCAGTTAGTCTCTTTCTCAAGCTCTTCCAATACATCTCTATTAAATGAATGGGATTCAATTGTGATATTTTGAGTTATTAGCATTTCATTTTCTATTATTTAGTTAAAAAGAAGATCCTCATTTGTCAGATCTATTTAGTGTTTACATTATATTTCTTTAGGCAGAGTCAATAAGAGGGCCAGAAGCTTCTGGTTTCATCCTTTCTAATAAAGGTGAAATAACCAGTAAAAGCCCCTACTGTCAATCTCTGTATAAGAAATATTTTGTTCACACAATTTCAGATCAGATTCCTCATTATACTGTAGTTAGTCTCTTTCAAAAGCTTTTCCAATAAACCTCTAATTCACGAATGGGACTAAGTTGTATTATTGTGAGTTATGGATTGTTTTTCTTCATTGAAGATCCTTATCACATTATGATTAATCTCTTTCACAAGCTCTTCCAATAAACCTCTAACTCATGAATGAGATTTAGTTGTAATGTTATAAGTTGTTTCAGTATTTCATAGGAGATCCTTACTACATTATAGTAATCTTTTTCTCAAGCTTTTCCAATAAAATTCTATCAAATGAATGAGATTTCACTATAATGTTTTAAGTTACTGTTTGTTTCAGCATTTCCTTTTATGTTTTAGGAGATCCTCATTGCATTAAAATTAATCTTTTTCACAAGCTCTTCCAACAAATCTCTAACTAAATGAATCAGATTAAGTTATAGTGTTTTGAGTTACCTTTCATTTCATGAATGTTCATTTAGAAGCTGTAATATCCATGGATTAGGACTCTCTATTTTCATAATTTCTTAGTTAGGAACAGAATTTGCAAATAAAACTCTGCTTTAATTCATTTGACAACACTTCCTTTTCCTTCCTTTTAATTAGACTTAATCTCATCTTTCTAGTTCAGAGTAGAACACTAAGAATCAAAACATAAAACCCCCAAAACAACAATAAAACATCAAAACAACGAAGTAAGAAGTAGGTTTCTTAGGCACATATAGTGCGTCACACTTCATCAGTTTACTAGCACTGGTCGATAATTTATGTTAGCAATTTAGGACGCTAAATTGACTAGACAAGTATAATGATGGATGTGGTAGTAGCAGATATTCCAGCCAAATTTAGTATGTTGTTGTCTAGATCTTGGGGGGAAAAGCTTGGAGGAGTTTTGAAATTAGATTGCACATATGCCATTATTCCTATTTTTAATGGGGAGGAAAGGAGGTTATACAGAGAAACCATATTTTTGAAAACTACTACCAAGAAATATGCATGTAATTCCCCCATTTATGGTCAAGAGAAGGAGGATCTCTCTTGTTTCATGTTGCATGAAGATGTAGAATTTGCTGAAGATTCACAAGAGCATCTCTCTTCAGAAAATTTACATAAAGAGTTGTGTTCAGATAAAATTTGGAAGTGTTATTTTGATGGTGCATTCTCTAAGGAGGGCACTGGAGTTGGATTCATATTTATATCTCCTGAAGGTAACTTTTTACCTTTTTCCTTCAAATTGGAATTTGAATCTACTAATAATGTAGCTGAATACGAAGCATTGATTCTAAGTCTGCCAACAACTAAAAGATGGGAATTCAGTCTATCTTTGTTTTTGGTGATTATGAATTAATAATAAGACAAATCAAAAATTGGTGTCAGACTAAACATCTCAGATTGAGGTCTTATAGAAATGAGGTGTGGGATCTAGTTGAAAATTATTTTGAAGCTTTTAATTTATAGTTTATTCCAAGAGAAGAGAATAGAATGGTAGATTCATTGGCAGTTGCAACCAGTACATTTAAGCCACCAATTAATCTAAGCTTGAGATATTAAATTGAACTAAGACACAGGCCTTCAATCCCTAACATTGTAAATCATTGGCAGGTTTTTGAAGATGATGAGCAGATTAATCAATTTTTAACGATGATTGGAAATTTTGAAGACAATCAAAATGATTTAGAAGTTGATGAAAGTAGTCAAATTGATATGTCTAAAAATCTGAAACATTCAATTGGTGATCAGAAGATAATTCAGTTGAAGGATAATATTTTTCCCAAAGGTTTGGTACCTCTTGAGAGATTGTTTAATGCTAATGATGTGGCAGTGAACCAGAACAAGGTATCCCAAGATGGAGAAATGGAGGACTGTAATTTAGGAACTCAACATGAGCCTAAAATATTCAAATTATTTAAAGAAGTTCCTAAGGAGTACAAAGAAAGGTATGTATATATTTTTAAACAATTCATGGATGTATTTGCATGGACATATGGAGATTTAAAAACTTATGATCTAGATATTATTCAGCATAAAATACCACTGAAAGATGTGGTTAAGCCACACAGGCAGAAGCTCAGACAAATTAACCCACTATTGTTGGCTCCAATTGAAAAAGAGGTAAAGAAACTTTTGCAAGCAAAAATTATAGTTCCACTAAGATATTCAGATTGGGTTTCCAATCTGGTACCAGTCAAGAAGAAAAATGGAGAGATAAGACTGTGTGGATTTCAGAAATTTGAACAGAGCTTCCCTAAAGGATAATTATCATTTACCAAAGATGGATTTTGTTCTGCAGAAAGTAACTGGAGCATTCAGGTTATCCATGGTTGATGGTTTTTCCGGATATAATCAGGTGGTTGTGGAGAAGGAAGATCAAAAGAAAATTGCTTTCACCACACCTTGGGGAACATTCATGTATGCCAGGATGCCATTCGACCTCATGAATGCAGGAGCTACTTTCCAAAGGGCAATGGATATTTCTTTTGTGGGTGATAAATTTGTAGTCATTTATCTTGATGATGTTACTATTTTTTCAGGTTCTGATGATGAGAACTTAGAACACATGCAGAAAGCCTTCTTGAAATGCAGAAATTTTGGATTATCATTAAATCCCAAGAAATCTTTATTTTCTTTAAAGGAAGGTAAGTTGTTGGGTCACATAGTTTCAAATCAAGGAGTGAAGATTGATCCAACAAGGGTTGAATCTATACAGACAATTCCACTGGCTAGAAATAAAAAGGATATCCAAAGGTTTCTGGGAAAAATAATTTCTGAGAAGATTTGTTCCGAATTATGATGAGATTGTCGGGAGAATAATAGATATGTTAAAAATAATCCTGAAGTAAAATGGGACAAAGATGCAAGAGAATCCTTTGGCAGAATTAAAGAATCTCTTCAAGAAGCTCCAGTTCTGATCAGTCCAGATTACTTGAAGCCTTTTCAAATCTTCTCATTTGCATCATTCTCTACTATTGCTACTGTGTTATTACAAAAAAATGAAGAACGAAGTGAACAACCTGTAGCCTTTTTTCAGAAAAGTCCTCAGAGATGCAGAGCTGAAGTATAATATCCTAGAGAAGCAGGTATATACTTTAGTTAAATCATTAAAGGCTTTCAGAACTTATGTACTTCATTCTCAAATAGTAGCATATGTGCCTAATTCTGCTGTAAAGGATGTGCTAGTACAGAGTGATGTGGAAGGAAAAAAAGGAAAATGGATTGCCAAAATCCAAGAATATGATTTGGATATCAAACCAACAAAGTTAGTCAAAGGACAGGGACTGGCCAAATTGCTGACAGAATCTAACTTCCAAGCTTTGGGAATTAGCCTACTTGCACCTGTAGATGAAGTTACTGAAGAAACAGATCAGATTAAGACAAAATCGGCAATTAAATATAAATTTCTCTGTTCAAACTGGTATAAAGATATTATTCATTATTTGTGTTTCTTTTCTTGTCCTCCTTCAATAAACAGAGCTAAGTACAGAGCTTTGAAACTTAAGGCTCAACCTTATATTATAATTGAAGCTAAGTTATATTGGAAAGATCCTACTAGTGTGTTGTTGTTATGTTTGATAGAAGAGGAAACCATGGAGGTGATTAAAGAATACCATGAATGCTTGTGTGGAGGTCATTACAGCTGGAAAGTAACTGCTCATAAGAATCTTAAATCAGGTTTTTATTGGCCCTCTTTATTTGCTGATGTATACAGAACTATTAGAAGTTTCAAGAAATGCCAATTGTTTGCAGAAAAGAAAAGGTTAGCTCCTTTACCTCTTCTTCCTGTGTTTATTGAAGAACCCTTCAGACAATAGGGATTGGATTTCATTGGAGAAATTAATTCACCATCAAGTGGGCAGTTTAAATGGATTATAATTGCTACTAATTATTTTACAAAATGGGTAGAGGAAATTCCTACTAGAAAAGCCAATGATTTGGTTGTGTTGAAGTTTTTATAAGAGAATATTTTCAGCAGATTTGGATGTCCAGTAAATATTGTAACAGACAATTCTCAAGTATTCAACTCAGTCAAGTTCATAAATTTTTGTCAGACTTATAATGTAATATTTTCCCATTCTACAGCATATCACCCTCAAGGAAATGGATTAGCAGAATCATCTAATAAAACATTGGTGAAAATATTGAAGAAAACAATCAATGAGAACCAGAAGGATTGGGATTCAAAGTTGATTTTTTCTTTGTGGGCAGTGAGGATTACTACTAGAAGATCCACTGGTAAGTCACCTTATGAATTGGTCTATGGTACTCAAGCTTTGTTTCCCACTCAGCTAGCAAGACCAGTAATATATTTTCTTCAAGATGCTCAAGAGGAACCTAATGCCTGGATCAGAAGACTAAATAAGGTGATAGAATTGAGTGAAAGCAGAAATAAAGTCAGAGACAATTTGGTCACTTATCAAGAGAAAATGAAGTCCATTTTTTACAGAAAGGCAAGAGAAATCATGCTTCAAACTGGAGATCTGGTATTAAGATGGGATACCAGAAGGGAAGAGAAAGGGAAACATGGTAAATTTGATCCTTTATGGTATGGTCCTTACAAAATCTCTGAAGCCATATCAAACAACACTTTCATGCTAGAAAATCTTGATGGAGAAGAAGTAGAACTTCCTGTGAATGGGCAGTATCTGAAATATTATTTCCAGCACTAAAAGCAATTAGTCCATCATTGTACATATTCGGTTTTCTCTCACTGTATATTTCTCGTCAAGCAATTTTTGACTTCATGCTCGAAGTGAAGGCATTGATCTGCAGGTTCTTAGTGTTTCGTGGCAAAAAACACTATCCCCAAGTGAAGCCAGACGTTGTGGATCATTTGCATATCCTTTTATTTTTCAAATATTTGAAAATATAAAAAATAGAAATTGTTGAAAAATATGTGAAAGTATCAAAATTCTTATACTTTAGCATGAAAAATATTTATGTTTGTTATATCTATGTTAAAGTTTAAGCATTCAAAATTTATATAAGTGGGTTTCGCATTTGATGCCTAAAGATCGATTGATTTGTTGGGTGGAAAGCGTTGATGATAAAAGTTCCTATCAAAAGGCCCAACCTGCGGGCACAATCAACGCACAAGATATCGAGACGGGTGCCTCCGCAGTTGACTGGGATGACTGCGGGGACAACAGAGATGAATGGTGGAGATTGAGTGTGGGGGCACTAGCGAAAATTTTCCTCCGTACCCCAGGAGCCCCCGCAGTGACGTAAGACGCTCAATTTTTCACAGCTATCTTCCACGTCAGGTGGAATCAACGGCTCACTGGCGCGTCTCATCAGCATTAAATTTAAAAGCCACACCACCTATTTAAAGAATATTTTCATTTTTTTTTCAAATCATTTGTAATTTTTTGCGCTCCATCCTATTTCAGTTTTCCGTCACCTACATAAATTTGACCACCCTGTGAATTTTTCTTGTGGAAATTTTCAGCCATGGCTAAACGATCGTCTCTATCAAGTTCAGCTAGTCATATCCCTCTCATGGATGTCAAGAGGGATATTCAAGATACTATATGCTCTGTAATTCACCTTCCCTTCTATCAGCAAGTCACCTTGAATGATAATTCTTCCCCTGTTTATTCTGCCATGGTTAAGTCTGGAATTCTTTCTGCATGCATTCGAAAGACCCATATTTTCCCTGAATTTATCTATTGGTTGGTGTTATTCATGTATCCTAGGAAGTGTTTTGTTATGAATTCCCAAGGAGAGAAAGTTTTGAAAGTGTCCACCCAGTTAATCTGCCAAGCCCTTTGCTATCCTGAGTCAGAGTCATCCATCCATTTTTCTGACGATTCGCTAGTACATTATTATGATAATCTTACAAGTGAAGAGTTTAATCAGTTCATGTTTTATTTGAAACCTGACACAAAGCATTTTCAACCAGACTATAAAGAGTTTTCTATGGAGGTTTTTTGACGCAGAGACTCGTCCTGTATTAAGTAACATTACAAAAATTATGGGTAAAGATGATGATAATACAGTGGAAAAATCAGTCCTAGGGATGTTTGCCATGATGATGAATCCAGGAATGGTGCTGGATATTCCATCATATTGGCAGGAAGCAGTCAATTCATAGCTAATGAGCCTTTCATTAACAGGCTCTTTCAAATTTCCTTCATTGATTGTATAATTGTTCTTATATCAGAATGTGGAAGAGTTCATGCATTTAGGTCTAAATATTATGGATGCAAATAAAATAAGGCAATCAGTGATATTCTGGACAGATGTAGTTATAAGGGAGCAAAATGAGGTTGGATTGTTTGATTCTGCTAGCTATTACATATCAGTTGCATATAAAATATTGAATGGAGTTCCTCCTCCCTGTTTTTTACCTAAAGCTCAGGAGTTCTTACATTTAGGAACCAATTGCAAATTTGGAGATTGGTTCATTTTTTAGGATTACTCTTAAATAAGGTTGTATGGAGCAAGTTTTGAGCCTTATAGACTCCCAATGTTTATACCAATGAGGCTTTTTGCTTTAGAGTTTATTAGACAGAGCCTAAATGTTTATCAGGTTCACTTTGTGCCTATGAAAAAAGGACATATGTATAAATTACCCATGATTGTAGGCCCTTTCATATTCAATATGAGGCAGGCATTTGATGAAGTAACAAGAATATTAGATGAGATGCATATGCTACTAGGAGAAAGTTGGGCTTATGACCCTTATGGTGTAATTTCAAATAAAAGAATTGAGAATGGGTACACTACTTTCATTCATGAAAGTAGCCCAGAACAGGAGAAGGTAGCAAGTAAAGGTGTGATGAGTTCAGTAGGTGCAAACATTCAGACTCCTGTCATAGCAGAGAAAACAAATAAAAGAAGCAAAGAAGTGGTTATTGATCTAGATGATGAGGAGCAAGGAGCCGAGAAAATAAAAAACTTTGCTGAAGAACCTACATCTAATTCACCTGGTTTTTCTTTACATTTGGGAGAAGAGAAAAATGCTCCTGCTCCTCCCAAGAGTCATGAAGCCTCTCATGAACAAGTGTCTTTGATCAAACAGATGTTTTCACAAATTAAGGAAAGAAATCATAAGATGAAGGCCAGCATGGAGACCGAAGCTGAACATCAAGTTGTTGATGATCAAACAAGATTGTTGACTGTAATGGATCTTGAGAAATATCAATTTAGAATTTTCCTGTCACATCCTACAGATATGTCAATTGGTTCTTCGAACAATTTCAACACTGTAAATGTGACCGTGGATGTGAAGAAAATTCCACTGATGGATAAAATGAATTTGCATATGAAAATAGGTTAGTTGATTGAAAATGACCTCACAAAGACTAATGCAATGGCAATAAAGGCAGAAAATATGTTAGGGAGCTGAAGGAAATCTTTTTCCATGGAATTCTTATGAGAACTTACTAATATTGACAAAACCAAAGTTGATAACAAGCATGAAAAGACTCAGGTGCTTAAAGGAGAAACAATGGTTAACTTCTTGCAAAGAAATTTTCAGCTATTGTGGATGGTAAAGACTCTTTTCACAGAAAGGTCGTCCTATAATCGAATTACTACATTCAGATTGGAATATCACAATCTGACACAATCATCCAAGAAAAAGGTAGAAATATGGAAAAAGTGCAAATCTTGGACAATAGACCTGCTAAGAGGATCAGCATCAAAGAAAAACGAATTAGTTGACCCAGAAAAAGAAGCCACATCATCAGCAATTCCTATAGATTAGGATATTTATTTTATATTATTTTTTGAAGACAGTGTAATTGTAATAAGACATTTTCAAGGCATGTAAGAGACAGCCTTCGAAGTCCTAAGTAGTTTTGGTAGTTAGGATTGGTTACAGCAGTTTCAAACTGCTTTTTACTGTATTTAATGTAATTTTTAAGAGAGGGAAAGGTTCCGAGTTTTGGACCTTCAAACAATTATTTTTGTACTCAGAGATTCAAAGATTAATGAATGAGTAAGCCGGTTTCTAGAATTTTGTTTATGTTGAAATGTATTCAAGTTTACATTCTGTGTTTTCTGCCTATGAATAAAAAAAAGTTATGAGAAGCATGTCTCTTTTTACTTCTATATGTAAGAGTTAAAAAACCTTAATTAGTGCTCCTTTGTTTTAACTATTTCTTTCATATATTTCTTCTGGGGTTTGAGATGATATTTTCTGTATAAAACAGCTTATCAGTTTGGGCTTCTTCTTTAATTTTCTTCTAGTAACTTCATTCAACATCAAAAAATGGTAGCATTGTGAGGTATTCATCATATTTTATATTTAAGGCTTTGATCATAAATACCTGAGGGTTAATAAAATAGAGACATATATATTCATGACATAATCATATAAATGTCTTAAGCACTGATTCCTTATCACAGCTAAGGGATTGTCTCTTAAGGTACAACATCTCTAACACTGAAAATGGCTCTTTCATCTTGCTTCAATTTTATATCCCAGTCTCTGAAGAGGATTTCTTTATGTGAATCCTCTATTCTTGGAGGACTTTTTGCTCTTCCTTCTACATTGTCCTGCCATGTGAGATCATCAGATATTTTATCCTCAATGCCATGAAAGTATGTCCTCATATTGGACAACCGATTCATCATTGAATCATTTTTTTCAGATAGATCATTGATTTTTGCCAACTTTTGCAAAATACCACCTACTGCTAAGAAAGGAGAGTATTAATTTCTACTGCCTCTTTCTTGAAATCCTCAATCTTAGAATTATCATTCGATTTATCAATTCTAAGTTGGATTTCTTGTAACTGAGCATCTTTACTCCTGATATGAGCTTCATGTTGGAGTTTCATTTCATCAAATCTCTTTTTCAATTGAGTTAGTTGTACCTTCCATTGCTAATCAACGCTCTTTTTTTCTTTCAATAATTCTTGCTCCAACTGTAGGATACTGCCATATTTGTCTTTGATTAACTGTTGCACTTTTGAAACATTATCAATAGTAGTTGTAGCATAGGCCCCTACAAACTATGATAGCCTAGTTAGATCATCGGAGGGGTTTATTTCTATATCTTTCCACACAACATCCAGTGGTATATCTCCAAGAACTAGTGCCTGGGACTACTCCATTCTCCTCATCTTCCTTTATCTACTCATTACATCCCTATGCATAGGACTGTAAAATATTTCAAGCGGAGGTATTTCTTTGATTTTAAGAATAATCTCAGAAGTGGGGTATGATGGGATGAATTCCACATCATTAGTGTTGACAGCTTTGTCATAAGCCCTAGTAGTGAGCGGGTTCATCTTATTAGTTTCAGGAGTATTCATTGTTTTTTTTTAGTTGAAGTTTGTTCCTCTCGTGATACTAAGCTATTAATATCCTAATCAAATTGATTCCAGATTTTAACTAAATCACTGCCAAACAATAGTTCTCCAGTTTTTTTCGTTGTTGATGTAGTTTCCTTTGTTTCCTATGCCATATCTTTATCTTTTGTAGACTTTTCCAAAGCCTGATCTAATTGTAGAACTGGTTGAGAAATCCTCAATGTGTCAAGAGGGAGTTTTTCTAACCTTTTACTCATGCATTCTCTGAACCTAGTCAATTCCTATGGATTCAACCGGGATTCTGCTAATTTTTCCACCTAAATGTATGCTTGGGTGGATTCAAATAAATCATCAAAATCATTAGGTTCATGTATGAACTGTGTCACTTTAACCTGAGCAGTGAAATTTTGGGCCACTTTGTTTGGGCCATATTGCCTACTTGGAACAGTGGGGAAGTTCAGACATTGTATCTGATTAATTTTAAGCACTGCATGCTTGAAATTATCCAAAACATATACTCCACAGTGAATAGGGAATGGTGTCCAGACATACTTCTTTGCTTCTTTTAGGGATTTAGTTAGACCATTTCCCACAGTTTGATAGGCAACCTCTCAGGTCAAAATCTTGTCAGGGACATAGAACAGGAGAACATCTGGATTTGACAAATTAAAAAGAACCCTAACATAAGTAAATGACTCTTCCCCGAAACATTTTCCTATGGTTGTAAAATCATCCTTGGCCTCATTAGATAGTCTGGGGGATTTTTCGTCAAATACATCTTGGTATAAAGGCAACATAACTCCATGACATATTTTATAGAAATGGGGTTGGAAATTAGACTCCCATAGGATATTATGATATATGTGAATAGGAGTAGGGTCTTCTAGGGTCCATTTCCATCCCATGGATGGAAAATCAAAGGTAAATCAAACGAAATCCATAATATATGCACTCATATAAAAAGGGGGCATTGTCTTAGTAGAGATTTTTCGCTCGCTTTTGTAGGCTAGGATTTGGGAAGCTATTTTATTTGATAGCATAGTGGCCCAACCCATTATATAGGAGTCTGCTACATCATTGATCAAAGGGACCGATTCAACTATAATTTTATGTGTATTGGGATACCCAAACAATCTACACATCATACTAGCAATATAGCAATGACGGCCAACAAGAGAAGCTATGGAGTACATACCCTTTTCTTCATGCTTGTGTTTGTTTGGATCTCGTATCCACTGTCTTATTGGATTTGATTGAACTTTGTTTTCTTTTGCAAACTTATGAAGGAAGTGCTTATCATATATCTTTTGTGGGTCTCACAGATGATACATCTTCTTCAAGTCCTCAACTCTAAAATACATAATTATTGTCTATCTTGAGGTTAGGAAGTTCCTTTCTGAAATATTCATGTTGTCGATAATCCACTTAATCATATCAGTGTAGGGTATAATCTTAGGGCGAGAAGCGATTCAATGGAGGTAGGAATTAGCGACATCAACGTAGGTAGTTTCAGAAGACGAAGAGGAGTCATCGGTTGTGGTTTTCCTTTCAATCACTTTGGATTCTTCATATTCAAAAAATATGTACATGGCTTCCCAATAAGAGCTTCCAAAATCTATGGTGCACTTTGTATCGGAGAACAATGGGGGAATCTCAATTATCTCTGGAGTAGGCAGAGCTGCCTATGATTGGACCATGGGATTTTTTTTCTTCTTAGTAGCTTTCTAAATTTCTCTTAGGTTTTTCTTATCAGGATTAGCCTGTAGTAGAAAGAGCATAGAGAATGAACAATTAGAATTAAATAACTTATGATAAAAATGACCAAGTGATATCAAATATATGCTTAATGCAATAAACTTTGAAACACTAAATGAAAGCGATAAAATCATTTGCATTCTTGAGATCATAAATACCATTACACTTGATCATTAATAAAAAAATGTGTGTTCACATGGTCTTTCATATAGGTCAGCGCCTTGTCAGTTGTCCCGTATCACAATTTTCCTTAACTGCATAACTTAAAAGCTGCGAAATTTACCTATTTTCGATATATAATCGAGTTTTATAATACATATAAGACAATAGCAGAAAGGCATATATCGGAGTGTATCACATCAGAATTTCTTAATAAAAGGCTTCATTCAAGTTTTACAATGCAATATAATTATTGTGATCGCAAAGTTGCGATATGATAATATGTGATGGGAAAATATGATGGAGCGATTGCGATATCAGAGAATAAACGCATCAGAGGATCATAGTGGTTAATAGAAAGGAAACGTCGATATAATTCTTGCGATAGCGAGAATGCGATGGGTGACGTTCCTGATCGGTGGGACTGACTTTGGATTTTATAAGCGCAAAGACTTTTTTCCTGTGTTAAAGTTATTTAATACTTTTCGCATGTTTCTTTTAATTTGGGCAGGTTAAATCACATTTTTCATGATAGGGAGCTTTGATTTTTTCTTGCAATTCGCGATATGTGATGTGCGATATAGCCTTTATAACCTTTGGTTTAAGTCCTTCATCCAGTAGAATTAAGACTTAAGTTCGAAAAGAAAAGCCTTTTTTTCCTTTTGGAATAAAATGACTTGTTTTATTGCTTAAAAATATTTTCAACTAAAAAAATAAAAAGGTCCCCATTATTGAGTAATTTAGCTATCTAATTATAATGTGGGGGGAGTCGTTGAGTAGCAAAAAAATTGGCGATATACTTGAAGAACAAATTATCTCTGAGAAAATATATAATGAAATTTTTAAACTAATAAGTAAAAATAATTAGGAAAGGAAAAATATTTTGAAATGTCGACTAAATAAGATCACTCCAAATAAAAAGACCTCATTTCATTGTAACTCTCTTCAAACCTCTTATAGATGAAAATATTAACTATCTGAATCAGTCGTTAATCAGTTATAAAGATAAAGTATGGGGCTTTTGAAACTTAGATTTTTGATGAACTCGTTTTGTCATAGGTAGAGCTACTTATGATTTCAATCTTTAGAGGTAATATTTTAAACTTTTATTTATTTGAAAATAATTAAAAGCCACTACCCTTGTTTGGTAGACAAATAGTGACTATGCCACTCATGGGTTGTAATAAATTTGAATAAGCTAGCTCGTAATGACACTCCTTGTTTTATGGTTATGTAACCATAAGCCAATATCCTAGTTTGGTGTCCAGTAATGATAATGTCAACCTATTATTTTCTCACGATCATGATAAGAAGGCTCGTGATGAGACCTCTTATATTTTAAGTTTCTTATATTTTTTAATTACACTCTAAACATGTAAGATTAGTGGATGGGGAGGTACATTCACTCCTTAAGAGTAATGAATGACAACTGAAGTTAAAGATGTTAAAGCTTCAATATAGTCTTTACTTTTTAAAGAAAACCTTTCCTGGCAGATAACAAGATCGAAGATTTTATAAAGTTTTGAGGTTAAAAGAGCTTACAACTTCAATGGATAAAATATTTCAGAGCTTTATAATAATTATCCAATTTTCAATTTTGTAATCATTTCCCTGAAATTTTATACTTTAAAAAGTCAAAAAATCATAAAATCACTAGAGATATTGATAAAAATGCAATAATGTATTTCCAAACATTATTTATGCTAAAAGACCATGGTATATGCAGGTGAATATTTACATATTTAAAAAAGTGCAAATGTTCTCTTATGAAAATAATTTCTTGAGAATCAGCCCATTAACAAGAAGAGCATCTCTCTTTCCTTGTCAATCTTGCATAATTAAAGTTGATGGGCCTAATTTCTCAACAATTTGAAATGTTCCAAGCCACGGCTTTTGAAATTTGGTATGCTTTCTTTTTTCCTCATGTGCCTTGTCCCATTTCAAGAATATACCTCCAAAATGAAAAGTTTTTTTATAGATTGAGCTTACATCAAAGGAATATTTTACTAGGTGTTGATGGTGAGCATGTATTTTTTTGGCTTTTTCCATTTCTTCTTCTAATTTGAGTATTTGTGACATCCTTAATTGCAGAGAAGAAGAAGGTTTCTCTTCGATAAATTGTACCAAGGCTAATGATGGGAGGGCTAGATTAGGAGGAAGGATAGCCTCTTTCCCATATACTATATTAAAGGGAGAAGTACCTGTAGAGGCCTTCTTAGTTATTCTATTAGCCCATAGAGCAAATATCAAGGTTTTATGCCAATTATTTTGGCTTTGATCAACAGTTTTTTTAATAATGATAATGAGTTTTTTATTAGTTGACTCTACTAAACCATTCCCTTAAGGATAGTAATTAGCAAATTACTTAAGTTTAAATCCTCTTTTTAAGGCAAACTCAATCATGTTATTTCCTGAAAATTAAGATGCATTGTCAAAAATAATTGCATTAATTAAGCCAAACCTAGTGATAACGAATTGATCAATGAATTCAGTAATATTGTCAGAATTGGCTACCTTTAGTGGTGTTTCTTCCACCCACATGGTGAATTAATTTGCAGTAGTAATCATAAACTTATGTTGCTTGGAAGAATGAGGAACAATCTCACCTATTATATACAATCCCCATTGTTCAAAAGGTTGCTCAATGTTGACTATTTGAAGAGACATGGCTAGTTTTCTCTGTCTTCCTACAGCAATTTGGAAAATTTTACATTTCCTACATAGGCATGGGTATATTTAAACAGAGTTGGCTAGTAATATCCAGCATGTAGGATTTTATGAGTGGTGGTATCTCCTCCAAACTTTCCACCAGCTAGTCCATCATGTAACCCTTTGTGCTTCAGATTTTTCTAAGCATATTAACAAACATAATCATAATTATTTCTAAATAACACATCATCAATGAGTTCATATTGGTTGTATTTCAATATTAAAGCCCTTTTTCTTTTGTAATTAAGTTCAAGGGGAGCATAACCATTCTTCAAGTAAAAAATGAGATCATTATATTGAGATTTAGTATCAGTGAGGCATGCCTCAGATATTTGGACATTGTTACCGGAGTCTTCATCAGATGATATATTGGAAGCTCCAATAACTTGTCTGCAAAAACCTTGACCTATAACAATTTTAACAGGTTTGATCTCTATGTCATATTCTTGCAGAGCAGTGATCTAATTTGATATTTTCTCTCCTAACTCTTTTTGAACAAGAAATTGTCTTACTGCTGGGAATGGGACAATTACTTTAGTGTGAGTTTTCAAAAGAAAAGGTTTGAAATTCTTTATGAATTTGAAAAATGCAAAGGATTTTTTCTATACCTCTGAATAATTCAGTTCTTCTCCTTTAAAGTTTGAGCTGAAGAAAGAGATAGGTGCCTCTATTTTCTGATCATTAAGTTGTGTTAATATTGTAGTATAAGATAACTTGGAAGAAAAAGTATAAAAAATAAAATGATCAGTAAAATTGGGATTTGTTAAAGAGGGAGCATCGATAATAGCTTGTTTTATTGACTCAAAATATTCCCTTTCATATGTCCCCAATTAAAAAATGAGTTTTTCTTGATCATAGCTTGTAAAGGCAAAACAATTTGAGAAAAATAAGGAACAAATCTTTTAACGAAATCAATCTGTCCAAGGAAATATTGCATTTATTTTTTATTATGAGGCAAATGGATTTCAGAGATTGCCTTGATTATGTCGGGATATATGCAAATTCCTTCCTTAGATACAATGAATCCTAACAGTTTTCCTTTGCTGAGATAAAAGTATGACTTCTTAGGATTTAGAGAGATTCTGCACCTTTTGCATCGTTCAAAGATATTTTTAAAATCATGGAAATGATTGCTCCTTTTATTGAATATATAGTTATATCATCCAAGTAAATAACAATAGTTTTATTTATCATACCCCTGAAGGCAATGTCCATAGCTCTTTGGAAGGTTGCTCCTGCATTTATTAATCCGGAAGGCAGTTTTTGGTAAGCATAAGTTCCCCATTTAGTTCTGAAATCAGTTTTCAACCTGTCATCTGGATGAACAAGGATTTGGTTATATCCTGAGAAGCCATCAAGGAAAGACATAAGTTCAAAACTAGCTATTGTTTGTAAGATTTGTTCCATAGGTGGAAGTGGAAAATTCTCCTTTTCACAAGCTTTATTCAAATTCCTAAAGTCAATACAAATGTGTATGTCACCATTCTTCTTCCTGATAGGTACCAAGTTTGAAACCCATTTAGAATACCTAACTGGAAAAATGACCTTGGCTTTGAGGAGCTTATTTAGTTCACTCTTGATTTGGTTTTCTAAGTTTGGATGAATTTTCCTTAGCTTCTATTGAACTGGTTTAACATCGGGCATCGTTGGAATGGTATGTTGAATGATGGAGGTATCATAAGTTTTCAAATCTTCATAGCTCAAAGAGAAGACATTTTTATATCTCTTAAATAGATGAATAAAGGCTAGTCTTTCATCCGATGAGATTCCAATACCTAAATTAATGTTCTGAGGTTTAATATTTTTTCCAACGTTTACCAATTCAAAGCTCAAAGTTGAACTCTGAAGTTTAGAGTTATTAACCTTTTTAAATCTATCCTTCAATTCATACAGAGCTTCAAGCTTTACCACAGACTTTGGTAGGTAATGTTACTCAGTTGATTGCTTCAATTGCCTATCATGCTCATCTTCATCAATTGTCTGATCAATATATGACCCTTTACATGTTAAAAAGCTTAAAATGTCTTCATCGTCATTAAACACACGCCAATTAGTGACATTTTTAGGAATGAATGGGCGAAAATAAATTTTCTTGAAAACCTATATGGACTATAATCCTCAGGTGGAATGAGCTTCGATGCAACATTAGCTAGCAAGTCATCCATAACATTTTGAAATCTTGGAATAGGAGAAATATTAAATGCTAGAAAATGTGAAGTGAAGATTTGAATGAGATATTGGTAATGTTTCAAATGACCATAGACACAATGGATGGTGTTTATCACCTATTTTATAACAATTTCTGAGTCTCCAAACACTTGAAGGTATTTCACACCAAGTCTTATTTCTTTATACAAACCCTGAACCAATGCTTCATACTCAGCAATATCATTTGTGCATTCAAACTCTAATCTACATGGCAACATTGTTTTTTCCCCTTCAGGATTTATTAAAATGCATCTTGCACCTGCACCATCATTGGATTTAGAGCCATCAAAATATAAATTCCAAAACAAAAATTTAACTACTGGTTTATCTACAATATTTACACATATGAATGAGTCTATCTGTGAAATTTCAATTTGGGAGGTGAAAGAATTGATTGAGAAAGGAGATTCTTGTGCATTAAAACTACCCAAAAAGGATTCAGAATAATAGTTCCCAAGGATATTATTGCTAAAGACCGTAATTTCATTCTCTTCATCCAAATCAGTTACTGAATGTTTCATGTGATTTTCTCGGTCAATTCAAATTCGATTGGGCTTACCATTGTAAGGAAGCCACATATGAGACCAGTCTGTAGCGAAATAACCATGAAGCTTCTTAGACCAATCTCTGCTTAGAATCAAATCGTAGAAGTCAAGAATATCATCAACATGTATATCGATGATTTAATATAATTTGGAATTAGAATAAAGTCTTATTAGGACAAAATTCATCTCCCCCAATACTTTGAATTTGGTTCTGTCAAGTTGAACAATATGAACAGCAGTCTTTTGGGACGAAATATTTAGTTAAGGAAAACCGAATAAGGCATTATATTTGAGGATGCCACTGAATATACTAAGAAATTGTGCACATTTTTATTGAATATCTCGAAAGTCAAAAGGAAAGGGGGAGTATGGGAATTTGAACTATCTCTAATTAAGATAGCATCAGTGGGATCAATTTTTTCTGAAGAATCAATGGGAGGTTTTCCCTTTCCTTTAGAAGCTTTAGAAGTTACAATAGTAGGTAAAGGGGATGTAGGGACTACATTCAATTCCTTAAGTAAAAATTTATGTTGTTTCTTTAGTTTACTTACTTCATACAAGGAAATATTATATTTTTCCTTCTTCATATCCTTTACTATATTATATTTTATGGTGTCAGAAACAACCAAAGTCTTAGATGTAGATGGAGAATTTGAAGAAGATGGAATTCAATCAGAAGATGTAGAAGGGGATTTTTTATTTGTACCTTTTTCTTCAGCAGTAGGAGTATAGGATTTTTGCTTTTGAGTTGATTGTGATGAGTCTGCAGGCCCCTTATTCCTTGTGCTAATGGGTTACGCTTCATGATCTGTTAAGTCCCTATATGAATAATGTAGTCCCTTATTATGTTAGTGTAGCTCCCCTTATTGTTATTGTTGTACCCCTGTAACCCCCATATTATTATTATTGTGCCTTTACATTATTATTGTTAGGTCGGCTAGGATTACATTGTGGCCCAACTAGGATTATATTGTGTCCCCATGGACTCCTATATATATAAGGAGGTTCTGGTCATTTGTATCATCCAATAATTGTTCATTCATGTAATGTATTAGAGGTTTCCCCCTCGAAGTGGCTTATTTCTAAGGCGTTGATATCTCTTTTCTTCTATTTTTGGAGTTGGTTTCACAACATGATCCTCTTCATTATCAGAAGTGGGAAAAATAAAATCCCATAATCCATGAACTTAAACTAATTCTTCTTCTTTGGAGTCATCAACACATAATGTTGTTTCTTCTTCATCCTCATCCTGATCAGATTCAGCATTGGATATTATATTTGGAGGTTGGGAATTTGATGTCTGAGTTTTCTTAAAAGACATAAAAGGCTTCTTAGAATATTTAACTACCTGTTTCTTGATTTCCACCATTTCATTTCACATGGATTTAAGGACCTTTTATAATCCTTCAAGATCAAAAGGATATTTAGGGTTTTTCTTCTTCGATTCTTCTTTGAAGGTGAATTTCTTAGTATTTCTTTCTTCTTGAGCAGTTTTCTTTTCCAATGCAAGTATCCTTTTCTCTAAGGATAGGGCTTATTTCATGTTTTCCACTAAAGTGGGTTTATTGGCCCTGTCTACAAAAATCACAATATTGGAAGGAAGAGAGGAAATGTACCATTCTATTTGTACATCAACACCAATTTTTGAGGTAGTAGGAATTTTGTTTAGCAATTTTTTGAATCTAGAATTGAAATCTTTGATATTTTCACCTGAATTTTCTTTTAGATTGGAAACATCATTGATCAGAGTGGTAGTTGTGTGATCATCACCAAACTTAGTCAAGAAATTCTCTTCAAACATATCCCAGCTAGTAATAGATACTGGTGTTAATGAAAAATACCATGAACCTACAGATCCTTTGAAGGTATAAGGAAATAACCTCACTACACAATCTTCTTCTACCACTCCATTGAGATTGATGGCTAACATGAAATTATGGAGGTTTTCTTCATTAGGGAGTCCATCATTAGGATTGAACTTGGGCAGCCATATTTCAGGATGCTTATGTATATCATGGAGAGGTCCTTCCATTTGACCAGCTCCTAGATTGGTCCATGGTCTGTATTCCATTACTCAAGTTGTGGTAGTATAAGGTGTCATAGAAGTTCCAAAGGTTGATGAGGTGATAGAAGCAATAAACCCTGAATAACACTGGTTATAACAACACTAGTTGACTGAGTTTGAGGAATATGAATGGATGGAGTGATTGGTTGAGAGGAAGAAAGTGAATAAGGAATGAATGAAGGATTTTATGGAGGTGAGGAAGAAGTAATCTCAGTAGTGGATGTTTGAGCCTCTGATGTGTGATTTTCCTTCGACGAGAATGTAGTGGAAAATCAAAAGGATTAATTCCAAATTTTCGCTTTGGGCTCGAGTTAGTACACTAGAAACTTGTAAAGAAGAAGTTGCACTTCCTTTTGAGGGTTCAAATTGAACAAGATTTTCTTTTGAAATATAAATTTCTTCTAATTTCTTAATCAAATTCTGGACTTCGGGTGACTCTGGAGTATAATATTGAGGGATTGATTCAGTAAGTGTACTAGGAGAATTAGGAGGTGATTGGACAACTTCAGATCTAGAGGTTGGATATCTTGAAGTTATTGGAGATTTTCACAGGGATTGACTCTTTTGATGGCCTTTGGATTTCGGATTAGACCTGTTGCCATTTATTATCTTCAGACCCTCCTTCTAGCACAAAAAATATTGAAAGCTCGAAAATCGCTGCCTCAACATTGGGGATAACCACTCGGTCGAGAACTTGAAAATTGTTCCTTTTCTGTTTGGAATAGTGGCTCCGACTAGGGATAATAGGACCAATTTCCCTTTGAAGTATAAGTGAATGTGAGGTTTAAAATAGTGAAATGTATGTGAAAGATAAAACTCAATGGAACTTAAGTGTATATCTACCTATTTACATATATATCTTGGGACTTAACTTGCTTCTTAAATGTGATTTTCTTGAATATTTCCTCAAGTATGAGATAATATAGATCATCTAACACTTTAAGAATTGAATACAAGTAACATAATTAATTTGATTAAATAGTTAATCGAATTAATTGTTTAACACATTTCGCATGAAATATCTCGTTTCTTTTCACATACATTAAAGATGACAATGCCACACGTTCAATAGTGAATAAGTGCTTAATTGTGTTTAAAGAACATACATAGAAAAACGATTTTAAAATGACTATTGATCACATATAGACAGAAAAATAATATAAATATAAAAGTACCTGATATATCAAAGCTCTTCTCATGCGAAAATAGCCTTGGTCCTACCTTTCTACTAAGATGATTCAAAAAGTACAGTAGTCCAACTTTTCAAAGCCTTCTTTACAAAAATTCAAAACCCTTTCATTAAAGACATAAAAGGGTATTTATAGTTGAGAATTAAACTGTAAAAATAGAAAATACATGAAATGTTGAGGATTTTTAAGCAACCATCCTTAAAATAAAACTTAAAGGACAAAAATAGAGTATGTTTCAACAATAACATCAAGAACAAGAAGCTAACTATTTTTCCATTTGTTTTCTTAAATCGTAGATATCCAACATGGGCTTCAATTTGGGGGGTTGAGCTGGCCTTATGTGAATTTGTCCCCTATACACATCATCTATAAGCATTGGAAGCATGTGTGAAGTGGTATTGTCAAGGCATCGTAACATCAGCCATTAGTTATGTGGCTTTAATAAATATTGCCAATACTTCCCAAGATACAACTTTGATAACTTTTTAATATTATCTTCCTTTTTCTTGGACCAATCATACCAAGACTTCATCAATATTTTAACATCAGGCAAGGAATAAACTAGACACTCCTGAATTAGATTAGCACCAAACAGGTTCTCGCTAATAGTTTCAGTAAGGTTGCTTGTGATGTCTCTCGCATTGAAAATGGATCTTTCAGCTTTATTCAATTTTATATCCCAGTCTCTAAAGAGGATGTCTTTATGTGAATCCTCTATACTTGGGGGATTTGATGCTCTTCCTTCTGTATTTTCCTGCCATGTGAGATAATTAGATATTTTGTCCTCAATTTCATCAAAGTATGTCCTCATATCAGACAATTGATTCATCAGTGAATCGCTTTTTTGACATATATCATTTATTGTTGCCAATTTTTGGAAAAATACCACCTGTTGCTGAGCAAGGAGAGTATTAAGTTCCATTGCCTCTTTCTTGAAATCCTCAATCTTAGGATTATCCTTCAATTGATCAATTATAAGTTGGAGTTCTTGTAACAAAGAATCGTTACTCCTGATATCAGATTCATGTTGGAGTTTCATTTCATCAAAGCTCTTTTGCAATTGGATTAGTTGTACCTGCCATTTTTTATCAATGCTCTATTTTTCTTTCAATAATTCCTGCTCCAACTATAGGATCCTTTCATCTTTGTCTTTGAATAACTGTTGCACTTATGAAACCTTATCAATAGTAGTTGTAGCATTATCCCCTGTAAACTGTGATAGCCTAGTTAGATCATCAAAGGGGTTTGTTTGTGGATCTTTCCATGCAACATCTAGTGGTATATCTACAAGAACTAAAGCCTAGGACTAATCTATTATCCTCTTCTTCCTTTCTCTACTCATTACATCCCTATGCCTAGGACTGTAAAATATATCAAGAGGTGGTATTTCTTCGAGTTTAAGAACAATCTTAGAAGTAGGGTATGTCAGGATGAATTCCACATCATCGGTGTTGACATCTTTGTCAGAAGCCACGGTAGTGAGGGGATTTTTCTTATTAGTTTCAGGAGTATTAATTGTTTCTTTTGGAGTTGAAGTATGTTCCTCTTATGCTCCTGAGTTATTAATCTCATGATCAGATTGATTCCAGATTTTACCTAAATCACTGCCAAACAACGGTTCTCCAGTTTGTTACGTTGTTGATGTAGTTTCCTCTGTGTCCTTTGCCATATCGCTATCTTTTGTAGATTTTACCAAAGCCTGATCTAATTTTGGAATTGGTTGGGAAATCCTCAATGTGTCAAGAGGAAGTTTTTCTAACCTTTTACTTATGTATTCTCTGAACCTATTCAATGCCTGTGGATTCAACCAAGATTCTGCTAACTTTTCCACCTGAATGTATGCTTGGGCGAATTCAAATAAATCATCAAAATCATCAGGTTCATGTATGAACTATCTCACTTTAACCTAGGCAGTGAAATTTTGGGCCACCTTGTTTGGGTCATATTACCTGCTTGGAACAATGGAGAAGTTCAAGCATTGTATCTGATTAATTTCAAGCAATACGTGCTTGAAATTATCCAAAGCATTTACTCCACAGTGAATAGGGAATAGCGGCTAGACAGACTTATTTTATTCTTTTAGGGCTTTATTTCGACCATTTTCCACAGTTTGATAGGCAACCTCTCGAGCCAAAAGCTTGTCAGGGACATAGAGTGGGAGAACATGTGGACTTGTCAAACTTCCAAAAACCCTAACATAAGTAAATGATTTTTCCTTGAACCATTTTCCTATGGCTGTAAAATCATACCTGGGCTCATTAGATAGTATGGGGGCTTTTTTGTCAAATACATCTTGGTATAAAGGCAACATAACTCCATGAAAAGTTTTATAGAAATGGGGTTGGAAATTAGATTCTCAGAGGATATTATGATAGATGTGAATAGGAGTAGGGTCTTCTAGGGTCCATTTCCATCTCGTGGATGGAAAATCACAGGTAAATAAAATGGCATCCATGATATATGCACACATATAAAAGGGGGAATTTTCTTGGTAGATATTTTTTGCTCGCTTATGTAGGCTAGGATTTGGGAAGCTATGTTTCTTTTAATTCAGGCAAGTCGCATCGCATTTTTCATGATAGGGCACTTTTATTTTTCTTGCAATTCACGATATGCGATGTGGAATATACCCTTTATAAATTTTGGTTTAATTCCTTTTGCCAATAGAATTAACACTTAAGTTCGAATAGTGGATTTTGTTGTCTTTTGCAATAAAATGAATTGTTTTATTGCTTAAAAATATTCTAAACTAAAAAATTAAAAGGGTCCCCATTATTGAGTAAGCTAACTATCTAATTATAATGGGGGGGTTGTTGATTTTCACAACACATTCCCATAAGCACCTATCTTATTTGAAGAGGTGAATTTTTTTATGACAAGATATATCCTCTTCTGGCGACTCCTGAATCAATTGGTTCTGAAACTCTAGAGACTAAACTTGTAAGAACCATAGATCCAAGAACTAAATCTACTACTAGGAGACATGAGGTTAGCCCTTCTCCTATTAGACAACTTACCCTCGCACCTAGAAAACTCTTCATTAATAATATGTCTCCTCCAACCATGAATAGGCCTTGGAAACTTGCATCTTTCAATCCTCTAGACTTTAGTAGGTTCCCTCATGCCCGTCACCCTTTGTTTTACAAATACCATGAGTGGATTCTGAAATTTAGTGGGAATGAGGTCGCCACTGTAGAAATACATGTTCACAACTTCAATTGGGCAGTGGGTCCCTTTTTATTTTCCACGATCTTGGGTCTAAGATAGAATCTTAAAATCTCTGATGCTACCAAACCAAGAATATCAACGGAACTACTTTGCATAGAAGAATATAAACATCGATAAAATCGCACATGCACACAATATAGACAACTTTTTACATTTTTTCAACCTAACATCGTTATATTAATCCAAATAATATAATAAAATAGTCTAGGGCTCCCATACCAAGGATAATGGCCCTCATACATCCACTAGTACAAGATAAAAAACAAGACATTTTAGCCATTTGGTTGTAGCGTGCTCTCTCAGCTCCTCTCATTCGTACCCTATACCTTCTCGGTCCTTAGGCTCTCGATCTGCAGCTACTACCTCTATGAATGCTCTAAGCCCATCTGGCCACTGAACCTTGGCTTTCAATCTTCTCACTACTTGATCATTTGTCCACCAACGCAACAACACATTGAGACTCCTGTTGAGTTGTTCATAGCCCCACTTGTGAACAACTCTCAAATTTCCACTGTTGCTCCTCAACTACTCAGGGACTTCATCCCACTATGGCTTTTCTGCACTACTCCAATGAATACCAACATAGGACATGGAGGGTTGCCACCTATCACTGCAATATTTCCATCTCCCACAATGAACACAGACTAGGATGACTACACATCATCTATTGTAGAAGTCCTTCTCCATGCACAATTCTCGGGCTCCAAAAACTTCTCCTGGCTTATCAGAACCCTGAGCTCCAACAATTGTCACTCTAGCAACTACTTTTGTCTATCAAAGTGTTGCACACTGGGCTCCAACTTGGACACTATCACACAGTCCTCCAACAAACCATAAGTGTTAAATCACATCCATACTTGGTCCACTCTCATGCTACCCTTCAATAGTCCACGAGTGACCAAGTATACATTGTAACATCTGCACCTAGTTAGGGCATCATCACACCAAGGATACCCTTCTATTGTTTTCCAAGAGACTTCTCATCAACTGCCCTTTTCTTCTGCAATAGAGGAGCTATTGCACAAATCTAGGCACCATCAATATGTCCTCACTTAGGACATCGATCCAACTCGCATCCAATCATCATCAAGAGATCATATGCAAATTCATGTTGTTGCTCTCTTGACTAGGGTTCTGTGCACACTATTGTAGCTTCCTATATCTTGTTAGAGTATCAAAAAACCCTCAAAAAATATGCTACAATAATCCTCCACTCATTGTGTTCCCTTGTCACCCTTTTTTTTCCTTATAAACTTCCAATATGTTGATGTAGGTCCCTTAGAATCCACCTCAAATCACCCTACAACCCTCGGATCTACTACATCAAAGGGTTTGACACTTGAACAAGGGTTGACACATTTATTTTAGGCTACAGTGTCTCCTTAGATGTTGCGGCTAGGTGAGAGGACCCTTACTAGGTCTCTTGGCCTCCCAACAATCCTCCATGCATGCTGTTGTTCATCATCACTTGCGGCATAAAACAGAATACCCAATCCATTGTAATCATACACAAAAAACCCTTTAAACTCACATGTTTTCCTGTGGCCAAGTCAGCAAGGGATCCGCTACCTTTCACTTCCTTTTCAAGCCTCTGTGCTGGTTCAAATAGGCCTAATATAGTTGTTGCTAGGTCTATAAGAAATACGCTCTAAATCACAGAGAAGAAATCCTCCAAAACTCGTCCTTAATGCCTTATGCTCCTTGCCTCAGATTCGCACTAATTTCATAGGTATGTTATGATGACTTATGCACTTCTTGGATGTCAAATTAATTCTCCCTCACCTTGTATTTATACCAAATCTAGTGGATCCACGAATTTTTTGAAGATACATGTCTCTTGCACCAATCCTACATGACTTGATTGTCCATAATTAATTGTCAACTTCAAAAATTCATATCTCAAGTTCTAGAGCTCCGATTTGGATGATTTTGAAAGTGTTGGAATCGCCACGCCAAGCTCTATCACCTAAATTTTTCTCATGCTCAAATTCTTCATGGTTTTGGCCCAAATCCTGATGGGTGAAAAACCCCATGCTTGGGTACCAAGCCCACAAGTGACTCTTGTGGCACTTTTCCCTCCAATCCCCAAACCCTAAGGCTTGGAGTACCTCCCAAGCAACAAAAAAATCAACACTCCCTCTTAACGAGGGATGTACTTCCAAGACTAAGAAGTAACCACCATCATCTAGCGATACTAGCACATCTATTGTCCATCACTGTAGCATACCTTGTAGAATGAACTCATCAATCTCGGTAGTATCTCTACCTCATCACATTTGAGCCTGAAGATATGAACCTCCATATGGATTCTCCCTCTAAGGCTAGACTTCCTTTGAGCCTACACGATCTCCACTGGCTCATTCCTATAAGAACTCATCCTCCTGGATCAAATACCACTCGTGCAAATCCCTCCAATCTTGGATATGCAACATCATGATCTGGTGAAGACTGTAGCCTTCCTTTCTGAAGTCCATCACATGAAGCCATCTCAATCAACTTCATCTCGTCCAAGCCATAAAAACCCTCGATTTTTCCCAACCATCCATGGAAAATCAACATAATTCCATGATCAACAATCTTCCCTACAACAAACGGTTGTTCACCAAGCTCACCACTGATCCACCAGAACTCACAGCCAATATAGTTTCCAAGTCAGTTAAGACCACATCTCCATGTCTTCAGTTGAATCCTCTACTCCATGATCTAGACACCCACAACTCCATATGAGCTACTTCTTTATGCACACTTTCATTCATTGAACCTCAAAGTAGCTCAAATAAGTTCTAATAACATGTTTATTTTCCATGATCTTGGGTCTAGGATAGAATCTTAAAATCTTTGACGCTACCAAACCAAGAATCTAAAAAAACTGCTTTGCACACTGGAATATAAAGAGCATTAAATCACATATGCACATAATAAAGATAATTTTTTAGATTTTTTCAACCCAAATTCGTTATATTAATCCAACTGATATAATACAACAGTCTAGGACTCTCGTACTAGGGATATTGGCCTTCATACATCTACTAGTACAAGATACAAAATAATATACTCTAACCATCTAGTTGTAGTGTGCTCTCTCATCTCCTCTTGGTCGTACCCTATACCTGCCCGGTCCTTCGATTCCTGATATGCAGCTCCTGCCTCTATCAATGCTCCAAGTCCATCTGGCCACTGAACCTTAGCTGTCAATCTAATCACTAGTTTATCGTTTATCCACAAACACATAAACACATCGAGACTCCTGTCAATTTCTTCACAGCTTCACTTGTGAACAACTATCAACTTCCCATTGTTGCTACTCATCTACTCAATGACTTTAGCTCACTATGGTCTCAATTCAATGCTCCAATGAAGACCAACATAGGGCACGTAGGGATGCCACCTATCACTGCAAGATGTTTGTCTCCCAAAATGAACATGGGCTAGGAGGATTTACCATCATCTACAGTTGAAGTCCTTCTCCATGCAGAAGTCTTGAGCTCCATAAACTGCTTCTGGTTGATCAGACCCTTGAGCTCCAACAACTTCTATTCTAGCAACTAATTTTGTCCATCAAAGTGTTGCACACCAAGCTCCAACTTGGACACTATCACATTGTCCTCCAGTAGACCATAAGTTCCCAATCACGTCCACACTTGGTCCACTCTCACGCTTCCCTCCTGCAGTCCACGAGTGACCAAGTCCATGTTGTAGCATTTGTACCTAGTTAGGGAATCCTCGCACCTAGGAGACCCTTCTATTGTATGTCAACATACTTATCATAAATTTCCATTTTTTTATGTAATAGAGGAGCTATTGAAAAAATATAGGCACCATCAATATGTCCTTACCTTGGACATCGATCCAACTCGCAATCAATCATCATGAAGAGATCATCTGCACCTTTATGTTGCTTCTCTCTTTTCCATGGTTCTGTGCACAATGTTGTAGCTTCCTATCTCTGGTTAGCACATCCAAAAACCCTCCAAAAATATGCTACAACAGTCCTCCACTAAATGTGTTCCCTTGTCACCCTTTTCTATCCTTCTAGACTTCCAATCTATTGTCGTAGGTCCCTAAGAATCCACCTCAAACCACCCTACAATCCTCGAATCTATACAGCAAAGGGTTTGACACTTGAACAAGGGTTGACACCTTTAGTTTAGGCTACTCCTTAGACGATGCGGCTAGTGTTACGAGTGAAACTACCCTAAGGTGTGGGTTGAGGGACCAAACAGAGCGGAAGGCATACAATTGCAAGAAGCAATCAAACTAAAGGTCCTAATCACTGATCACTACCCCAAAGTACATATCAAAGTCATGTCAAAGTATCACATATAGAATATTGATCAATGATGATGTAAAGATATCTGATCACTGAAGTCACAACTGAATCTCCAAGTACCAAATCATAAGTGGTGGAAAATTGGTATTGCAGGCAGCTCAAGTGCCAACATATAGGATGATGTTGTGATGAACTACAACATATAAGGGTGGATGGTGTCACTAGCAGAAAACTGAAGGAGCTTTCTAAGTGAACCAAATCATGTTGATGCAAACCCGAGGTCTTCACCGATCACCATGGCACAATTCTACACTATGGGAATAAAAAAGATGAAGTCGACCATGTGAGAAATCGTTTGATTACTGGTCATTGATGTATATCATTAACAAACGCGAGACAACTCACCGATAATGATGATGAGAGTCAAGGTACCCCTTTATAATCTAACAAGTGTGAATGAATGAGTTGAAGTTGAAAACTTGATAGAATCTACCAATCAAGATACATTGATGTATTATCTTTGTTAATAGTGAAGGAATCTGCCACTGATGACTGCAAACCCTAAGGTACTGACAAAATGACTCTAGACCTTGTTACCAGTGCAATGTGTTGGAGTCAATGGGAAAATATATGTTGGGAGGAAGGAATTAAGGCATCCCACATCAATCCAGCGCGAGTGTAACCTGCAAGCCAATATTTGGAAGGAACCGGACGAAGAAAAGTGAAGTAACCAACCCGAAGCACGTTTCCGACATGCACAAAATGTAGCTAGCGCAAGGCAAAAACACTCTGAACCAACCAATAATTAAAACTAGCAAAGAGGCAATGAATCCATCGATAGGGTCAAATGGAAACCAAGGTACTGCTCGAATCCCAGGTGTGATAATGAAAGTTGAAGTCAAACATAAGGGAAACTACTCAGTCAAAGACCCATGGTGTTGATCAAACACTGAGCACAAGGTCACATATCAATGATGTAAATAGGGCCAGGGTGCAGCTCTAGGTTTACTCTCAGAGAAATTTTTTGAAGTTGATAAGAGAAAACCCACCGACAAGAAGTAAATGGAGACCTTCTCAAACCAGCACGATAAAAGTACCAAATAGCTGACGTGATAGAACAAGACTCTAACAGACTATGGATGGTTGACTAAAAAATGATTCAAGAGACACCGCAGAGAGGCTAACTCGGGTTTACTTCCCTTGAACAAAAGCACGACTCAATGTGACTATGGTAGCATATGATAACTTTCTATAAGTTTTTCATGCAGGAGATACGAACAAACCCTCCATATGATTGGAAGAGATACCCAACCAGGGTAGTACTGACTCAATAACAAGGTTATGGCTCTCCTAAGTAAAACTAAAGCTGATCCCAAATGGAGAAAAGACTTATCTTTTTTTGTGCTTTGTTCAAGGGTGACGCAATTGACTCTTAGCTGCCATAAAATATGGAAGTAATGTCCCATTCCCACTCTTTTTTGGATATTTTATTTTTTGTATTTTTCATATTGAAAGCCTAAAAAGGAATAAAAGAATGCCTATGGTAAAGTGGATAGAACAAGTGTTAGTGAATAGATGCAGTAGTTCCTGGGATAGGAACAATCCTATGCTCAATGCAAGGTGGAAAAACTGGTAGATGACACTCACAGGAATGTTCTGTCCATGGGCAAGGGTGTCAAGTTGCAGATGCTAAGTGATTGCAAGGTTGAATTTGCAGAAGGACATGGTCAAAATTTGTCTTATACACAAGTCCAAGTTAATTCGGCTTAAGGCCAAGATATAAAAAAGGTCAATATGCAATGCAGCAAAACAAATCAACAGAAGTGGAGCCTCTAGGGTATAAATCCAGAAAGATAGCAAAGAAGAAGAAGAATGAAGCTTCTTCACACAAGTCATGGAGGGACTAAAGAGGACTCCCAAGCCTACACAAATTGCAGCATGAGCGACATATGCTAGCAAGGATCTAACTAGGAAGCCCATGTAAAGTATGGCTCTACCATCATATCATTATTTAATAAGTCGACGATTGAAAATGGTTTAATAACCATAACATGATGGGGTTGATCCTATGGAAAGGTTTCAATATGGAGGCTAGAATGCATAAATGCAATGGAAAGTGAATACCCTAACCTATATGCCAGTTTTGAACACAATACATGCCATGACGGGTCAGTGGTCATGGAATCAAAGCAGTCAAAATCATCTCAAAATCGTCAAATGGTCCTGAAAACAACCTATCACAACACTTACAAGCCAAAAGGTCATAAAGTCTTGGACAACTTAAAAAAGTAAAAACAAAAATTTAGACAAGTGGGTTTTGAAAAAATTTTGAATTTTGGGCATAAATAGACCCTTTGAACTCACATTTGGTTATTTGTGAATTAGTGAATTTGAGAAAAAGCTCTAGAATAAAAAATCCCCAACTTCAATCTGGACCAACTATGAGTTGAATCAACTTAAATTTTCCAGTTAATCCTCTCAATCATCTTAGTAATCATTTTTTTTTATCAATTCAAGTAGGAATTAGTTTTTTAGATTAACCCTCTACATATACACGAGTTGAAAATATCCAAGCTACGTATAGACGCGACTTTGTAAAAAAGAAACCCACATATGCGCAGAGTAATTTTTCAAAATAAAAATATAATGGATGAATTGTTGAATTGACTCGGGATGATCATCAGTTGGAGAGAGAGGGGGCATAGTGAAATTGATAATTAGGTAATGGAGGACCAATTTTCCTTGGATATACTCTGAGGATGTGGATTGCTCAAATTTTTCAAAATGCCCAATATGAAAACAAATACCAAATTGATGGAGATGCTTGTTACTTACTGGGACCTGGAGGAAGATTACTTCATGATTGATCAAATGCCTTTGAGAATTGAAATTGAAGACATATATTTCATTATTGGGATTTCTCAAAGAGGATAGCCAGTGAATTTGTAGGGCAAGGCACCAGGAGGGTTGAATGTAGATGATTACATCCGGTTATACTATGTAGAGGATACTCAGAAGTTTGGGCCCCATATCCCAATTAGAGATGTGCAAGGATTACACATGAAAATCCTTCTTTTCACCATAGTTTGAGTAGCCAGGTCAACTTCATTGTGCTAGGCCTCATGTGCAAGCATGAGTTTGGTAGTTGAATACCTAATTAATTTATATGATTGGTGCACTGCACTATTGACCAACTTGAAGAAACAATTGACTTCCATCCGAAAAGGTAAGACAAATAATTTTGGATATGGGACCATTTTATGTACATTATTCTTTGAAAGGATACCTGGGCTTCGACCCAAGGTGATATGGACTATCAGCAGCCCACAGGATGCACGGATAGCACGATGGGTTGACCTGATGAAGAGACTAGGGGGCAGTGAGGTCCCTAGGACTACCTGGGAAGATGAATTCTTCCTATGGTGGGGAGAACAAGTGATCGCCATAGAGTATTACCCCTATGTAGGTATGGACTTCAGGGGAGATCCATCTCTGCCCTTACCACCCGGAGTTGGATGGGCAGTGATTGGTAAGATTGCATTTAAATGATTTTTTGATTATTTTATTTTTTGGATTTTCGATAGAAATATGAAAATGAAAAAATATTTTTGATAGGAAAAAGTACTTACAAAATTATTGATCATGATACAGATGTTGGACTAGTTAGACATGAGGTTCTATCGAGGCAGAGGCGTCGCGGAAGAGAGGCAGAGAATATCGCGGAAGACCCTGGGAGAGTCCTCCATGCCATATAGAGGAACTTGGAGGTTCTGACCCACCAGGTCCCTATGGCCGTAGTAGAGGACCTCCCTGAGGCTATTCGGAGATGTGTGGTTAGTTTACCACGTGATTGGGTGCAACTATTCCGTTGTGTGGCTACTACCATAGTGTTCTTCTATGATGCTTATCCAGGGCAGGGCCCATAAGCATTGAATTTTTAGGATGAATGGATGACTTTGATATTTTTTATGATGGACATGATCGGGCATAAGCCCTAATTTTGTAGGACATAATTGTCTAATTTTTGTATATTTTTTAACATATGACTTTGATCTATATATACAGTGATTTTATGATGTTACTATCTCATATATACAATGATTATTAATGATTTTTTATATTTAATGTGATGAATGATTGATATGCCAATCAATTTCTTGATTAGCTAATGAATCCATTAGGGGAATTTTGAGGTCTAAAATGGGCCTCCTAAGGAAATTATAAAATAATAGTGGAAAAAATTTAATAAGATTTGATGACATCATCAAATTTTAGAGGGAAAAATGAAAAAACTACTTTTTCAATTCATATTTTCAACTTATCTCCCAAAGTTTTTACTCAAATTTAGAGCGGGAGTACTCGTTGGATGTGGAATTTAATTCCCCATCCAAGGAGTACCCATGTTGCATACCTTCGATGGGTCCTACTACACGAAAAATGAGAAATACATAATAATAATAATAAAAAACGTGATTACAATCACGTTTTTTATGTATTTCTCATTTTTCGTGTAGAAGAGTTCATCAAAAGTATGCAACATGGGTACTCCTTGGATGAAATTAAATTCTGCATGTATTCTCCACTTATTTGAGTAAAAATTTTGGGAGATAAGTTTAAAATACGAGTTGAAAAAGTAGTTTTATTATTTTATTATTTTTTAATATTTTTACTTTTTACTCCAAAAATGGTGAATCATCCATTATGGATGACATCATCATCTTGAATCCTATTGGTTGTTATAAAGTTTATTTTTGTTGTACATTTTTCTTATGAGGCCCATTTTAGACCTCAAAATTCCCCTAATGAGCAAATGCATTTTCTCATCATGGAATGTGAATGTATGTAACATAATTAAATGATCTTTACAACAAACGCACTCTGAGAAATAAACGATATAAATATGGATCTCTGAAATGATATATGTTACTCAACTATGAAACCACCAGTTGTGAGTCCAAGTACACTACTAATAAACCAATACTAAGAGGCATTGCCTCAGAAAGTAGATTGCTCACAATATATTCTGCAACATTGTTCGAAGTAGGACCATTGCATATGCCCCTTGAGGCTAACAACTGACTAGATGGATAGTAGATTACCCAAGCCGCAGAAGCAATATTTCGGGTATGTCGACTAGCACCATCAGCAAAGGAAATATGAACCATATCATCCATAGACACTTGTCAAGGCAGATCAAAAATATGAATGTCATGGAAGAAATGATAGAAAGATATGCACAAAAAATACAATATATACAACCAAAGAAAATGCTAGGCAGAAGCCTAGGCATAATACTTCTTAAGATAGAGCCCGTTGCTGGGCTTTGTCAGCTTGTTTCTGTCAAAGTAAACCAAATCATAAGCTCCCTTCTTAAGGACTCTTCTAACAATGAAAGGGTCGTACCACATGGATTTAAATGTCCCTGCCTCCAAGGAATCCTTGCCGTGATCGTAAACCAAAATGAGGTCACCTTTAGAGAAAAATAGGTTTAACAACCTTATCATACTGAACCTTCACTCTTTTCTTATGGGCCTCATTAATCATAGTTGCATCTCGACGTTGCTCATCGAGATGTTATAGATAAAAAAGTCGTTATTCGAGACTTTAAGCGTCTAGAAGAAGCTAAAAACTAGCTTAAGGGAAGGAATATCACACTCAATAGGAAATATTGATTCTAAACCATAAACTAGTTGGAAAGGAGTGAACCCAGTTGCAGTCTTAACTGACTTCTAGTATGCCAAAAAGCGCGGGATACAACATGACATGCCAATTGGACCTAGCTTTATTGATTATCCTTTGGAGTATAAACTTCAAGGATTTATTCATGCCTTCAACCTGCCCATTGTCTTGAGGATAAAACAGAGACGAATGCTCTTGCCAAAAACCTAATTTAAGAGCCAATTCAGCCATCATGGAGTTCTAAAAATGACTGCCATGGTCAGTGACAATCTCTTTGGGAATACCAAAGCAAGAAATGACTTGGTTGAACGTAAATAGAGTTTTTGTTTCACCATCATTCAAGAAAGTAGGAATAGTCGCGGCCCACTTCGTGAAGTAGTCCACTGCTACGATAATGTACTTGTGACCCTTCGCCGAAGGCGGTTTACAAGTAGTAAAATCAATTCCCCACTTAGTGAACGGATCAAAAGTGATAACAAGAAAGAGCGGAGCTGGATGAGTGTGCATATTCCGAATATAAACTTGACAAGGATGACATTTTTTACTTCCTCCACACAATCTTTGAAAATTGAGGGCCAAAAATATCTGGCATGAAAAATCTTTTGAGTTGTAGTAAGCCCAGATAAATGACCACCACAAGCTCTACTGTGGCAATCATTTATCACAACCTCAGCTTCTTCGAGAGTTAAGAAATGTCTAAGGATTGAATTGACCCCGCAACGATATAAAGTGTCACCGATGATAACACAACTTTTTTCCAAGTGACACAATTTTCTATGCTCATCCTTCAAAAAAGTGAGGGGAAACTTAGAAGTCTGGAGATAAACAATAATATCTCCATACCAAGGATCTTGTGAAGAAATCAGGAAAATATGTTTATGAGGGAACAACTCCTCATAAATAATCTCTTCTCCACAAGGCAACTCATAGATCAACTCTTCAAATACCAATGATTTCTTAGATTTGGCAGATAGGGATTTGAGATCGAATTCTTGTATAATGACAATCCATCTATTGTATTTTCCCCCAATCACTTGCCTACTAAGAAAAAATTGAAACGGATTGACAGCTACCAAAACATAATTTTTTTGAAGGATAATGTAATGCCTAAGTCATTGTAAAGCATGGATGGATGCCAGATATAAATTCTCGATGGGAGAATATCGCAATTCAGGACCTACCAGGTCTTGTCTTAAATAATAAATAACATGCTCACAAAGAGCATCATCCTCCTGAACTAGAACCATACCTATAGTAGATTTTTTCATGGTGAGATACAAAAGGAAGTCTCTGATATAATCAGGTTGAATCAATAAAGGAGCAAAGGTCAATGCCTTTTTCAAAGCATCGAATGAGTGTTGAGAAAAGTCATCCCATATGAATGGAATTCCCTTCTTCAACAATCTCATAAACCCTTTCGTAGCCTCAGCATAGTTAACGATGAATCTCCTTAAGAAATTGGCTTTTCCTTGAAGACTTTGAAGTTGAAAAATAGAAGACGGGGGAGACAACTGAATTATTGCCTCAACCTTGAAGGTATCTACCTGAATCCCTTCAATAGACACTATGAATCCCAATAACTGACCGGATGTAATGGTGAAAATGCACTTATTCGGATTCAACCGGATTTTGTAATAATGTCACATTTCAAAAATATGTCGAAGATGAGAAGGATGATCAATTCTCTTTCGAGAATGAGCATCTAAATCATCCAAATAAGCTTAGATAACATGCTTGATATCGTGGAAAGCATAAGACATGGCCCGCTGGAAATTAGCTCCCGCATTTTTAAGACCAAAAGGCATCTTCTTGTATGCAAACGTACCCGAGGGGAAAATAAAAGCAGTCATGTGCTGACCTTCAGGATGTATGTTAATCTGATTATATCCTGAGAAATCGTCCATGAAGGAGAAAATTTCATTCCCTGCACACAAATCAATAATATGATCAATAAATGGTGTGGGTTAATTATCTTTCGGACATGCCTTATTCAGATCTCTAAAGTCAACGTAGACACATATCATTCCTTGTTTCTTGTCCATGGGAACTGGATTCTAAACCCACTCATTCAAAGGAACAGGGTATATGGAACTCGCCTTGCGCAACTTCTCAACCTTGGCCTTGATATTTGCGGCTTTCCTAGGGTTGACTGGACGAAGCTTCTGCCATATAGGTTTATCATTCTTGTAAGTCTTGATCTCATGGTGGACAATAGATGGATCATTTCCATACATTTCATCATAAGACCAAGTAAACACAGCATGAAACTCTTTAAAGAGATCGGTATAAATCTAAATCTCTTCAGGGGAACATTCAGCTCCGATGAAAACATTATCTATAGCATTGGGATTCCTGGAAATTTTCATCGGGATCGTCTCTGAAATGAAAGCCATGTTCCCTTCAGCAAAAATCTACATTGGAGCCAAAGGGTTCGAGCGAACAGGACCAATAGACATAGGGCTAAACAATCTCGACTCAACCTCTTGCAAATCAAGTAGAAAATATGACCGATGATGCAAATCATCCCACGGTATTTCCACACCATTCATTGCCTCAAGGATTGCCTCCTCAGATGGTAGAACAGTATCAAGGTAGTTCTGAGCAGAAGATGAGTTAAGTATCCAAGGCAGAGCCACATCTCCATGAAAATCCTCTAAAGAAAGAGAAAATGGATCGGAATATGTAGACTCAACACTAGACTGATAAGCAATCTCTATTGCAGATATAGGGAATGACATTCCACCCACTTTACCTTCTTATAATGTGGTGGTAGGAGAAGTTAAGGTTCAAGGGTCTGAAAAATAATGAGTTTGGAAGAACTCTCTTTGAGCAGGAGCCCTGGAGGATGAAATAGCATTGATATAAATAGAAGGAGGCAGAAAATCAAAGGTACACATCAATGAGGTATACATTCCTACTCCTAGATTCTCCATAGGTTTCTTGGCATCATTCACCAAGCGAACAGTAGATTCAGAAGATGCATTAGGATCTATCGGAGAATAGTCCATCTGATAAATAGTGACAATCCTCCCTTCATGGGGAAAACACATGATGCGAAATAATAATGAAGAAATGGAATCCAACTATGCCCCAATAGAGGGTTGTAGTCCAAATTGTTATCAACTATCTCGACTTCATTGTTGACAAATTTACCCCCGACACAGATGGGAAAAGTTAGAACAATGCCATGTGGCCTATGAGAATGACCATCAAATGCAGTGAGGAGAGTAGGTGAAGGAACGACTTGAGGAGATCCAATGGATTTCCAACATGAGATAGACAGAACACATGTGGAAGCACCCTCATCCACTACCATTCAAAAATATTGACTTTCTGATACGTAGATTTGATCTCAAAATCCATGTGATGAGGAAGTCTCTTCTCAATATTTGACATATCGAATGTGATCATAAGAGATTCCTTTGGATCTATCGCCCCGATTTGAGTGAGCAACACACTCCTTTGTATTGGGCATGACTAGAGTACCTCCAATGCAAACATAGCACAAGGACTCTAAGCTAGATATTCTACAATGGAGTAGTTATGGGCTGCCTTGGCATTAGGGTTGATTGTCGAACGTTTAGCAGAACCTTTGGACGTGCGAGTTATAGGCTTAACTACTGCCCTCTAAATATGGAGTGGATCAGAAATATCAGGAGCGAACTTAGCCTTCAAAGACTTGGATTCACCATAATCATGTGACCTTGTGGCAACATCAACGTGAGAACTCACCATATATACATTTCAAGAATTTTCCCCTTCATGGTTTCCCCCTGTGGGAGCTCCAATATTTTCATTCGCGCCAGCAAGCATTTGTTTCCCTTGAGGAAAAGGGTTAGTCGGGATAGCCTAGGAACTAGAGGAACCCCGTTGAGCTAACAAGCACTGAGCATCCTGAATCTTAGGTTAGAGATGAGTGAGATGGTCTCCACTTCATAACTTGCATGGAAACTTGACTTTCTTCTTCGACTCTCTCGTACCCTCTCCAACATTATCGTTGGATTTGTTCGCATTACCCTTCCCATCCTTATCTTTCTTCTTGTTTTTTCGTCCCTTCTTCTTCCCATCATATTGTTGATTTCCTTTGGGGTTAGAATATTGAACAACATTAATCATTAAGGGCTGGGAAGGAGTAGACACTGACGACATAGCCTGAATAGAATGAGAATGTTGTAGAGACAACTACTGCAATTGATTCAAAAGGTTAGTCGTACTATTATCGATCGAACCGACAAGCCCGTCAGCATGAGGACTTAGCTTTGGTTTGGCTAAATCTATTTTGGAATGAGGAGCATCAGGCAAGATCTTATTAAGGATCCCAAACTGAGAATAGATCAGTTCCAACTGTTGGGCTCTAAAGATAGCTTGCTCTTCAGTGAATACCCTAGAAAGAGATAAATCCTTCGATATTTATCGCTGTAAATATTTGAGGAACCATTCGAGAAGGAATCCATTGGGAATATAGGCTTTAATGAGCCTCTTCCTTCTCCTCCATTCCTGAATATGGTCAGAAATGTGTGTTTCCTTATCTTGCTCAAAATTGGCCAGAAGCTTAGTCCCAGCGTCATAACAAACGGGCAACTAAAAGTGGTTCAAACACATGGTAGCCAACTCACCAAACAAAGCAAAATTTCCCCCAGTAGGCTCAATGTACCATTTAGTAGCATTTCCAGTTAGGGTGTGCTGAAATAACCTCAACCTGTTTAAATCATCAATGAGGGAGTTCGATGAAGACCATAAATGGAAAGTGGTAACATGGTCAGCTGGATCCTCACCAGTTTTCCCTTCAAATTTCGGAATATCTTATGGAAGTTTAGTAGGGACTGGAGGCCAACCCAGGTTGTACCTGATAGGATCATTAGTCAACTTTGATAGATCTAGAAAATTTAGAGTTTCCAGGAATGGTAAGTGAAGAGGACCCTGAGAATTCCATCCACCTACAGAAGGATTCCCAACATTCTGAAAATAATAACCTAGATTTGCTAAGGCACCAGGTTTCCACAGATTGTTCGTAGAAAAATCTGAACCATAAGAAAAACCTTGTGGCCCAAAATAATTTAGATTATGACCCCCTCCCACCGTAGGGTTACCATAAACAGGGATATGTTCCATGCATTAGTGAACGGAGAGAAACCCTGAGAAGCACCTACATAGGAGAAAGGAACATTCCCCTGATGACCATACATAAACTCATTCCTAGTTCCCAACCTAGTGAAAGTAGGGTTCCAGCCTTGAAAAGAATTAGAGCTTTGACCTCCTAGAAATGGATTAAAACCTTGACCTTGAGCAGAGAAAGGAAAAGAACCTAAGGAAGGGTTCGAATGAGGGAAATGACCACTTCCGAAGGGGAAACCTTGAAAATAAGTTGACCCACTAGCCATAGAAGACATGGGCGTGGAGACAACGGATGCAACAGTTAGAGGAACTGAAGGAATTGAACTAGAAGGCATCCAAAATGAAAAGGGATTTGTATGGGAAGAAAAATATTGGGTGCCTCCGCTCGTAGATGGAATGGAGGTAGAACTAAAAATTGCAGTACTAGGAGTGATGGTAGAAATAGCAATGGTACCTCCTCCTTCTGTCGAAAGAGGAGTATGCACACTCAAATCACTCATAGCCTAAGTTGTATTCCCAACTATGGCCATCGAAATAAAAGAATGAAAAATATGAGGGCTAGCCGATTTGTGAGACAGAGGCCCAATGTACAATAGAATGTCCAGGAAACTAGCAGGAAGAGGAGAGGAAGGAGTAACTGTAGGTTCGAGAATTTATTCAACCTCAACTTCTTATGTCGGAAAAAGGACCCGAGAAAGGAGTGGAGTACTTCTCTCTAAATCATGACTAGCACTAGGACTACCCTCAGAAATAATAGCCCCAAGTGAAGGATCACTCTCTTATGCGTTTGAAACTAGTGGTTGGAAATCACCAGCAGAATTTCTCCTACACCTTCTTGAAGAAGGCTCGGCATTCACAAGAGAAAGCCCACGAAGCTTCCTTGATCGACCAACCAATCGATCAGCCACTTTTAATAATTATGAGATTTTATATAAACTCAAAAAATTACAAAGCTATGGAAATCTAGGAGAAAAAAGAACTCTCTACAAAAATGCCCCTAAGATTCAGCAATCAAGCATCTCTCAAGTATTTCCGCTCTGGGTTATTAGGACTGGACACAAAAATACAATAAATCGAAAATAAAGACCTTCTGATAATAGTCTTGGGTAATTACGCCCCACGCCCATAGCGAAGGTAATAGAAATAGTTACGTTGACCTCCTAACAAAATCCTTTGTCAGTGCAAGTACCCAAGCTTCGCAAGGGCACCCTCAAGAAGTACTAATGAGAGTGATGCAACGTTTGACTCAAGTACCATGGGTATTCCCCCCCCCCCACATTCATATATGTGATACCTAGGAATAGCAACTATGGACACCAATTTGTATTGGCAGTCGAGCGGAACGGTCTTTGGTCAGGATCCAGAAAATAGGAGAGGGGGTATCTCTCTTCTCTGCCTTCACTAGCCCTCGCGCTTGACTCTCTAGAGGAGATCTTTCCCAGTCCACTTAACGAGTTTTGATTTCACTCATTAATCAACTTCCATGTTTGAAATTTCGAGTGGCCTTGGATATTTAACTCTCCACTCACCTATTCCAAGGCCCTACTGACCTAGACCGATTGGTGTATATTAATGACAACTCAAAAGTTCTAGTTCCTTTTAAATTATGCGCTTTATTTTAATGGTTGTTCCTTGTAAGTTAGGGGTAAATGAAGAATGAAACTTGTGATGTTTTGATGCAAAAGAGAAATCAATAGAAACCTGCTACATGCATGTGCAACTTTTTCTTCGATGAAAGGGATTTCTACTCAGGTTATATGAAACAACTAATAAAAGCAAGAAATTTTTCTTTTATTTTCAATATCACGCTCACACACTCAAAAAATATCAAAAGACTAAATATGCTTAACAGTGCAACTACACTTATTCAAAACTACCAATGCCAAATGTAGATTCTAGGACTACTTAAACAAGGAAGCAAATGAGTTTCTCAACAATGTAGGTCTGATTAATTTGACACAAAAGCATAGACAAGACCAAAACAAGGACTTCCTTGAACACAAATGCCAAAAATAACTTGATACAAGAGGTGACAAGTTCACTCAAGAACTTCTCTCAAAACCAAACAATCTAGACCAAAATGACAAACTACAAACTTGCTCCAAAAATGATGAAAACCATAAAACAAAAACCAAAAGAAAAAGAAAATGAAAACACCAATTTTTTTTTAGCCTTTTAATTCTTAATGAAGTAGAAAAATATCTTTGAGGAAAGCACAAACTATCAAAGACTCCAAATAAGCATATTGAGCAAACAAGAAACTTCAAATTCCTTAAGCCAGCCATGTCACTTTCATGATGGGACTTAATAAATGGAATGAAGTAACTAACTCGAGAAAATGACTTGAAACAGCAGTACAAAACTCCAACAATCACAAAAAATTCAAGAAACCAATAAGACAACTTCAAGATTTTCCAAAAAAGCTCATCTCAAGAAACCAATTAAACCAAGCAATCCAGCAAGTCAAAAACCAAAAAGTAAAGAAATGACAAGGCCAAGCATGAGAAAACCAACACAAACTCACTTTTTTGAAATGTCATAATAGCTAAGAACCTCAAAAATAAGTCCCGGTGAAAAAGCCAAAACTGAAACTTCACCAAGAAAGTCAAACCCTAGGTTGACTAGGTTTTCAAGCAAGAAAGAGAGAAATTGATACACAGCAAATAGAAACACTATCCAGAAACATCAAAGGTTTTACAGTAGTGGCCAAGAGTAGGAAAAAATACCTTACAGGACTCCAAAAATAAATTTTTCATTTGAAACTAACCATACGCTGAATGGCAGTGTACAACCAGCATGCATACGCGACTGTGTCTAAGGAAACTCACTTATACACGTGTTTATTTGGACCAAAATGAGTTTATACGCGACTGTGTCTACTAGAATTTTCATATAAAATAGGCAGCATAGAAAAAAAAAAAATCCAAGCCTAATCCAGAAGGTCGGGACTTTTTCCTAGATGGATAAAGAACCAATAAGACTGGGAAAGTGATCAAATCAATCAGGGAACCCAAATCTAGAGAAAACAACTCAAACTAGGAATTACACGAATGTATTCCCCAGTGGATTCACCAATTCTATTATGGGTGAAACTACCCTAAGGTCTGGGTTGAGGGACCTAACATAGCGGAAGGCATACGCCACAACAAGAAGCAATCAAACTAAAGGTCCTAATGCTTTAACTAGTAAACTTGGGATAGATGACCTTACCCGTATGTCCTACGTTTGAGGTCATTCCTACAAGGTTCAAACCCTATGCTTCTCCACGTGCTTCAAGACCTGCAAATCACTCAAGAAAAAGAAAATAAACTAGTTTTACAGCATATATATCCTAAATGTTAGTGGTTAGATCATATAAGCTTATAGAAAATAACATGAAATTAACAATCACAAGATCATTAACATGTATAAAAAGCATAAAATATCACAACACCGGGAACGAGACAGAGCTTATTTACTGATGTATGTAAAATATGTGGATAAATATCACCTGAAATCAGCCACGGCTCCAAGAGAAAATGTCCTTTGGATCCGTCCAACCCAAGCCTCAACAATCTTATTCCATAAAGGTGCACAAGGATGTCACATAAAGGAGGTGAAAATCTCAAAGAAGGAAACAAGGGTTTCCTGAACCTGGGAAGTGCAGGAGGCACGGGGATAATTAGACTTGATCTGGGCTAAACAGGTTATATTATCAATATCTATCTCTCTCCTCCCATAGGCCTTCCCCATGAGGTGTATTTATACTTCCTCAAAACAGTTTTTCAGTTGGTAAACAGTTTGGCCACGGACTCTTATAGGTGGACTTTCGGTGTAACCCATAAACCCCACCCAAATAATAGGGAGTTTTATATTTTTTAATATTTTAAATTATATACGTGGGTCAGATATGAGTGGACTCGCAACTGCACGTGTTTTTTACAAGGAAGAGTCACGTATGGAATTTAGAATATTTTTTTTTTAAGAAAATGACCAAGTCTGAATGGAAAGGGTTGCCCAAGGCCAATGCATAGATCAAAAAGTATATAGAGTTGATAAATGATGCTATAACAGCTAGGTAAGAGGACCCTTACTAGGCATATCGGCCTCCCAAGAAGACTCCACGCATGTTTTTTTTCATCATCACATGCGTCCCAAAACATAATCCCCAATCCACTGTAATCATGCACAGGAAACCCTTTCAACTTGCCTCTTTCCCTGTGGCCAAGTCAACAACGGATCCACTACCTTTCACTAGTTTTTCAAGCCTCCACACTGGCTGAAACAGGCCTAAGACTATTGCGGCTAAGTCTGTAATAAATCTGCTCTAAATCACAGATAAGAACTCCTCCAAAACTCATCATGATGCCTTATATTCCTTGCCTCAGGTTCGCACCAATTTCATAGGTATGCTATGATGATTTATGCACTTATTGAATATCAAATGAATGCTCCCTCACCTTATATTTATACCAAATCTAAGGGATCCATTTTTTTTGAAGATACATGCCTCTTGGACCAAGCCTACATGACTTGATTATCCATAATTAATTATCAACTTCAAAAATTCATATCTCAAGTTCTAGAATTCCAATTTGGGTGATTTTTCGAAGCGTTGGAATCACCACACCAAGCTCTATCACCTTAAATTTCTCATGCTCAAATTATTCATGGTTTTGGCCCAAATATTGATGGGTTAAAAACCCCATGCTTGGGTTCCAAGCCCACAAGTGACTCTTGTGGTGCTTTTCTCTCCAATCCCCGAACCCTGGGGCTTGGAGTACCTCCCAAGTACACAAAAATCAATAATCCCAAGCATATTTACCATGAGGATGTGATCATGATGCTATTTTCTCTATCATTAGATGGTGATTCTATGGATAGGTATTTTAGCCTTTTGCAAGGAAACATCACTTATTGGGATAAATTTCATGATGCTTTGAAGAAGAAATGGGAATTTAAGTTGAAGAAGAGACTAAGACAAACCTCAAAGTAATGACCAAAGGAAATCAAATAAATAATTTCTACAAAAAAAAAACTCAAAACACCCAATTAACTTAACAGAGACTGATGAGATTGTAAAATTGCTAAAAAGAAATTCACACAAGGCTTTTGACAGTCAAGACAATTCTGGAAAATACAGAGAATCATGTAAGCTAGTTCTGGAAAAGAGAATCTTAAATTTTTCAAAAATTTTCTCAAGGTCCACAGGTTTCAGTGTAAACAGGTGCGGTGTTGCACTATGTATACAGGAAAACAGCGGAGATGATCGCACTGTGCCTAAAGACAAAGTGCGGAGACCAAAAAACTTAAAGAAAAGTAAAAAAAATCTAAAGCACTTTTCAGGGATTCTACAGGAATAAATTACCCAAGCCAGTATCAATCAATCAAAATCAAAAAAATAGTTCCACAAGTCAAAAATAAAAGAAAACTAAGTTCAAGCTCCATTCCCCAGTGGAGTCGCCATTTTGTTGGGCGGATAAATCATTCCTATAGACAAGACAGATCTCCCTAGTATCCTACAATAACTAGAAATAAACAGACATATGTACACTACTTTCTCTAGATTATATTTGATCTAGAATTATCCAAAATGAAGGATTTAGGAATTACTTGTAGTCCAGCGTTGATCGTAGTCTTCTTTCCTATCGCTTTTAATACGTCTCCTTTCAGGATCTGCAATTAAAAACATGAAAGAATCAGAAGCACGTGCATAATATAGACTAATTCATAAACCATAAATCTATCTTGATGATCAAGGAATTCAAGAAATAAGCCATTTAAATAAACAACTCATTGAGAAAACAAGATCCATTTGTATTATCTTTAATGAAAAAAGGAGCCTTACAACCGTGTTCGCCTTGATGTCGTATAGGTCCTTCCGGGGTCCGGTACAAGTGTTTCCTCTACTTTGACAAGCCTTTGCACTCTCTTGACTAACATACACATGAGTGTGTAATCATTCCCATATGGTAATCAGTTAAGAGAGTCTGAGTTTATCCAGCAATTCTCCTCAAAAAATCTCAAAGCCTAACTCCCTTTGAGGCTGAACTATGGCCTCAATTTATAGCAAAAGAGAAGAGGTTGTAGCTCCAAATAAGAGGGGATAGAATCCTCTTTCAAAGAGATTAAGTTCCACATACCAATGGGTAGGCTCCTTTAATGGAGGGATGAATGTACATGAAAGGAGTGAACTTTCCACTGGATAATTGCTTCCAAAATCTTCCAGTTCAACTAGTTGGGCTTCCAAATTTTACTTCCGCCTTCGTTTTACCTTTTACATGGATCTGCACCTTTAATGAAGAAACAGTGCAACCGGTTCCACATGTTCTAGAACAAACAGATGCGGCACTGCAGGTAATACTAAGAGACAGTGCAGTACAAGTATTTTTATGACTTTTATAAGCTTTTCTCTCAATTTCAAGGCTTGGTTTTAGGAACTTGATGTTGTAGACTTCTAAGGGAGTATTGTATGAGTAATGATGAACCCATACAGACAATTAAACATCATGGTGACAATTTTTAGTGTAACACCTTGGCTACAACTAATCTCTATGGATAAGGTGGATTAAAAGGAGTCTCAGTGTTGATAATAACTTTAGTTGTTACATGTCCAAAAGTAACAAAGGCATCAACTATTGCAAGAGTTTCAATGGAAATAGCATTGATTGTTATAGTGTTATTAGAAGTAACTATGTCATTAGTTTTTATAAATGCTTTAGTCTATTGTTTATATGATGATATTTGGTCTGGAGTTTCTTCCCTAGGTGAGTTATCTTCTTCATTTTATGTAATAAAAGGGGAAACTCTTATATTTACTATTCTCACCAACTACAATTGTACTCATTACATCCAAAAGGGGAGACATAGTAATTGGGGAAAGTGGGAGGTTGAACTTGTTGTGTCGCATAATTATTGTGATTTTGGTTAGTTTGTACAGGTAACTGAGGTCATAGACGAGGGTTACTCACTTGTTCTTTGGAAGGAAGTTGTGGTTGTTGTTATTGCATAGGTAACTTCATAAGAAAGTGGCCTAGAAAAGAGGTTCCATGCCATCCATGAGGCCACATAAATGGTTTATTTGCAGGAGACAACCATTGGGGCAACGACATCATATATTGAACCAGTGTAGGGTTAGGAAACTACCAAGTAACTATCAGTTATTTCATTTTCGAAGGAACTTGTTGAAAGTTATACAAATTAGGCCATGTATTCAAAGAAGATGAAGGATCTTTAACCATACCTAGTGGTCAATCTTTCCATGGAGTCTTGGAGTCGATGAAGTATGCTAACTCACCCTCTTCACCTAATTCCCCGAATACTACTTTTAATCTAGGAAAAGATTAGCAATGTTTTGTATAATTCTCTTTCTCACAGATGTTACAGAGTTACACATTATTAAGAGGGCACTTCCTAAGGGTTGCTTCTTTCTAAAATTAGGGCAGAATATAGATAGATATTTATCAGCCTCGATCTACTTTTGCTTGAACTATAACATATAAAATTTAGAAGATGAATAACTAATAATATCAGCTTTAAAATTTCCAAATAGGTTACCAATTTCTTCTCGTGTTCCCTCGCCATTGGTTGATTTATGTATTCTAGTAGAAGCATCTCGTGCCATAATTTTGATTCTTGTGTATCCTCTTGAGTTACTTAATCAAAGTGAAACTATGCCATCTTAGGGTTACTTTGATATGTCTCCAGTTCCCGTGAGGTTAAACATATCAAAACAATCATCCTTCATTCCCTGGATCATAATTGTTTTCAAAATATTCTTATCCAAATCAATATGCTTGGATTTATGTAAGTTGTATGAAAGGAACTCAATATTATATTCCAAACTTTCTTCCTCACTCTAGGACATTCTAAATAGTTCCTCCCTTTGATCCCTAGTCTAGTAGTAATATTGATACTTTTCAAAAAATGTTTTCTTCATGTCATCCCAAGAGGAAATAAATGCACCACCAATTCCCATGAACCATCTTAATGCAGCTCCCTTAAGAGTAGTAGGGAACAATTTCAATTTTTAGGTATCTAAGGTGTAATCATAACTTTGGCATAAAACATTAAATTTGAAAAGAACAGTATATATATCCCCACTGGTCCTACCCTAAAAAATTGGGAGGGACATCAAAGGAATATTCTTCATGGGAGCTTATCCTTGGATGTTCTTAATAAGGAATTCAAAGGTGGTAAATGCGTCATCTGCCACATGATTATTCTACAAAATTTAAGGTTTTTTGTAAAAGTATTTCAAGTAACTATTATTCCCCTTGTTATGAAATGTTTTTTGATGTCTTCTTAGGCTGATTTACAACGCTTTTTGAGTCGAAAATAAAATTATTAGGAGGATACTTATTTTATGGACTTAATTCTTGGTATTTCAAATTATGCTCACCTGTACCTCCATGTCCTTCTAATAAGTCTTGATTTTATCCTTCTACTAATATAGATGACTCAGAAATTCATGCAATTGCCTCTGAGACACAAGGTTCATGAGATTATACCTCCAAAATATTTTCTCCCAACACAGATGACCCTTGAGATTCTATCCTTAGAGGAATAGTTTGAATAGTGCATAATTTATGGGATCTTTCTAGGAATTTTTTCTTAGGGAAAATTATTTTGCCTCTACTTTTGAGATCAATTCCTAAATAAATGCTACTTGTCCTAAGTCTTTATTGTTCCTTCATCCATGCCCTCTTTTTCTTACAAGGTTAGTATTTTTGGGGGCACTGTTTTTTTCTTCTTCTCTATTCATGCAGTCTATGTGTCTTGACTCCTTATGAGGTCGAGCCCGCTTCAGTATGTTGAAGTGATGCATAGATTATTACCTCTAATCTTACTTCCTTGTCACCTCAAAGTCAGGAACACTTCTAATGCACTCTATTCAAAAATTCATCTAAGGAAAGAGACAATTCCAGTTACACTTATGCACCTTTAATAACCTCCCCGACAATGGTGCCAAAATGTTGGGTGAATTAATTATCTTCTAATAAAAAAAATTAATTGCACACACAAATTGTTAACCTAGGTAGGTATGTTTATTTCAAGGTTATTGCACACAATATATGCAGGTAGCAACTAATAACTAACATCTATCATTACCAAACTCCTTATATAATATCATGGCACTCAATCAAAACAAAGTTCATTGTAACTCTTCCCTCTTGAAAGCCAAAGGCATCATTGTCAAACCCTTAAGCAATTAATCACTTTGCACATAGTACTGGAATGAAATCACTCTTGCAGAATAAAAAATCACTCAATTATTCTATATAACTCTTTCAAGGAAAGGAAATAGTACTCTTGGAAATAAATTTCATAAACCATTCAATTATGACCACACAAACATCAAGGCAAACGAAATCAATTCATTCCATGTAACACATTGTAACAAATATAACAACAATTAGTTAACATTCTATTTCAATAACAACTCATAAAAACTATAGGAGCAATTGAACAGTAGAAACATACAATTAAGAAAGGATTGATCCAAGAATTATCTCATTACACTAGCAATCTGTATCACTTATTCTGCAAGTTAATCCAATAACCAATAACTGCAATGTATTAGCAAGAATATGTAATACTTATAACTAAAATTATGATAACACTAAACATAATATATGAGTGAATTAAAATATAAATGCTACACTACCTATATAACACAACAATTTCTACTAAAGAGGAGGCCCCTTCCTCCTTAGCAGGGAGCTAGTGACTCACAACTCGCAAGATAGTACAACAACCCATAAATAAGCCACAAACACATAGAAGTTGTATTAACTTATGAAAAATTACAAGATGCACAGTTCTCAAAAGATGATGGTTCCACCTGTTGTCCTCTAATATAATTATATGTTATTTAATTATACCAAAGCATCTAAAATATTTTATTACTTTAAAAGGATTTTTTGGATGATCAATGTACTGAGAAAATAATAGGTAGAATTTCTAAAATTTGATAGTATTGAGTATTAAGAAAAGGGTTGTTCTTTACTTCAAAACAGTGATTTCATTTTGCATATGTGAAGGCGGAAACTATAAGAAAATATGATCTACTAAATATTCAGTTTGAATCCTTAGTTTATCATAAGTAAGAAAGGTTGACAAACAATGTTTACAGCTTAACAAAATATTTATAACCTTATGAAGATTACTGACAATTAATTGATGTAGAGGGACTTATACAAACAGCTAATCTAATAAATCATTCTCTAAAATAGATTATAACTTCAGAGGATTTAAGATATACTGAAACTCAGTTTTCTCTTACCTACTTATCTCCATAAAACTTAAATATATGCAAAAAAACATAATGAAATATATACTCGAAAAACTTACAAGGAGACAAACTATTTGAAATAAATCCATAATCCTTTCATTAATCATAAATGGTCTATTTAGCATGCAATTATGCTTTTACAAGTGCTCATCCAAGGGTGCAACCCTTAATAACTTGACTGGAGAGTTATTTATACTAAATTCTATTTATTAGAAGTATCTAAACAAATTAAAAAAATAGTATCAAAATATAGGAATACAAAAACTACGGATTTGAGTTGTCATTGTATTCAAGGAAGTGGTTGATGATGTGGCCCCAAAATGTGATGCTTTGCTGGCATGTTGTTGGAGATGAAATTTACTCAATAGTTTCACATAAGTGATCCCCTATTTCATGACTTGGTATATCCATATTAATCAATCTTCTGAAAACTTCATCTACTTCAGTATATCTCTAAAAATTAGGCTTATTGATAAAGAGATGTTTGATTTCATGTCTGATTATTAAATCAAACTCTAAAGCCTCCATAAAAGCCTTTCCTATCATATGACCTTTAATCCCTGCAAATTTGGCTTTGTCAATTGCAATCGGGTAAAGCTTCTTGCAATACTCCTCCAAGTTGATTAACTTGTCATTGGGTGCTACTAATCCTGACAATCCTCTTTGATTCAGCAAGTTGAATTTAATGTCAAATATTTAGATAGCATTGTCCAAAGCTTCGCACTTGGTTTCCAACTAATATAACAAAATATTTTTCTGCAGTACTTTCTTGATTTCCAAAATGGTTTTTGTTCTATCTGTGATATGAATCTATTCTAATTTGGATCTGCTCTTTGAATTCAACACCTTTATCATATCTGAAGCTTCATCTAGTTTTTGTTTAAGTGATGCCCTTTCCTGATTAATGACTATTTTACACTTAGTAATTAGTTCTTCCTGTTCAAAAATAATCTGTATGGAGGGCCATACTTCAGTCATAGCCTGATTTTTTTCAGTCCAGGTGCTTTCCTTGGCTTGGGCCAAGGTGGTTTCCATCAAAAATCACTCTCTAACTTCTGAACTTCTGTGCTAACCTATGATATTTCTGCATTTATTCCATGTAAGGAGTATCATTCTTTATCTTCTGAGCTTCTATATTCTTGAATTTCTCTAGAAGCTTTTCATTCTCCTATTTTTGTAGAGACAAATCTTACATAAGTTTACTTGGGTCACATGTTGCTGATGTAGATTATATTATTTTTTATGAAGAACTTGGTTCTGTGCCTACGACTACAATAGGTACAGCTGAAATTGCAATCATAGCTAACTGAGTTGGTTGTTCCTTCTCCTTGAGTATACCTTCAATCCGTTCCTCCATATTCTTCATTTGAATGTTCTAATTAATGATAATTTTGAACAATTTCTCTCTATTATGTTCACTTTCCTCTATCTCCTTGGTTTGGGGATCCTCTGTAGAAGGTAATTTGAGCTGCTTCTGAAGAGTTACAATGTCTTCATTCTTCTTATTAAGGATTTCTTCTATAGCTTTGGCATCCTTAGGATCATACCCAATCTTTATTACTATATCTTATAATGATTTTAGCCTATTATCTTTAGCCAAAGAGTAAAGTTTCTCAATCTTCAACTATGACTGTACATTTGACAGATTTGTTCTTAATTTGGACAATGCCATGGCAGTGTTAATCATAGTAGAGGAAATAATTTATCTTGATTGTATGTGCATGTCCATTTGATCAATGGGATGAATTGTATTTGCATCAAAAGAGAATATGGTTTTCTTGTAATCAGAAGGGGATTTGGGACAAGGAAATTGGTCCTGTAGAAAATCCATCTACATCCTTCCCTTTTCACTGTCAAAATATTTCAACAACCTATGATTTGATGTAGAATTTTTCTTCCAAAACTGACTGTAGACATTGGCCTTTAGAGCTTCATTCTTCTGTTTAATTTCTAGGAAATTAGAGAAAATATTTGGCTCACCCTGTTCACTTGTTCTTGCTGATTGAATAATCTCCATGGGCTCTTGTGAAGCCGAAGAGGAGGATGGAGTGTTATAAATATTTCCCTCTGGTTCAGTATAAACTTTTGCATCACCCAAATCAATAATATTTGGCTCTTTCTGACTTTGCTCAGTTGAGTTAGTGAAGTATGTCTTCTGCTTCTTCTGTTGGATAATGTATTATTTTGCCATGCTTGCTGAAGATGATTCTTCTCTAGGCCTCTTATGTTGCTTGTCTTGAGAAATGGGAGTTTGGAGAGTAGAGGTGGAAAGAATTTGTTCCTCTACTTCTTGTTGTGTGTTTTCTACCCACTGATATTGATTCATGGATTTCTCAATATCTGGCCTAGGAGTATGATTGTAAGGCGTTGTCTTCAGCTCCACCCTCAAGTTTAAAATAATTCCGAATGGATCATATGACCAAGTGAAACTTGGCAACAAATTCATCCTCTTGAGGATTGCATCTGCCTCAATTCATGTTGTCATGTTGTTTCATATGAAGGAGCCCACTTTAGTCTTGATCTTAAACTGAGATTTTCTTTTACCTAAAACAAAATGAAGCTCATCCATGTTAATTATTTACCTAATATATTCCAGAGAGAAAAGTCTCATTGGAACATATTTGGGTAGCTTGTAGGGTGCCAATTCACAGCCATATACTCTGATCTCTGTATAATTCTGGTAAAGATACCAGTCTCTTGTTTTAACTTGATCACTTAGATGAAGTATCATTTTGATGTATGAGCCAATCCTAGGCTCATTCTAACTGCTTAAAAGTTGGGAAACTAGATGAACTAAGGATTCAATGAAAATTCAGTTGAAATGGATCTAACCAATTGGTTCCAATGAATGACTGATTGATTAACACCCTTATCATCTTGTTTATGCAATGTAATTGGTAACAGATCCCCCTGATGAAAAAGAAACATATGAACCAATATAGAAGTGTAATTGAACATGCCTTGAGAAGTAAAATTCATCATCAGTTCATGCATGTTATCATCCAAGAACTAGCTATAATTGTACATGAATGTTAGTTGATTGCCTTTAGATAAAATGGAAAAGTAACCTAGAATTGACTCATCTACTGTTCTGTCATTTTGATAGCCTAACAAATAATAAATTAAGGAAATAATATGTCTGGTTTCTTCAGTGAACATATTGTATGGATAAGGATGATTCTTTTTCGAGATCTCGGCATTATCATGGAGAAAGGTTTCAAAAATCTAAGCTCTCTGAGGGAAAATCAGTTTGTGGTATAATTCCATGAGGGCAGCTTGGGGAAAATGGCTGAGGGGATTAGCAGCATTTGGTTTATGGTCTCAGGTGTAATATAAATCAGAATGTCTCCATTCTGAGCTACTACAGTCCTTTTAAGGGGATCATACCTATCTTGGCACCAGGTGACTAGATCAGGGAATTTATGGGTTTGAGGAAAGGTGAACAGAGGCAATAGAGTCTCACAGAGCTTGACTTCATCTTTTTTATCTAAATATTTGTGTTTTAACCAGAGATGCAATTCATAGAGCTTGAATTTGCATTCTTTGTCTGTAATCTTGAAAAACTGGTCAGCTAATGGGACATGGTTGAGATCTATGCTCGCAGACACATTTGGAGTTTCTTCAATCACTGGTTTTCGACCCTTTGTTTTGGGAGCCATTTATTTTTGTAGAGGAAAAGAGAAGAAGTATTTCTCTGATAAATTGATAATAGACAAAGGTAGTCTCTGCAAGTAACTGATAGACCTCTGAATAACTCTGTTGACAAGGGCAATAGATGACGGAGCGGTAAGCTGAAACTGTATCTCTGAAAACTTGAAATTTGGAAGAATGACAAACGAATCAAAAGGTGGTGCAAGGAATGGCATATATTTATTTATACATGATCGGATTACTGTAATATGGGATGACAGTTAGAGAACAAGGCGTGGTGGTTTAATGGAAAATGGTAATGGAGCGGATGACAGTAATAGCAGCTGATAACGGTTAAGGAGTGGTTGTAATAGCATGGTTGAATGCAACGGTAAGGGAGAAGACGTAACGGAACATCTACAGGTGGCAAGAGGTGATTGGGCATCATGATATTTACATTGGCAAGAATTCAAATAGACGTTGGCGGGAAGTCAAAGGACCATTGAGAGGATAGGCAGATTTCGGAGGGGGTAGGCGACGGTAAGTGGTTTTGAGCGAGGGGGAGAAAAATGATAAGGAAGTGACATGTTGCGAGGGGCCCACCGAAAAGAAAACCTATTTTCTGACCCCCCCCCCCCACTTTTCGTCAACGAGAAACGGAGAAAGGGGGTGTGAAATGTCTTCCTCGTCATTGCTCTGGGTGAGGAAGATGAGGATCGTTGAGCTATGTTCTGGGATTAACTCAAAATGACAAAATAACTTTGTCGCGTTGTGACTTTAGAATGAATTTAACATGTGCTTTATTACAAAAAATAATTAATTTCTAAATGAAGCAATTAATACTAATGAAACATAATTTAATCCTAATCTACTTGGTGCATTTAAACTAGATGCCATTAATTTTCCTAAGTGTAATGTTCAACCAAGATTAAACAATTTAGTGAACTTTTATTTCCTAATCTAAAAAAGCATAAATTTAAATATTTTTTTATCATGTTTAAGGAGTATGATAAAAAACAAATTATTTTGGGTTGTGGCATCCTAACAAATTGCACACAACTTATTTCTTTTTCTTATTTGAAACTAAGCAATTTTATTTCTTTTATTGCTTTTATCTATGCCTAGTATTTTCAAATCTTTTTGCCCTCATTTTTTAAAGCATCTAATCCTATCATTTTTTGACATGATTATTTTATTTTGACATTGATTCATAACATTTTTTGAATTTTCATCTATTCATATCCAAACCTAACATTTTTTTAATTTTTCATTTTTCTTCTAAAATTTCTAACTTACCAAAACAAGAAATGTTATAACACCACCCTCGCATGAGGAAGATGGTTTCTATCTTTACATATTTACATCATGTCCATTCTCGGTGCCAAAATCAACCATGAGAATTTCTTGATTCTTAGGTTGTTAAACTAAGAGTCTCTTTTTAAAAAATTATAATAGTTTGTTGAAAATAAAATTAATGTTGTAATAATATCTCATTTTAGCGAGAAACCAAAATGAGGAATCATAATTGTCACAACAGAGTTGGATGAATTATCAAAAGCGGTATGATCCTTGCTAGCACAATGGTCTTTATTGACCTAGCTAAGTAACAGTTCCCACATTGACTCTCAAATATGGTACAGAGGAAATAGAGTGTTCATCTGCATGAAATAGAGTATCAACATCGTAACAAAAATAAAACCTGGCATGATGTGACAATGTTGCAAAATTCTAGAGAAGCAATGTTATATCACCTAGAAAAAGAGAGTAGTAGCATCCCAAAAATTTGAGTTATAAAACATCCTTCTTGTCATTTAATTAGTAAAGTTAACCAAAAACAGTTAGCCCCTCATTAATATACAAGCAAAACTGCATAAGTTAAGGTGACATGACAATATAACATACATTAGTCAAAACGGTAATTATTACCCACCAAAAGTGGGTAACGTCATAGGAGAAAAATTTTCCTACCTTCTCTTCCAGCTGGCATCCAATAACCACTACTATTCGATGATGATGTGCCATTCATATCTCTACCACCTACATCGGTCATATTTTTCCTTTCCCATCTGGAAAAAGCGCATGTTGGAAGGTGGGATTCCAAATAAAATGTACTTTATTCATTTTTCAATGGAGTTCTTATGTTTTTTTGTATTTTTTGAATTTGGCATGGACTATATAATAACATGGAAGGAAGAGGGGTTTTATCGTCATTTTTGTTCCCTCGCTTTAAATAGTGGGTTAATATTGCATCCTAGTCCAGTGTGACCTCCCTAATGCCCCAATCGGTATAGGAGCGAAACTACATGGGAAACCCTAATTGAGGTAACGTAGTCCCATCTATCCATATTCCATACTTACCACTTTCTATTTTACATTATGATCCCCATATTCCACCTCCCTTCTTCATGTTCAACTGACCATTGGTTCACTAGGATTTGGCACCATACATCCTCATTCTTGGGTAGGGCCTAGAGCTTGGCCCTGGGAGGTTGATGTAGCTAAAATAAAGGGGAAAAAAATAATGGCCACATGTAAAAACAAAACATGATAAAAATTCAAAAGATGGTCAGGACATGCACATTAGCACGTTTGAAAAATCCTACCATGAGCTCTACCTCATTCACTATGGCTATCACCCAATTCCTAAGCACACCTTGCTCATCATATTATGAGAAGGAACCCTTGCATGTCCTAACCCCTGGTGGTAATGAGTTGTCTCACACTTAAGGGGATAATAATTGTTTTACATCATGCAAAGTAAGATCTAACACCTGAGCTACATGCAATTATACAAAGAAAAATAAATAAAAAGTAAAAGGCACACAAAAGGGTGGAAAAACAAAGGCTGAGTTGGTGACTCGTGCATCCATGATTTCTCCCTCCCTACATCTATACACTCAGGATGAGGAGCCCATCATGGTTGATCCCTTTGAAAATGACACTCTTCCATGAATTCTTATCCCTTATTCACATGACATCTATAAATTCAAGGGTGGACCCAGCACATGTTATTCCCCTTAGGGGCTATAAATACCTAATAGGGTGGTACATTAGCCACTCCTACCTAGGGAGGTAACACTATAACAAGTTCAAAGCCTTAATTTTGGGAGGGAAGCCTTGTTTGGAGTGTCAAATTGCCCATTACTTGCAACCTTGGTTCACTTAGATGGAAAATTATTAAATGTATCTGATGATGTAAACGTTAGCGCTGGATATTGTGTGTAATTATCAAGTGGTTCACACCCATGGCTTGCGCAAATTAATTCGGGCTCAAGTCCTTCAGAGGAGAATATTTACACCCACAATTTAGGCATTGAGATCTATGGGTTTCTGGGCTACAAAAGAGCATCACACATAACCATGGGAACCTACAACACCCACAACGTTGCAACACTTTTCCCTACAATGATGAATTTTATGGGATGATACACCTGGACCAAGCATGCCCCTAGTCAACTTAGCACTTAATGAGGGTTGGAAATTGAATCCAAGGGCTAGATAAGGATCGTCCCAAACCTTGAGACACAGGAGGGCTAACATCACCTTGAGATCCCTCGGTGTTGGAGCATAAATAGGAATTTTGACCACCTGGAGACCCATGAGACCACTTTTGTGCCCCCAAAATAAAAATTGGGGCCCATAGAGAAATATTGATAGATACCTAGGGCCCAACCCCTAGGAGATGATTATAGAGGGATTATACTCACATCAAGGCACCTTGATTCTGCAACGCTTGCCCTAGGAAAGCCTCTGCTTGGACGATGTCAACATGTTCTCTATTTCGGCTCACACATGTGGGTTACATTGAGTTTATTTCATTAGCTACTAGGTCGGCTTGTGGCCTAGACATGATGTAGCACATTATTTTATAATTTTGGGGGCTAATTAACTATTGAATTCAAGGGATTCCTCAACAAGTGTTTCCAGATTATTTTGGTCCTTAAGAAACCCAACAACTTCCTCATTGTGCGTTGTCTCAAACTCTTGTACTTGGAGATCTACATAGTGTTTCAATGCCTCTCCAAATAGTTTCCTCAATAAAGTATCACTCATAAAAATAGGCTAAAATAAGAATCTGGATCCCTCATATAAATAAAGGGAGGATCATTTGCATCATTCATCATCACACACTTGGTATTTTTGACCTCCTTAGTTGAACTTGGCCTTCTTTCTTGTGGAGGATTTGGAATCTATTAATTCATTTTGATATTTGGAGCTATTCTTTAAATCTATGGATGGAACCTTGGCATGTTAACTTGTAAGTATAGTTAATTGTTGAATATATATTTTCTTTCATGTCTAATGTATGGAATAATGTTGCTTATAGGTTATGAAAATTGTGCCCTAATTTGTTTAAGAGATTGAATTTTATCTAGATGACCTATTGCATTCATTACTCATACATAACATGTGAATGTATTTCCTATTGGTGAACTCTCAGTAGCTCTACTATGAAAAGTCCATTTTCCATTACATAATTAAATGCTTGAGTTTTGTTGCAAGGGAATCAAATTTTCAGCCTCCTTATAAACTTTTTACTCCCACAGAAGAAGGGACTAATCAATTTCATTAGTGATCATACTTCACTTTTATCCATAAATTTTGTTTCACCAATTCATCCCCTTCAAGACCAAGCTTGCTAACTAGGGCTTGGTGTGAATCCCTGGGAAAGGTGATTTTGTGGGATTGGATAGCCTTAAAATCAAGGGGATTTCATTTGCAACCAAACATATCATTTTGGTGGGTATCCACTTCAATCTTGTCCATAAATTTCCTTGCCATATTTGTTTTCCCTAATGGGGAACCCTAGCTTAGTCTTGCTTCAACTTAGGGGCATATTTGAAGGTTTCATGAGCCTTGGACTTGCTAGCATACATTGTTGGAAACCTTTTATCCTAGCCTTGACATTTGGTTACTCCAACACTCAACTTATCAATAAAACCCTAGGTCTTGTGCTTAATCAAGTAGGCCTTTATCAAGAAAGAAAATAGCCTCCTATTGGAGCCTTGAACCTAAATTGTGAATTTTTTGTGGAACGCCTCTTTCTGTCACCATGTGCTCTAACCTTAGAATACCAATTAGATGACCTTCTCACATACCAGGACTCCTCCCACCTCTAAAAAACAATAAAGAAAAGGGGGTTTTGGATGTGGTGACAGTGGGCCATCACCCCATTGTTTCCACTTAGTCTAGTGTTAGCCTTGTATGGTCGTCTCCAAGGCTTGCTAGATTTTGTAGCGACATTTTTGGTTTCGTTTCCAGAAGGCAGCAATTTTACCTTTTTTTTAAGGCTTGAAAATATCTGCCTCAACATTGGGGATAACCACTCGGTCGGAAACTTGAAAACCGTTCCTTTTCTATTTGGAATAGTGGCTCTGGCTGGGGATAATGGGACCAGTTTCCCTTTGAAGTGTAAGTGAATGAGTGTGAGGTGTAAAATAGTGAAATGGATGTGATAGATTAAACTCAATGGAACTTAAATGTATATCTTCATATTTATATCGATATCTCGGGACTTAACTTGCTTCTTAAATGTTATTTTCTTAAATATTTCATCAAGTATGAGATAATATAGATCATCTAACACTTTGAGAATTGAATACAAGTAAGATAATTAATTTGATTAACTAGTTAATCGAATTAATTGTTTAAAACTTATCGCATGAAATATCTCATTTTTTTGCACATACATTAAAATATGACAATCTCACACATTAAATAGTGAATAAGTCCCGGATGCGAGTGAATGATTCCAGCAGGTGGACGGCAAGCCCAGCACGTGACACATGGCCTGGCCACATGGTCACGCATGGGCTCAAGCCGGTGGCATTAATAATAGCCAACTAGTCTCAACACTTAGCCATTAATACGCTCGAACATCGATGCTACTACCACCTTCCCATAATGCCTCCACAATGTATCAATTCGCCATTTCCCTCCAGCTGCATTTTCCCCTCTGCGTTCTTAGAGCCGAGCTCTCGAATGCACATAGGGAGGCGGTGCAGCCTTTACTGTTGCCTTATGCTTGCTCCTGGTCTCCACCTCAGTCACAGTCTCTACTGTAGCTTCAATTTGTCCTCTGGGTCTTAGAATCCTTAGCCTACAGCTCCCTCATCTCATCCATCTCTGCTCACCTGCATCTCTAACGCTTTTGACGGCTCCAATATGCCTAGGCGGCATAGAATGCGTTGCCGCCGAGGCAATGGGCGTGGTCGTGCATCCTGTCCCCCTCTGTCCATGCACTATGATTCTTCCTCACTGACCCATGATGATCTTTTCGCCCACTATCCTATCACTCGCAGTGGCAGAGGTCAAGCTCATGCCTCACGGTCCCCTCGCTTTGTCTCTCCTGACAGCATTTCAGCTTCGCGTCACACCACAAGCCGTGGCAGAGGTCGGAGCCAACATTCTCCATCTCCGCAGACCCCTCATTTGGAGATTCATCCTCTTCTGCCTAAGGAGAACTCTGCTCAATTCCATTACACTTGTGCTTGGGACCGCCCACGCCTCACTGCTACCATCCCCATCAGCTTCAAGGAGAAGGCTTCCTTCGAAGTTGTCCAAAGCTCCAGGAAAAAACAAAGAAAATCCACCATAGACTCTGCGCCTCTTCCGCTCTCGCATAAGTCTGAAGCCCTTCCAGTCAAACAGGGCGCCCTCTCCTCTAGCAGCAAAGGAAATTGCAGTAGTGGTAGCGGTAGTAGTGTAAGTGGCAGCTCAGACTGGTCAGGAGAAGATGGCTTCAAAGGCAATGTAAGCATTGTTCACACTGCCACAACTCTAGACCCAGCGGCTCAACAAACAACACATGCAGACGACTCCTCCGAAGACTACAAGTGCCTCATTGTGGAGGAACCACCGCCTCAACAAAATGACACCTAGCATGGAGAGGTCTTGTTTTATAGTTTTGTTAATTTTCTTTGTAAAATTTTCTTTCCTAAATATTTTCACAACACTTAGCTATTTTTTGTATGAAGTTGGTTTCCCATCTGTGGGCAGCTATATTATGACTAGTTTCCCCATCTGGGGCAGTCGCCATTTTTCTTTTTTGACAAATAATGCCTCTGGAATTGGCTAGTTCAGTGATTCCAGAGGCCAAACTCTCCTTGTACATTATGTTACATTAATAGAATTTTATTCCAACTTAGAAAAAAAAATAGTGAATAAGTGCTTAATTTTGTTTAAAGAACATACATAGAAAAACAATTTTAAAATGACTATTGATCACATATATACACAGCAAAAATATAAAGATAAAAGTACCTGATATATCAAAGCAATGCTCGGGAGAAAATAGCCTTGGTCCAACCTTTCTATTAAGATGATTCAAAAAGTACAATAGTGAAACTTTCCAAAGCCTTCTTTACAAAAATTCAGAACCCTTTCCTTCAAGACATGAAAAGGTATTTATAGTTGAGAATTAAACTGTAAAGATAGAAAATACAAGAAATTCTTAGGAGGAATAAACAACCATCCTTAAAATAAAACTTAAAGGACAAAACTAGAGTTTGTTTCAACAATAACATCAAGAATGAGAAGTTGATTTCTTTCCCATTTGTTTTCTTAATACGTAGATATCCAACATAGGCTTCAATTCAGGGGGTTGGGTTGGCCTTATGTGCATATGTCTCATATACACAACATCTGATAGCATTGGAAGCATGTGTGAAGTGTTATTGTCAAGGCACCGTAACATCAGCCATTGGCTATTTGGCTTTACTAAATATTGCCAATACTTCTCAAGATTCAACTTTGATAACTTTTTAATATTATATTCCTTTTTCTTGGACCAATCCTGCCAAGACTTCATCAATATTTTAACATTGGGCAAGAATCAATTGTACACTCCATAATTAGATTAGCACCAAACAAGTTCCTGTTGATAGTTTTGGTAAGGTTGCTTGTGATGTCTCTTATTGTGGATCATTTTCATATCCTTTTATTTTTCAAATATTTGAAAATATAAAATTAGAAATTGTTGAAAAATATGTTAAAGTATCAAAATTCTTATACTTTAGCATGAAAAATATGTATGTTCGCTATACCTGAGTTAAATTTTAAGCATTTAAACTTTATATAAGCGGGTTCCGCATTTGATGCTTAAAGATCAATTGATTTGTTGGGCGGAAAGCGCTGATGATAAAAGTTCCTATCAAAAGGCCCAACCCACAGGCACAATCAGTGCACAAGATATCGAGACGAGTGCCTCCGCAGTTGACTGGGTTGACTGCGGGGACAATAGAGATGAATGGTGGAGATTGAGTGCAGGGGCACTAGTGAAAATTTTCCTCCGTACCCCAGGAGCCCCCGCAGTGACGTAAGACGCTGAGTTGTTCACAATTGTCTTCCACGTAGGGTGGAATCAACAGCTCGTTGGCGCGTCTCGTCAGCATTAAATTTAAAATTCGTGCCACCTATTTAAAGAATATTTTCATTTGTTTTTCAAATAATTTGTAATTTTTTGCACTCCATCTTGTTTCAGTTTTCCGTCACCTGCATAAATTTGACCACCCTGTGAATTGTTCTTGCGAAAATTTTCATCCATGGCTAAACAGTCGTCTCTATCAAGTTCAGCTAGTCATATCCCTCTCATGGATACTGAGAGGGATATTCAAGATACTATATGCTCTGTAATTCACCTTCCCTTCTATCAGCAAGTCACCTTGAATGATAATGCTTCCCCTGTTTATTCTGCCATGGTTAAGTCTGGAATTCTTTCTGCATGCATTCCAAAGACCCATATTTTCCTTGAATTTATCTATCAGTTGGTTTCAGTCATGTATCCTGGGAAGTGTTTTGTTATGAATTCCCAAGGAGAGAACGTTATGCAAGTGTCCACCCAGTTAATCTGCCAAGCCCTTTGCTATCCTGAGTCAGAGTCATCCATCCAGTTTTCTGATGATTCGTTGGTACATTATTATGGTAATCTTACAGGTGAAGAGTTTAATCAGTTCATGTTTTATTTGAAACCTGACACAAAGCATTTTTAGCCAGACTGTAAGGAGTTTTCTATGGAGGTTTTTTGATGCAAAGACCCATCCTGTATTAAGTAACATTGCAAAAATTCTGGGTAAAGATGATGATAATACAGTGGAAAAATCAATCCTAGGGATGTTTGCCATGATGATGAAGCCAGGAATGGTGCTGGATATTCCATCATATTGGCAAGAAGCATTCAATTCATAGCTAATGACCCTTTCATTAACAGGTTCTTTCAAATTTCCTTTATTGATTGTATATTTTTTCTTATATCAATAATGTGGAAGAATTCATGCATTTAGGTCTAAATATTATGGATGCAAACAAAAAAAGGTAATCAATGATATTCTGGATAGATGTAGTTAGAAGGGAGAAAAATGAGGCTGGATTTTTTTATTTTGCTATCTATTACATGTTAGTTGCATATAAAATATTGAATGGAGTTCCTCCTCCCTATTTTTTACCTAAAGCTCAGGAGTTCTTACATTTAGGAACCAATTGCAAATTTGGAGATTGGTTTGTTTTTTAGGACTATTCTGAAATAAGGTTGTATGGAGCAAGTGTTGAGCCTTATAGACTCCCAAGATTTGTACCAATGAGGATTTTTTCTTTAGAGTTTATTAGACAAAGCCTAAATGTTAATCAGGTTCACTTTGTGCCTATGAAAAAAGGACATATGTATAAATTACCCATGATTGTAGGCCCTTTCATAGTCAATATGAGGCAGGCATTTGATGAAGTAACAAGAATGTTAGATGAGATGCATATTCTACTAGGAGAAAGTTGGGCTTATGACCCTTATGGTGTAATTTCAAATAGAAGAATTGAGAATGGATACTCTGCTTTCATTCATGAAAGTAGGCCAGAATAGGAGAAGGTAGCAAGTAAAGGTGTGATGAGTTAAGTAGGTGCAAACATTCAGACTCCTATCATAGCAGAGAAATCAAATAAAAGAAGCAAAGAATTGGTTATTGATCTAGATGATGAGGAGCAGGGAGCCGAGAAGAGAAAAAATTTTGCTGAAGAACCTACATCTAATTCACCTGGTTTTTCTTTACATTTGGGAGAAGAGAAAAATGCTCCTGCTTCTCCCAGGAGTCATGAAACCTCTCATGAACAAGTGCCTTTGATCAAACAGATGTTTTCACAAATTGAGGAAAGAAATCAGAAGACGAAGGCCAGCATGGAGACCCAAGCTGAACATCAAGTTGTTGTTGATCAAACAAGATTGTTGATTGTAATGGATCTTGAGAAATATCAATTTAGAATTGCCTTGTTACATCCTACAGATATGTCAATTGGTTCTTCGAACAATTTCAACACTATAAATGTGACTATGAATTTGAAGAAAATTTCACTGATGGATAAAATGAATTTGTATATGCAAATAGGTCAGTTGATTGTAAACCATCCTAGATCCATCTTAACTCTGGATCTATCAAGCGCCGAGAGGGATCAAATCTCTAGAGGTGCAAACCTCTTTTTTTGAGTGCAAAACTTGAGGAAAGGTTTGCACCTCAAGAGATTTGATCCCTCTCGGTGCTTGATAGATCCAGAGTTAAGATGGATCTAGGCTGGTTTCAGTCGTGTGCGGCCAAGGAAAATATATTGAAAATATGATTAATTTTATTAATAATATGAAAATACAAATAATATAAATACAATAATTTTATATATGCTAAATATGTCTTATATTTACCTATTCATTTTAATTTTAAAATTTTCTTAGTTACCTCGGTTTTTTGAGATGATAAATATTGTTAATAAATTTAATGACGAAATAATTTTTTTGAATGCAAAGTGACAATGTAATAGAGTTGAATGATAGAAAATTAAAATAATAAGAATGTAGTCAATTACAAATAGTCTTTATTGTGATCAATCTCAAATTGTTTTCTTTTACTATTCTTATTGTCACCCTTGTTATTTTTGTCATCTTTTCATATCAATTATATGAAAAAGGCAATTGAAATAATAAACAATTTAAATATTTAGCTTGAAATATTGTACTAAACATCATACATTATCTCTCTTGCTCTTCAATATTAATAGGTTGATTTACTATAACACAAATATTAATGTACATTGTTAATAATTTTGTGTGCTTAAACTGAAATCAATGCACAATCTTAATCCAATCACTTTAAAATTATTGTACCATCAATGTACATCCAATTACATCAAATTAGAAATCAACGTCTACACTTAAATCAATGCACCTAATGCAAACAATCAAATAAGATTACAAAAAAAAATCTACACTGAGATCGATGCATATAATGCAGGTAATCAAATAAGATTAGAAATCAACATCTATATTGAAATCAATGGATATAGTGCAAGTAATAAAATAAGATTAGAAACCAACATCTACACTGATATCAATGCATCTAGTGCAAGAAATAAAATAGTATTATAAATCACCATCTACTTCCCTATATCCCCCCTCAAACTACATCTCTCTTTCCCTCCATCTCTCCACTCTCTCACATCCTCCCTCTTCCTTCCTCTCTCTCCATTTCTTTCCCACATATATATCTCCCTCTCTCTTCACCCTCCAACTATGTTACTCTCTCTCTCTCTCTCTCTCTCTCTCTCTCTCAACATCTACACTAAAATCAATGCATATAGTGCAAAAAAAATAGGATTAGAAATCACCATCCATGCTGAAATCAATGCATCGAGTGCAAGAAATCATCTTCCCTCTCTCCCCCCTCCAGCTACATCTCTCTTTCCCTCCATCTCTCCTCTTCTATCTTTCCCTCCATCTCTCCTCTTCTACACTGAAATCAACATCTACATTGAAATCAATGCATCTAGTGCAAGCAATCAAATAGGATTATAAATCACCATCTACTTCCCTATCTCCCCCCTCAAACTACATCTCTCTTTCTCTCCATCTCTCCACTCTCTCACATCCTCCCTCTTCCTTCCTCTCTCTCCATTTCTTTCCCACATTTATATCTCCCTCTCTTTTCACCCTCCAACTATGTTACTATATCCCTCCCTCTCTCCTTCTCTCCATATCTCCTTCTTTACCTCTTTATCTCACCCCAAAACATATACAAACTCTCTCCATATCTCCCTTGTCACTTCATCTCTCTCTCCACTTCTCACTCTCTATGTAATAATTCTTCCCTCCCTCTCTCCCCCTCCAACTCCATCTCTCCATCCTTCCATCTCTCCTTCTATCTCCCTCCCTCTCTCCTTTTCTCTCTCGTCCTTCCTCTCTCTCCCCTCTCTCTCTCTCTCTTTCTTTACCCTCCAATTTTCTCTCTTCCCCATAACTCTCTTCATCTCTCTCATGTCCTCTCTCTTGTCCTTCCTCTCCTACCTTCCTCTATATTTTCCTCTCTCTCTCTCTCTTTTCAATCCAATTATCTCTCTCTCTCTCTCTCTCTCTCTCTCTCTCTCTCTCTCTCTCTCTCTCTTCCCATCCTCTTTCCTCCCCCAACATACACACACACACACACTCTCTGTCTCAACATCTACACTAAAATCAATGCATATAGTGCAAGAAAAATAGGATTAGAAATCACCATCCACACTGAAATAAATGCATCGAGTGCAAGAAATCATCTTCCCTCTCTCCCCCCTCCAACTCCATCTCTCTTTCCCTCCCTCTCTCCACTCTCTCACATGCTCTCTCTCTCTTCCTTACCCTCTATCCCTTTCTCTCCCACATCTATATCTCTCTATATCTCCCTCTCTCTCCCTCTCTTCACCCTCCAAATATGTTACTATATCCCTCCCTCTCTCATTCTCCCCCCATTACCTCCATATCTCCTTATTTTTCTCTTTAGCTCACCCCCAAACATACACATACTCCTCTATTTCTCCCTTGTCACTCCCTCTCTCTCTCCACTTCTCGCTCTCTCTATGTATTTCTTCTTCCCTCCCTCTCTCACCCTCCAACTCCATCTCTATATCCCTCCCTATCTCCTCCTCTCTCTCCTCCTTCCTCTCTTTCCCTTCCTCTCCTACCTCCCTCTCTCTTCCCCCATCTCTCCTCTCTCTCCCTCTCTCTATTTTCCCTCCAGTATAAAATGCAAGAGAAATAGAAAAATATGGTATTTGGCCCACTGTGTTAAATTTATATATGTAGGGAGAGAAGTGATTTTTCATTAGGGTCGACATTAGATTAATTAGATTAAATTTTAAATGTTAAATATTAAACATTATTTTTACATTTACGTTTACATGTTTATTGTTACCTGAGATAGGAAATGCATGTAATGTACTTTAATTTGGCCCATGGTATTTAGCTAAGGATTCACCTAAATAAAACCACTTTTTGAGTGTTCCTAAATATAAATAGGATTATGGAGTAAATAGAAAAAGATGTTTTATTTATTTACCATACCTATGCAGGAGCAATAGAAATGAAACCTGAAAATCAATTGCAAAGAAGTTCCCGCAAATATTATTTTCCAAATCAATCAAAATAAGCTAGTTGACGGTGAAATCCTTTCCCACAAATATTATTACTACCACTTTCGAACAACTCCCGAAATCCTTTCTCACAAATATTATTTCATTGTTTGCAAAATCACAAAGATGCTTCCTCAAAAATAAAATTTGAGACTTTGTTTGTGTTAAATTTATATATGTAGGGAGAGAAGTGATTTTTCATTAGGGCCGACATTAGATTAAATTTTAAATGTTAAATATTAAACATTATTTTTACCTTTACGTTTATATGTTTATTGTTACCTGATATAGGCAATGAATATAGTGTACTCAAATACCCACCTACGTGATCCAAATTTATTAAATTTAATAATATTAATATTATAATATAATAATGTGAATATTATAATTAATAATAATATTAATATTAGGGTCAATAATGTTTTTTTGGCATGGTATTAATAATAATTTGGCCCATGGTATTCAACCCATGGTATTAAAGTGGTACATTTCTATACACTCGAACATATCAAAAGTTTACATTAATTAAATTTAATAATATTAATATTATAATATAATAATGTGAATATTAGAATTAATAATAATATTAATATTAATATTAGGGTTAATAATGTTTTTTTGGCATGTATTAATAATAATTTGGCCCATGGTATTTAGCTCAGGATTCACCTAAATAAAACCATTTTTGATGTTCATAAATATAAATAGGATTATGGAGTAAATATAAAAAGACTTTTTGTTTATTTACCATATATATGGTTTATTTATATTTTATTTATTTACCATACCTCTTTTACAAATATGGTATTTGGCCCATGGTATTCAGCCCATGGTATTAAAGTGATAAATATATCAAAAGTTTACATTACTCACATGACATCTACACATCTATATACACTCCGACATATCAAAAGTTTACATTACACACATTACATCTACACATATCTATATATTGGGCCTGACATATCAAAATTTTACATTACACACATTACATCTACAAATCTCTATATATTGGGCCCAACATATCAAAAGTTTACATTACACAAGTTACATCTACACATCCCTATATACTAGGTTGTAGAGCACCTCTCAGAGCAATGACCTCACAAAGACTAATACAATGGCAATAAAGGCAGAAAATATGTTGGGGACCTGAAGGAAATCTTTTGCCATGGAATTATTATGAGAACTTACTAATATTGACAAAAATCAAAGTTGATAACAGGCATGAAAAGACTCAAGTGCTTAAAGGAGAAAAAATGGTTAACTTCTTGCAGAGACATTTTCAACTATTGTGGATGGTAAAGACTCTTTTCACAGAAAGGTCGTCCTATAATCGAATTACTACATTCAGATTGGAATAACACAATCTGACACAATCATCTAGGACGAAGGTAGAAATATGGAAAAAGTGCAGAGCTTGGAAAATAGACCTGCCAAGAGGATCAGCATCAAAGAAAAATGAATCATTTGACCCAGAAAAAGAAGCCATATCATCAGTAATTCCTATAGATTAGGATATTTATTTTATATTATTTTCTGAAGACAGTGTAATTGTAATAAGAAATTTTCAAGGCATGTAATAGACAGCCTTTGAATTCCTAAGTAGTTTTGGTAGTTAGGATTGGTTACAGCAGTTCCAAACTGCTTTTTACTATATTTAATGTATGTAATATTCCTTTTTCATGATTGCTCATAAATCAAGCATCAAAAATGCATTTTCAACAACAATTGAAATAAAAAAGTAAAATGGACTCTTGGATCCCATATATTATTCAATATACATTCTAAATCCAAGAATAGAGCTGAAACAAATCAAACTAGGTGGGCTAAACAGACCTCCCACACTAGTGTAGCTAAAAATGGTGAAAAACCCCAAGACTGCAAAATGTCGGAGCAGCTGCTCAAGGGACTACGCAATCTAAGAGAGGTTTTACACATAAAATCATAGGAGAAAAATAGATCTACTCATGTATTGATAAATAATTTTGAAGTACAAAGATCTAATCTCCTATACAAAATACAAAAGAAACTGGCAAGGGTTTCTTGTCAAACACTCTATATATAAGATGGGAAATTCAACAATTCATTGAATAACCACTGCAACACTGAAGTACATGAGTATAGAAGGCTAAAATATGTATGATATAATGTAGAAACCTCAAGGGATTCCTCCCATGAAAGGATGAACCTCTCAATCACAAGGAAACACTGCAACAGAGACACCAAACCATGCAATGAACACTACCTCGAAAATAACGCATTCCCTAGAAAATACAGTGCTAGGAATGTATGGGAAATGTGTGGTTTGATACCACAGATATGAAATAAGATCTGCAGCTCTCCAAACAGATCTCTCAAGTGAAGTAAATCTTCCTCCAATGAGAAACTAGCTCAGAAGTCGGGATTTCAATCCCTTCTAGTGCTGCACCCAGCAACACTACACAATCTCCAGCAAAGTTGTGCTGATGAAGATGGCTGAAGCTTGGCCTGAAAACCTAATGTGGAATGATGAATAAAAACTCTCCCAATGAGATTCTCAAAGGAAAGAGGTGCGATTCCCACCCGGGAACACCTAGTGCTAAACAGCACTGCATCTTTGCTAAGCAGCAAAGTAGCAACAATTCTTCGCAGCCAAGAATAATAATATACAACATAATGAATAATATTTCCCTCCTCTTCCTTATATAAGACATGATTTTTCTTGCCCTTGGCCCCACTCAATTAGATTACTTCTAACTCAAGTTACATCTCCCTCCAAAATTGCGTTATTCATCCTAGGATTCCTCCACCACTAAAACTGCATTGTTGACTTAGTCAAAGCAGCTTCATTTTAACCTTGTTGACACATGGAGGTGTTTTATTAGGCTAGAAAGAATGTCTCCTTTCACACTTGCAGTTTTTTTATCCTCCTTAGGAGACTTATGGGTTTTTCTACCCATTTATTTACTGGTTATAGTTGTTGCTAACTCTAATGTTCCATTTAGCTTGAAGGCTAAAATTTTGGAACATTACAATGTAATTTTCAAGAGAGGGAAAGGTTTCGAGTTTTGGACCTTCAAACAATTATTTTTGTACTCAGAGATTCAAATATTGATGAATGAGTAAGCAAGTTTCTAGAATTTTATTTATGTTGAAATGTATTCGAGTTTACATTATGTGTTTTCTATCTATGAATAAAACAAAGTTATGAGCAGCGGGTCTCTTTTAACTTATGTATGTAAGAGTTAAAAACCTTAATTGGCGCTCCTTTGTTTTAACTATTTCTTTCATATATTTCTTCTGGGGTTTGAGATGATATTTTATGTATAAAACAGCATATCAGTTTGGTATTCTTCTTTCATTTTCTTCTAGTCACTTCATTCAACATCAACAAATGGTAGCATTGTGAGGTATTCATCATATTTGATATTTAAGGGTTTGGTCATAAATACTTAAGGGTTAATAAAACAGAGACATATATATTCGTGACATAATCATATAAATTTCTTAAGCACTGATTCCTTATCACAGCTAAGGGATTGTCTCTTAAGGTACAACATTAATTGGCGTCATTGTCGGGGAGCGAAGAATTGAAGTCTTCCCTGGGTTTTGTTCATATTTCCTTTGGTTTTTCAGAGAAGAGGAAATAATATGTTGTGCCTTATTTTAATAATTCTGGCTCCCAAGAAGCCTCACAAGAGGTCAGATACCTTTCAGCAAAAAGCCCCTATTCTGTCAAATCTAGAAAAGTTAGTTTCAAAGAAGGGCCAGAAAACAAAAATATTTTCTACACCTGATGCCACACTGCTTGCACCAGGCAGTAGTTCTCATATCTTACCATCCAAGGATATTTCCCAGAAACTCATTTTCTCAGAACAATAATCCTTATCATCACCCATTCATTTCCAAGAACCAACATTAGAATAACTATCTTTTGAGTCTATATCATTTCCATTCACAGAAGCTCAACCTAATACAGTTTCCAGGTCTTCTGCTATTGTTCATATACCCCTTCCCATATCAGTTGTTCCACCCCATTTATCCCCACCTACAACTGGTATTCATTTTACCTCGCTCAAGGAGCAGTCAATCAGGGCATAAACATGGAAGCCCCTACTTTCTTGATGAATAGATATGCACCATTAAATCTACCCCAACCAATGAATGCAATGCCTCAGGAGTACCTTAAGTTGCTTCCTAGATATACTGGTGAAGATGAAATATCTGTAGAAAAACACTTGCCTTTTTTTTGCACTTTTTCTGAAAAATTTAATGTAGAACATCTTGATGTTGTAATGAGATTTTTTGTGCAGTCTCTAAATAGAGAGGCAAGAAAATGGTTCAAAGGATTACCAAATGGTTCAATCAATGATTGGGTTGAATTAGAAAGACAATTCATCTAGAGATGGGGTGAAAAAAGAGACCATGGTTATTCTTTAACAGAGTTTAATGCTATAAAGAAAAAATCAAATGAAAACATGAGTGATTTTATCAAAAGGTTTAATAAGTTGTACAATACTTTGCCTGTGGAAATGAAACCTCCTCCTATTGGATCAAGGGTTTTTTTTGTTGGGGCATTTGTATCAGATTTCAGTTTTACCTTGAGAGAAAGAACATCCTCCACTCTTGAATAGATTCAAATTGATGCCTTAGAGATTGAGGCAAATATGACTGCTGCTAGAAAGGTTCAATTAGAAAAAGGAAAAGACAAAGAAGAAGACTCATCACAAGATCAAAGGATCGATGACATGAATAAAGTCATTAAAATTTTGTTAAACAAATTAGTAAATATGGAATTAGACAATAAGAAACCTACACAACAAAACAGAGGGGTTTTCAATCCCCAATTCAGAAAACAACCCCTGCAGATTCTACAGAGAGAAAGAAAAGATCAAGACCAAGTCCAAGCACCTTTATATATAGAGGCAGCACCATCACATTCTGTTGATGATGATTAGAAAGAAGATGAAGATCAAATTTCTGTTGTGTATATGGAGGATGGTGAAACAAAAGAAGAAATTGAGAAAGAAAATGCAGAGGAATGTAAATAAGCTGATGTCTCATTTGATCGGGAAGAAATGGATGATTATTGCAAACAGTTTACTGATTTTATGCAAGCAAAGTTGCATAAAAAATATGATTTGAGGTCAAAAAAGAGGTTGAGAACTCAGGATTATGAAGAAGAGGAATCAGAATCAGTACCTACTCCAATGGAAACTCCACGACAGAAGAATCCAATTAAAAAATCAGATAAGGGGAAGCAGCCCATGAATCAAGAAAAAGAAAGAGAGAAGCAGCAAGCTGAGGCCTCCCAAATAAATCCTAATGACCCTAATATGTTGGAGAAGATCGTTATTGTTCCTGATCAACAAGAAAATTCAAACAAAAACCAAGAAGAACCTGAAAAGTTGACAAAACAAAATCAAACTTTCAGTTTGTCAAAAGAGTTAGAAAAAGTAAAGATTCAAGTACCACTTCTTGAGTTGGTTAAAACACCTAGTTATAAGAAATAAATTGCAGAGTTTATTAATTTATCTCAGTCTGATGAGGTGGGTGATATAGTGAATCTGCAAGAAGAGAAACCAGTGGTTACTTTTGGAACTCATGTTGAAGAGGTAGATTCCTCTGTTCCACCTTTTTATATATTAGTTATTTTGCATGATTTCATTTTACATAATTGTATGCTAGATTCTGGTGCATCACATAATCTAATGCCACTGTCTGTAATGAATGAGTTAAATTTACAAATCTCCAAGCCATATAGAGACCTTTATTCCTTTGATTCAAAAAGGGTGAAGTGTGTAGGTCTTATCAAATATATGGTTGTTTTCTTGGCTCAAATTCCAGCTAAGAGTATTATGATGGATGTGGTAGTAGCAGATATTCTAGCCAGATTTGGTATGTTGTTGTCTAGATCTTGGGGGGCAAAGCTTGGAGGAGTTTTGAAATTGAATTTCACATATGCCATTATTCCTGTTTTTAATGGGGAGGAAAGGAGGTTATATAGAGAAACCACATTTTTTAAAACTACTACCAAGAAAGATGCAGGTAATTCCCCCATTTATGGTCAAGAGGAGGATCTCTCTTGTTTCATGCTGCATGAAGATGCAGAATTTGCTGAAGATTCACAAGAGAAACTCTCTTCAGCCAATGTACATAAATAGATGTGTTCAAATAATATTTGGAAGTCTTATTTTGATGGTGCATTCTCTACGGAGGGCACTGGAGCTGGATTCATATTTATATCTCCTGAAGGTAACTTTTTACCTTTTTCCTTCAAATTGGAATTTGAATCTACTAATAATGTAGCTGAATACAAAGCATTTATTCTAAGTCTGCAAACAACTAAATAGATGGGAATTCATTCTATCTCTGTTTTTGGTGATTATGAATTAATAATAAGAAAAATTAAAAATTGGTGTCAGACTAGACATCCCAGATTGAGGTCTTGTAGAAATGAGGTGTGGGATCTAGTTGAAAATTATTTTGAAGCTTTTAATTTATAGTTTATTCCAAGAGAAGAGAATAGAATGGCAGATTCATTGGAAATTGCAGCCAGTACATTTAAGCCACCAATTAATCCAAGGTTGAGATATGAAATTGAATTGAGACACAGGCCTTCAATCCCTGATATTGTAAAGCATTAGAAGGTTTTTTAGGATGATGAGCAAATTAATCAACTTTTTACGATGATTGGAAATTTTGAAGACAGTCAAATTGATTTAGAAGTTGATGAAAGTGGTCAAAGTGATATGTCTAAAAATATGAAACATTCAATTGGTGATCAGAAGATAATTCAATTGAAGGATAATCTTTTGCCCAAAGGTTTGGTACCTCTTGAGAGATTGTTTGATGCTAATGATGTGGCAGAAGCTCAGAAAAATTAACCCACTATTGCTGCCTCCAATTGAAAAAGAGGTAAAGAAACTTTTGCAAGAAAAAATTATAGTTCCACTAAGATATTTAGATTGGATTTCCAATCTGGTACCAGTCAAGAAGAAAAATGGAGAGATAAGATTATGTGTGGATTTCAGAAATTTGAACAGAGCTTCCCTAAAGGATAATTATCCTTTACCAAAGATGGATTTTGTTCTGCAGAAAGTAACTGGAGCATTCAGGTTATTCATGGTTGATGGTTTTTCCGGATATAATCAGGTGGTTGCAGAGAAGGAAGATCAAAAGAGCTTTCACCACACCTTGGGGAACATTCATGCATTCCAGGATGCCATTCGGCCTCATGAATGCAGGAGCTACTTTCCAAAGGGAAATGGATATTGCTTTTGTGGATGATAAATTTGTAGTCATTTATCTTGATGATGTTACTATTTTTTCAGGTTCTAATGATGAGCACTTAGAAAACCTGCGGAAAGCCTTCTTGAAATGCAGAAAATTTGAATTATCATTAAATCCCAAGAAATCTTTGTTTGCTTTAAAGGAAGGTAAGTTGTTGGGTCACAGTTTCAAATCAAGGAGTGAAGATTGATCTAGCAAGGGTTGAAGTTATACAGACAATTCCACTGCCTAGAAGTAAAAAGGATATCCAAAGGTTTCTGGGAAAAAATAATTTTCTGAGAAGATTTGTTCCAAATTATGTTGAGATTGTCAGGAGAATAATAGATATGTTAAAAAATAATGCTGAAGTAAAATGGGACAAAGATGCAAGAGAATCCTTTGGCAGAATTAAAGAAGCTCTTCAAGAAGCTCCTATTCTGATCAGTCCAGGTTACTTGAAGCCTTTTCAAATCTTCTCATTTGCATCATCCTCTACTATTGCTGTTGTGTTATTACAAAAAAATGAAGAAGGAAGTGAACAACCTGTAGCCTTTTTTCAGCAAAGTCCTCAGAGATGCAGAGCTGAAGTATAATATCCTGGATAAGTAGGTATATGCTTTAGGTAAATCATTAAAGGCTTTCAGAACTTATGTACTTCATTCTCAAATAGTAGCATATGTGCCTAATTCTGTTGTAAAGGACGTGCTAGGACAGAGTGATGTGTGTTATCACCTAATTTGAACCTCAAGCTGAAAAAGGCAAATCAGGGTAACCTTTAAACCACGCTCAACCTTATAGCTAGCCCTACAAGGTTAGGAGAGGGCTCTCTCTGTGAAAAGATATTCAACAAAGTACAATTATGAACTGATTTTAGGCTAGGTATAATAATGGGAAATGTTTTAATGAATGAATTTTTCAGGGATGTATGGAACAAATGGGACAGTTTGAAACTGGGGAATTAAATCAGGGATACAGGTTATTTCATGGGGCAAGGTAGGCAAGAAATTTTAGCAATTAATTTTAAATAATGATGGAATGGAAAGACTGGTGAGGAGCTGAAAAGGGCATAGGATATGGATCCTTTTCAAACAGAAGAAAACACAAAATATTGAATGATTTCCCAAGGCAGAGCATTAATAATGGATTCTATCTTTCTATCTTGAAAGCATTCAACCAGAGATGTTTATGAATGTATGGTAAACATAACAATTTACAAATGAACAAAAAGGAAAGAACAAATGCTAAAATTCATACCACATGGATCCCACAAATCAGAGCTGCATTTCTTATTAATTCCCTGTCAAACTGTTACAATGGAGTGCAGAGCATCCTCCTTGATTTCCACCCTATTCCCTTACTTACCGACTTTCTCATTACAAATGACTGAAAATTACATTAAATAGACCATAAATGTGGGAAATAGATGCACAGAGAAAGGGATTTTTTTTCGCTGAAGTCTGAACATAGGAAAGATACCAGCGATCTGCTCTGGAAAGGGAGGAATAGCAATACATTTGACCACTTTTGCAGATTCACTGTTACACTGGACGAATGAAAAATAGGCAATCTGAAAGACAGATCCCATTTAAATCATTGCTGAAAAAGTCTCTATTTCATGTTTAGCTTATGACCCTTTGACTGTTTCCTTTCTTTTTTGAAAATCTCTTTATGCCAAGGAAAACCCTTTGAAAATAACAAAACTGAAATTTATGCCTTTAATGAAAAAAAAGACTCATTTTGAGTGGAAGGAACGAAGGGAAAGGAGGTGGGCCCAAATTGTAATCGCAATCGGAAGATCGGAGGAGGTGAGACACACAATGGAAAACTTGCGATGCAATTAGTGCATAAGGGCAATCGCAATCGGGGATCGGAGGAAAGGGGAAGTTTTATTTAGGGCGAGCCGTAAAAACTCCAATGTGATTGGAATAAATGTAATAGGGGGAAAGAATAAGCCAAAGGGGTAATGGGGTAAAAACAAATAAAAAAATGTTTCGCCGCTTTTGCAAAGGGAAGAATGATTTTTTTATTGAAAGCGCAGAGGGCCTTTAGGTGGGACCTGGGAGTCAATCGCAATCACAATCAGGGCTTTGGAGCGGGTGTATTACACCATAAGATTTCGCCGATGTGATTGAGGATAAGCAATGGGGGAATTCCTTTATAAAACGAAATAAAATGAATTTTGAGGTTTACAAAGGGAAAAAGGCCCTTTTATTATGAATGGGCGGAAAAGGTTTAAGGTGGGACCGGGCCAATCAAAATCGAAAATCAGAGAAATTCAAAGGAGCGAGAGTTTTGAGCACATGTGAATTCCCAATGCGATGGAACACTTAACAAATAAAATGAATTTCCGCACTTTACCAAAGGAAAAACTTTTTTCATGAAGTGTGGCAGAAGGTTTAATGGTGGGGCCCGAAGGTCAATTAGAATCGGAAGCGAGAGGGGATCGGAGGCATAGTGTTATGTGAAAACGCCGATTGTGATGGAGCGATGGGCTGTGGGCCGTCTGATTAGAAGGACATATCAATGGCGGAGATGCAATCGGGTGGGGTCAATCGTATCATCGATTCGCGGCGAGAGCAGGTGTAACACTTTATGAAATCACCAATTGCGATGGAGCAATGGAGTATGGGCCGTCCGATCGTTGATCGGATCAACGGTCAGGATGTAATCGGGCGGTTTCCATCGGGGGTTTGCAATCGCATCAGAGTTTTTTTGCAGTCACAAGGTTCCATTTAAATGTTGCGATTGCGATCGGAGGGAATTTATAATAAAGACTTTAAAACTTTATTATAAAGTTTTAAGGGAACATGGGGGGAAGTGGTTTTATTTAATTGCATCGGGGATTTATATAAGTCAAAAGAACTTTACAAATGTGATTAAGCCATCGGGTAGGGGAAAAAAGAATTTTATAAAATAAAACATTAAACTTTAATGAAATAAAGTGTAAGGAAGAAATGGGAAAAGGGGAAGGGTTAGGTTATAGGGGACCTTCTTTCACTTAGGCATAAATTTCAATCCAGGAGTCATTTTTGAGAGTATAATATACTGTTGGAAATCTCTTTCCAGGCTCTTTCTAATGGAAATACTTAGAACATGACTAGACACTGAAAATGTTGTGGAAAACTTCTCTGAGGGGCAGGGTGGTGACTTTGTGGAGATAGTAGCTTCTGAAGTGCGACTTATTACATATGATGATATGAAATTACATAAAAGTTGGTAATGAAAGCAAAGCACTATATTTTCACCTCAAAACATAGTTTTGAGGCGAAAATTACATCAAGTTGAATAAAACATTTCTTTGATCTTCCCAGGTGCTGGGACTTTGAGTTTATTAGACCTCCTCATGACTTTGCTGATATTTATTGACAATTGACTCATTAATTTGACCATGGTGAGATCCTAGAACCTAATGAGACCAACCCTATGACCTAATAACATGACTTACAGAGTGAAAGTGACTCTTGACTAAATACCATAGAGAGGAGAATTAGCGAGTTTCGCATGAGGGAAAACTGATGAAAAACCACTACCATCAATGAATCCATCACCTAATGGAATGGTGAAAATTTATGGTATGGGACTCCTAATATGCAAATGCAAAAGAGAAATTTTGATCGCTGATGGCAGTATGACTAGACTGACACTAACAATGTGGAAGGAAAAAGAGGAAAATGGATTACCAAAATCCAAGAATATGATTTGGATATCAAACCGACAAAGTTAGTTAAAGGACAGGGACTGGCCAAATTGCTGACAGAATCTAACTTCCAGGCTTTGGGAATTAGCCTACTTGCACCTGTAGATGAAGTGACTGAAGAAACAGATTAGATTAAGATAAAATCGGCAATTAAATATAAATTTCTCTGTTCAGACTAGTATAAATATATTATTCATTATCTGTGTTTCTTTTCTTGTCCTCCTTCAATAAACAGAGCTAAGTAAAGGGCTTTGAAACTTAAGGCTCAACCTTATATTATAATTGAAGCTAAGTTGTATTGGAAAGATCCTGCTAGTGTGTTGTTGTTATGTTTGACAGAAGAGGAAACCATGGAGGTGATTAAAGAATACCATGAATGCTTGTGTGGAGGTCATTACAGCTGGAAATTAACTGCTCATAATATTCTTAAATCAGGTTTTTATTGGCCCTCTTTACTTGCTGATGTATACAGAATTGTTAGAAGTTTCTAGAAATGTCAATTGTTTATAGACAAGAAAAGGTTAGCTCCTTTACCTCTTCTTCCTGTGTTTATTGAAGAACCCTTCAGACAATGGGGATTGGATTTCATTGGAGAAATTAATCCACCATCAAGTGGGCAGTTTAAATGGATTCTAACTGCTACTGATTATTTTACAAAATGGGTAGAGGCAATTCCTACTAGAAAATCCAATGGTTTGGTTGTGATGAAGTTTTTAGAAGAGAATATTTTCAGTAGATTTGGATGTTCAGTAAATATTGTAACAGACAATGCTCAAGTATTCAACTCAGTCAGGTTCATAAATTTTTGTCAAACTTATAATGTAATATTGTCCCATTCTACAGCATATCACGCTCAAGGAATTGGATTAGCAGAATCATCTAATAAAACATTGGTGAAAATCTTGAAGAAAACAATCAATGAGAACCAGAAGGATTTGGATTCAAAGTTGATTTTTTCTTTGTGGGAAGTGAGGATGACTACTAGAAGATCCACTGGTAAGTCACCTTATGAATTGGTATATGGTACTCAGGCTTTGTTTCCCACTCAGCTAGCAAGACCAGTAATATCTTTTCTTCAAGACGCTCAAGAGGAACCTAATGCCTAGATCAGAATACTAAATAAGGTAATAGAATTGAGTGAAAGCAGAAATAAAGTCAGAGACAATTTGGTCACTTATCAAGAGAAAATGAAGTCCATTTTTGACAAAACGGCAAGAGAAATCATGTTTCAAACTGGAGATTTGGTATTAATATGGGATACCAGAAGGGAAGAGAAAGGGAAACATGGTAAATTTGATCCTTTATGGTATGGTCCTTACAAAATCTCTGAAGCCAGATCAAACAACACTTTCATGCTGGAAAATCTTGATGGAGAAGCAGTAGAACTGTCTGTGAATGGGAAGTATCTGAAACATTATTTCCAGCACTAAAAGCAGTTAGTCCATCCTTGTACATATTCGGTTTTCTCTCACTGTATATTTCTCGTCAAGCAATTTTTGACTCCATGCCCGAAGTGAAGGCACTGATCTGTAGGTTCTTAGTGTTTCGTGGCAAAAAACACTATCCCCAAGAGGAGCCAGACGTTGTGGATCATTTGCATATCCTTTTATTTTTCAGATATTTGAAAATATAAAAAATAGAAATTGTTGAAAAATATGTTAAAGTATCAAAATTCTTATACTTTAGCATGAAAATATTTATGTTTGTTATATTTGAGTTAAAGTTAAAGAATTTAAACTTTATATAAGCAGGTTCCGCATTTGATGCTTAAATATCGATTGATTTCTTGGGCGGAAAGCACTGATGATAAAAGTTCCTATCAAAAGGCCCAACCTGCGGGCACTATCAGCGCACAAGATATAAAGACGGGTGCATCTGTAGTTGACTGGGTTGACTGCGGGGACAACAGAGATGAACAGTCGAGATTGAGTGTGGGGGCACCAGCGAAAATTTTCCTCCGTACCCCGGGAGCCCCTGCAGTGACGTAAGATGCTGAGTTGTTCATAATTGTCTTCCACGTCGGGTGGAATCAACGGCTCACTGGCGCATCTCGTCAGCATTAAATTTAAAAGTCGCGCCACCTATTTAAAGAATATTTTCATATGTTTTTCAAATCATTTGTAATTTGTTGCGCTCCATCCTATTTCATTTTTCCATCACCTGGATAAATTTGACCACCCTGTGAATTGTTCTTGCGGAAATTTTCAGCCATGGCTAAACGGTCATCTCTATTAGGTTCAACTAGTCATATCCCTCTCATGGATACTGAGAGGGATATTCAAGATACTATATGTTCTGTAATTCACCTTCCCTTCTATCAGCAAGTCACCTTGAATGATAATGCTTCCCCTGTTTATTCTGCCATGGTTAAGTCTAGAATTCTTTCTGAATGCATTCCAAATACCCATATTTTCCCTAAATTTATCTATTAGTTGATGTCATTCATGTATCTTGGGAAGTGTTTTGTTATGAATTCCAAAGGAGAGAAAGTTCTGCAAGTGTCCACCCAGTTAATCTGCCAAGCCCTTTGTTATCCTGAGTCAGAGTCATCCATCCATTTTTCTGACGATTCGCTGGTACATTATTATGATAATCTTATAGGTGAAGAGTTTAATCAGTTCATGTTTTATTTGAAACCTGACACAGAGCATTTTCAGCCAGACTGTAAAGAGTTTGCTATGGAGGTTTTTTGATGCAGAGACTCGTCCTGTATTAAGTAACATTGCAAAAATTCTGGGTAAAGATGATGATAATACAGTGGAAAAATCAATCCTAGGGATGTTTGCCATGATGATGAAGCCAGGAATGGTGCTGGATATTCCATCATATTGGCAAGAAGCATTAAATTCATAGCTAATGAGCCTTTCATTAACAGGTTCTTTCAAATTTCCTTTATTGATTGTATATTTGTTCTTATATCAAAATGTGGAAGAATTCATGCATTTAGGTCTAAATATTATGGATGCAAACAAAAGAAGGCAAACAGTGATATTCTAGACAGATGTAGTTAGAAGGGAGCAAAATGAGGCTGGATTTTTTTATTTTTCTAGCTATTACATGTTAGTTGCATATAAAATATTGAATGGAGTTCCTCCTCCCTACTTTTTACCTAAAGCTCAGGAGTTCTTGCATTTAGGAACCAATTGAAAATTTGGAGATTGGTTTGTTTTTTAGGATTACTCTGAAATAAGGCTTTATGGAGCAAGTGTTGAGCCTTATAGACTCCCAACGTTTGTACCAATGAGGCTTTTTGCTTTAGATTTTATTAGACAGAGCCTAATTGTTGATCAGGTTCACTTTGTGCCTATGAAAAAAGGAAATATGTATAAATTACCCATGATTGTTGGCCCTTTCATAGTCAATATGAGGCAGGCATTTGATGAAGTAACAAGAATGTTAGATGAGATGCATATGCTACTAGGAGAAAGTTGGGCTTATGACCCTTATGGTGTAATTTCAAATAGAAGAATTGATAATGGGTACTCTGCTTTCATTCATGAAAGTAGGCCAGAACAGGAGAAGGTAGCAAGTAAAGGTGTGATGAGTTCAATAGGTGCAAACATTCAGACTCCTGTCATAGCAAAGAAAACAAATAAAAGAAGAAAATAAGTGGTTATTGATCTAGATGATGAGGAGCACGGAGCCGAGAAGAGAACAAATTTTGTTGAAGAACTGTTAGTATGAATCTTTTGTCGAAGTGTACGAAAAAATACCACTTTAGCTATGCATAACAAATAGCCCTAACATCAAATATGGCTACCAATATCTTCAAGTCTGCAGTTAGTTGATCAAGACAAATGCTGCACAAATCCAAATCTATGCATAAAAAGACATTAAGAAGTAAAAATAAGGTTTTGCTCCATGCATCCAATAGACAAGACAAGAACAATATTTTTGAAAGAATTTTTATATTAAGGGCACCTGAGAGGAAAACAAGAAAGGTGTTTCCAATTCTCCTCAATGGGATGGGTTCTTGAAAGTCCTCAGCGCTTCAGACCTAGCATTCCTCTCTCTTGTTGGTGTAGAAAACCCAGACAAACATATAACTCAAAGGGAGCTCACAATGGAAAATAATGGAGAATGTGACAATGATAATGGCTCAAAGTCAGACCAAGACTATAGATCCAGAGTGATCTAATAGGCAACAAAAGGTGACAAATGAATGGAAAAACCCTTCTATTTATAACAAAATATTAGGGTAGTCTAGAACTTGGTGCATGAATAAAATATTATTAACCAAATTCTAGAACAACCTTTTAGGAATATTTTATTATATTTTTTGGAGGGAAAAGGATTTTGACTTGGGTCAAATCCTTTATTTATAAATAATAAATAAATAAATGATTTATTTATTATTTTAAGGAAATGGTGGAAATATAATTAAATAAATAATGATTTATTTAATTATTTATAAATGATTTAGTCAAATTTAACTAGGAATATTATTTAAATAAGGATTAAATAACTTATTCCTGGGAAATAATTGAATAAATAAGGATTTATTTAATTGATTTCTTTGTTTTGAGTTAAATATGACTAGGAATAATAATTAAATCGATGTTTAACTAATTATTCCTCGAGGAAATATAAACAAATATAGATTTGTTTATTATTTCCTTTTGGGGTTTCCTATTTAGACCATAAACAACTTAATAAAGGTGTTTTACTAAGTTATTTCACATAGTGAAAGCAATTTTACTTAGGGTAAAGTTGGTCTTACATGGTGTACTTGGGTCCATCTAATGATTATAGGTTAGATGACCAAAAAATGGTGTAACAAGAACCTACATCTAATTCACCTGGTTTTTCTTTACATTTGGGAGAAGAGCAAAATGCTCCTGCTTCTCCCAGGAGTCATGAAGCCTCTCATGAACAAGTTCCTTTGATCAAACAGATGTTTTCACAAATTGAGGAAAGAAATTAGAAGATGAAGGCCAGCATGGAGACCCAAGCTGAACATCAAGTTGTTGTTGATCAAACAAGATTGTTGACTGTAATAGATCTTGAGAAAGATCAATTTAGAATTTCCCTGTCACATCCTACAGATATGTCAATTGGTTCTTCGAACAATTTCAACACCGTAAATGTGACCGTGGATTTGAAGAAAATTCCACTGATGGATCAAATGAATTTGCATATGCAAATAGGTCATTTGATTGTAAATGAGCTCACAAAGACTAATGCAATGGCAATAAAGGCATAAAATATGTTGGGGAGCTGAAGGAAATATTTTGCCATGGAATTCTTATGAGAACTTACTAATATTGACAAAAAGAAAAGTTGATAACAAGCATGAAAAGACTGAAGTGCTTAAAAGAGAAACAATGGTTAACTTCTTGCAGAGACATTTTCAACTATTGTGGATGGTAAAGACTCTTTTCATAGAAAGGTCGTCCTATAATCGAATTACTACATTCAGATTGGAATATCACAATCTGACACAATCATCCAGGACAAAGGTAGAAATATGGAAAAAGTGTAGAGCTTGGACAATAGACCTGCCAAGAGGATCTGCATCAAAGAAAAATGAATCAGTTGACCCAGAAAAAGAAGCCACATCATCAACAATTCCTATAGATTAGAATATTTATTTTATATTATTTTCTGAAGACAGTGTAATTGTAGTAATACATTTTCAAGGCATGTAATAGATAGCCTTCGAAGTCCTAAGTAGTTTTGGTAGTTAAGATTGGTTATAGTAGTTAAAAACTGATTTTTATTGTATTTAATGTAATTTTCAAGAGAGGGAAAGGTTCCGAGTTTTGAACCTTTAGACAATTTTTTTTATACTCAGAGATTCAAAGATTAATGAATGAGTAAGCAAGTTTCTAGCATTTTGTTCATGTTGAAATGTTTTCGAGCTTACATTTTTTGTTTTCTATCTATGAATAAAACAAAGTTATGAGTAGCGGGTCTCTTTTTACTTCTGTATGTAAGAGTTAAAAACCTTAATTGGCGCTCCTTTGTTTTAACTGTTTCTTTCATATATTTCTTCTGGGGTTTGAGATGATATTTTCTGTATAAAACAGCTTATCAGTTTGGGCTTCTTCTTTCATTTTCTTCTAGACACTTCATTCAACATCAAAAAATGGTAGCATTGTGAGGTATTCATCATATTTTATATTTAAGGGTTTGATCATAAATACTTGAGGGTTAATAAAATAGAGACATATATATTCGTGACATAATCATATAAATGTCTTAAGCACTGATTCCTTATCATAGCTAAGGGATTGTCTCTTAAGGTACAACATCTCTAGCACTGAAAATGGCTCTTTCATCTTGCTTCAATTTTATATCCCAGTCTCTGAAGAGGATTTATTTATGTGAATCCTCTATTCTTGGAGGACTTGTTGCTCTTCCTTCTACATTGTCCTGCCATGTGAGATCATCAGAGATTTTATCCTCAATGCCATCAAAGTATGTCCTCAGATTGGACAATCGATTCATCATTGAATCATTTTTTCAGATAGATCATTGATTGTTGCCAACTTTTGCAAAAGACCACCTACTGTTGAGAAAGGAGAGTATTAATTTCTATTGCCTCTTTCTTGAAATCCTCAATCTTAGAATTATCCTTTGATTTATCAATTCTAATTTGGATTTCTTGTAACTGAGCATATTTACTCCTGATATCAGCTTCATGTTGGAGTTTCATTTCATCAAATCTCTTTTTCAATTGAGTTAGTTGTAACTTCCATTTCTGATCAACGCTCTTTTTTTCTTTCAATAATTCTTTCTCCAACTGTAGGATCCTGCCATATTTGTCTCTGATTAACTATTGCACTTTTGAAGCGTTATCAATAGTAGTTGTAGCATAGGCCCCTGCAAACTATGATAGCCTATTTAGATCATCAGAGGGGTTTGTTTCTGGATCTTTCCACACAACATCCAGTGGTATATCTCCAGGAATTAATGCCTGGGACTTCTCTATTCTCCTCATCTTCCTTTATCTACTCATTACATCCCTATGCATGGGATTATAAAATATATCAAGCGGAGGTATTTCTTTGATTTTAAGAATAATCTCAGAAGTGGGGTATGATGGGATGAATTCCACATCATCAGTGTTGAGAGATTTGTCATAAGCCCTAGTAGTGATCGGGTTCATCTTATTAGTTTCAGGATTATTCATTGCTTTTTTTTTAGTTGAAGTTTGTTCCTCTCGCGATACTAAGCTATTAATATCCTAATCAAATTGATTCCAGATTTTAACTAAATCACTGCCAAACAATGGTTTTCCAGTTTTTTGCATTGTTGATGTAGTTTCCTTTGTTTCCTGTGCCATATCGCTATCTTTTGTAGACTTTTCCAAAGCCTGATCTAATTGTAGAACTAGTTGAGAAATCCTCAATGTGTCAAGAGGGATTTTTTCTAACCTTTTACTCATGTATTCTCTGAACCTATTCAATTCCTATGGATTCAACCGGGCTTCTCATAATTTTTCCACCTGAATGTATGCTTGGGTGGATTCAAATAATCATCAAAATCATCAGGTTCGTGTATGAACTGTGTCACTTTAACCTGAGCAGTGAAATTTTGGGCCACTTTGTTTGGGCCATATTGCCTACTTGGAACAATGGGGAAGTTCAGGCATTGTATCTGATTAATTTTAAGCACTGCATGCTTGAAATTATTCATAACATATACTCCACAGTGAATAGGGAATGGTGGCCAGACAGACTTCTTTACTTCTTTTAGGGATTTAGTTAGAACATTTCCCACAGTTTGATAGGCAACCTCTCAGGTCAAAATCTTGTCAGGGACATAGAGCAGGAGAACATGTGGATTGGCCAAACTGCAAAAAACCCTAACATAAGTAAATGAATCTTCCCCGAAACATTTTCTTATGGCTGTAAAATCATCTCTAGCCTCATTAGATAGTCTGGGGGATTTTTCATCAAATACATCTTGGTAGAAAGGCAACATAACTCCATGACATATTTTATAGAAATGGGGTTGGAAATTAGACTCCCATAGGATATTATGATAAATTTGAATAGGAGTAGTGTCTTCTAGGGTCCATTTCCATCCGATGGATGGAAAATCAGAGGTAAATCAAACGAAATCCATAATATATGCACTCATATAAAAAGGGGGCATTGTCTTGGTAGAGATTTTTCACTCGCTTTTGTAGGCTAGGATTTGGGAAGCTATTTTATTTGACAGGATAGTGGCCCAACCCATTATATAGGAGTATGCTACATCATCGATCAAAGGGACGCATTCAACTATAATTTTATGTGTATTGGGATACCCAAACAATCTAAACATCATACTAGCAGTATAACAATCAGGGCCAACAAGAGAAGCTATGGTGTACGTACCCTTTTCTTTATGCTTGTGTTTGTTTGGATCTCGTATCCACTATCTTATTGGCTCTGATTGAAATTTGTTTTCTTTTGCAAACTTATGAAGGAATTTTTTATCATATATCTTCTGCGGGTCTCGTAGATGATACATCTTCTTCAAGTCCTCAGCTCTAAAATACATAATTATTGTATTTCTTGAGGTTAGGAAGTTCCTTTCTGAAATATTCATGTTGTCGATAATCCACTTAATCATATAAATGTAGGGTATAATCTTAGGTGAGAAGCGATTCAATGGAGGTAGGAATTAGCGACATCAGCGTAGGCAGTTTCAGAAGACGAAGAGGAGTCATCAGTCGTGGTTTTCCTTTCAATCTCTTTGGATTCTTCATATTCAAAAAATATGTACATGGCTTCCCAAGAAGAGCTTCCAAAATTTGTGGTACACCTTGTATCGGAGAACAATGGGGGAATCTCAATTATCTATGGAGTAGGCAGAGCCGCCTGTGATTAGACGATGGGATTTTTTTCTTCTTAGTAGATTTCAAAATTTCGCTCAGGTTTTTCTTATCGGGATTATCCTATAGCAGAAAGAGCGTAGAGAATGAACAATTAGAATTAAATAACTTATGATAAAAATGACCAAGTGATATCAAATATATGCTTAATGCAATAAACTTTGAAACACTAAATGAAAGTGATCAAATAATTTGCATTCTTGAGATCATAAATACCATTACACTTTATCATTAACAAAAAATGTGTGTTCACATGGTCTTCCATATAGGTCAGCGCCTAATCGGTTGTCTCGTATCACAGTTTTCCTTAACTGCATAACTTCAAAGCTGTGAAATTTACCTATTTTCGATATGCAATCGAGTTTTATAATAGATATAAGACAATAGCAGAACGGCATATATCGGAGTGTATCACATCAGAAGTTCTTAATAAAAGGCTTCATTCAAGTTTCACAATGCAATATAATTATTGTGATCACAAAGTTGCGATATGATAATATGTGATGGGAAAATATGATGGAGCGATTGCGATATCAGAGAATAAACGCATCGGAGGATCATAGCGGTTAATAGAAAGGAAACATCGATATCATTCTTGCGATAGCGAGAATGCGATGGGTGACGTGGTTGATCGGTGGGACTGACTTTGGATTTTATAAGCGCAGAGATTTTTTTCCTGTGTTAAGGTTATTTATGACTTTTCACATGTTTCTTTTAATTTGGGCAGGTCAAATCACATTTTTCATGATAGGGCACTTTGATTTTTTCTTGTAATTCGCAATATGTGATGTGCGATATAGCCTTTATAACCTTTGGTTTAAGTCCTTCAGCCAGTAGAATTAAGACTTAAGTTTGAAAAGAAAAGCCTTTTTTTTCTTTTGGAATAAAATGACTTGTTTTATTGTTTAAAAATATTTTAAACTAAAAAAATAAAAGGTCCCCATTATTGAGTAATTTAACTATCTAATTATAATGGGGGGAGTCGTTGAGTAGCACAACAATTGGAAATTTACTGGAAGAACCAATTATCTCTGAGAAAATATATAATGAAATTTTTAAACTAATAAGTAAAAATAATTAGGAAAGGAAAACTATTTTGAAATGTTGACTAAATAAGATCACTCCGAATAAAAAGACCTCATTTCATTGTAACTCTCTTGAAACCTCTTATAGATGAAAATCTTAACTATCTGAATCAGTCATTAATCAATTATAAAGATAAAGTATGGGGCTTTTGAAACTTATATTTTTGATGAACTCGTTTTGTCATAGGTAGAGCTACTTATGATTTCAATCTTTAGAGGTAATATTTTAAACTTTTATTTATTTGAAAATAATTAAAAGCCACTGCCCTTGTTTGGTAGCCAAATAGTGACTATGCCACTCATGGGTTGTAATAAATTTGAAAAAGCTAGCTCGTAATGACACTCCTTGATTTATGGTTATGTAACCATAAGCCAATATCCTAGTTTGGTGTCCAGTAATGATAATGTCAACCTGGGAGTTCACTGAAAGGGTGTGTATTCGAGTTGTGCTTGAGATCGAGGCCCGCGGCCGGCTAGGGTTTGCTCTGGCACTACCACGCTGAAACCCTAACTTCTCTGCAGCACTGTTCAGATTTGATAGCGTTTTTCAAGCTTGCGCAAGGAGTTCGTGTACCAACATGGCAACAGAATCAGGGGGGGGGGGGGCAAAGCAGGCCTCCCCCTATAGACAAGGATCGTGATCAAACAAACTCTGACCAAGTTCATTGTGCTAACGACAAAAAGCAGGAAAATGAGGTCACGCTGGGGCCAGCCTCTGAGAAACAAGCGGACGTAAATGTTGCCACCTCTTCCACATGAAAACCCATCGCATCTAAAAGACCCAAAATTGATCTGCCAAGCCATCGTATAAATTCCAGAATCCAGTACATGAGGGACCATGCTTTAATCGTGAAATTTATCGGTTTATGGCCTACTGAAAAGGCACTGCAAGGATGGATTGCTTCCAAATGGAAGCCCAAAGGTCATGTAACTCTTCAGCTCGGCCCAAAAGGCTTCTTCACAATCATCTTCAGCTGTCTTGAGGATAGAAATACCGTTATGGATGGAGGACCCTATTTTTTCAGTTCAGTTGGGCTATATCTCAGAAACTGGGTCGAAAGATTCAACCCAAACAAGGAAAACTTTAACTGGGCTCCTGTCTGGATCTGTCTATACTCACTGCCTCTAGAATACTGGGATGAGGAGTCACTCCAAGAGATTGGTAAAGCTCTTGGGGAGTTCATCAAAGTAGCAAAAGAAACCAAACTCTACAGATACACCTCATATGCAAGAATCTACGTCTACATGCAACTAGACAAAGCACTTCCAGATGCGGTAAGTTTATTTCATGATGATTTTGAATGGATCCAACCCTTAGATTATGAGCATGTGTCGTTCAGATGCCGCAGATGCCATGCCCACGGTCATCTGTTCAGAGACTGCCCGCTCAATACACATACCACTGGGAAAGAAGCCGCAGACAAGGTGGAATTGGATGGCTTTACCAAAGTTCCTTCAAGGAGAAAGCACAACAAAAAACCCCCCCCCAGCAGGGAAAAAATCCAGCCCCTCTTTCAATAGCCCTACCATCAGCAACAACTTTGCCACTCTCTCCAACCCTGACCCTTCTTCTGAAGGCATTCACGATCCCCCTGACCCCTCCCTCAAACCCTCTGTCCCTTCTAGCTCTTCTGCACCTTCCGACCCTAAGAAGACATAAAACACGTTGCTGGTTCCACAGCCTTCAATCACCCTCACCCTCAAAGCTTCAAAGTTCTCCTCCGGAATCCCCATCATCATGGAGCTCGATAACCCTAATTCCAACCCTAACCCTATCCTCAAAGAGGCACCAGAAAGCAGCCAGATAAGCCTCATGGAAGAGGATGCAGAAAGTCTTGACCTAGGGGAACTTGATCTTCTAGGACTTGAGGATGCATGCAAAAGAAGGGAATTTGATAAAATCAACCCTCAGCAAATAGAATCCCTTGAAATGGTCCTAACCAAAGTGCAATAGCAAAAGAAGCTTGGTATTCAACCGGGCAGCCACTGGGACAACTTAAAGGTTATAAAAGAGTCCAAGAAAAGAGGCAGAAAGCCAGATTGGCAACGAACCATCACATTAGGGGAAATGTTGGTGGAGTTAGGTCATTACCCCAAATTAACCAGGTTCTATAAACCACTTGCAAATAGTAATCCATGAAGCTCGTCTCATGGAATGTCAGAGGGCTCAACAGCCCCAGAAAACACAGAATGCTTAAAACTATGCTACAGAAAGAAAGACCTCAAATTCTCTTTCTTCAAGAAACCAAATGCAGTAGTGAAACTCTAGGGGAAATCCTATCTAAGGCTTGGCCTAGTATTCATTCAGTTGCAGTGGACGCCTCAGGCTTCTCCGGAGGGCTGGCTATTGCTTGGGATACACAAGCAATAAGGCTATTAGACTTTCATGCGGCACATAGCCCCATCTAGGCTACTTTTCATCCAATCGGCACCAATATATATGGGCATTTATCCAATGTATATTTCCCTCAGGATCAGGCAGGCAAAATTTCACTTCTGGACACCATACAGATGCTAAACTCCAACAAAGCGCACCCCCTCTAGATGCTTGGAGGGGATTTCAATATGATTACCAAGCTCGAAGAAAAAATAGGAGGCAGATCAACATTAGAACCAGAATGCTCACATTTTAAGGATTTTATCAATAACAGCTGGCTCATTGATATTCCTTTCTCTAATGGCATCTACACTTGGAGCAACAAGAAAATAGGAGTGCGGAAGATTGCTTCAAAATTGGACCGATTTCTCCTTTCGGAAAATGCAATCCATGTAGGAGGAGATTTCTCAGCTTCCATTCTTCCCATAGCGGGCTCGGATCACTGGCCCATCGCACTTCAGTGGCAAAGCATCGGTACCCGCTTAAAAATACCGTTCAAGTTCAAGGCCTTCTGGCTTTCCCACCCTTCCTTCAAAGATATGATCCACGCCACTTGGAAGAAATTCAAACTGCCAAAAGGTTAAAAAATGTACCAGTTTCAACATAAGCTCAAGTTCCTTAAGTACCACATCAAAAACTGGAATCACTCGGTCTATAGAAACATCTTTCAGGAGGAAAAAGCCTTGGAGCAGCAAATGACAGAGGTGCAACAAAAAATCATCACAGAAGGTCGAACAGAATTCTTGGCTACCAAAGAACAGGATCTTCAGAAGCAGCTTGATGAAAGACATAAACAAGAAGAAATTCTATGGAGACAAAAGTCAAGAATACGGTGGCTAAAGGAAGGCGAAAGAAACACAAAGTTCTTCCACAGGTCCACGATCCAAAGAAGAATGCAGAATGGCATCAATCGCATCATCAATCAGCAAGGAGAGCAGGTTGAGCGACAGGAGGACATTGAGAAGGTGCTCCTGGAACACTTCAAAGGAATACAGCAGGAACCTCCTATAGATAGGCAGCCAGCCATTGACAAGATTACACAGCTGATCCCAAAACTGGTAACGGATGAGCATAATCAATTGTTGATGCACCCGGTCTCCCTTCAGGAGGTTGAACTTGCAGTGACTCAATCCAAGGATGATAAGGCACCGGGTCATGATGGCTTCACTTCCAATTTCTTCCACCACTTCTGGGATCTCATCAAAATGGAGGTCTGGCAACTAGTAGAAGAGTCTAGAGTAACTCATTGGCTTCTTCCCTCCCTTAATGCTACTTTCATCGCCCTTGTACCGAAAGAAGAGCATCCCTGTACCCCTGAGAAGTATTGGCCCATTGCCCTCTGTAATGTTATTTATAAGATCATTTCTAAAGTCATAGCCCATCGTCTCAAACCTCTCCTCCCAACTCTTATCTCGCCAGAGCAAACCGGATACATTGAGGGGCGACAAATCCTGGACGGCATCATTCTGACCCACGAAGTCATCCACTCCTTGAAGGCTAGCAAGAAGGCAGGTATGCTCCTAAAGATCGATCTCTCGAAAGCCTTTGATAAATTAAATTGGCACTATATCCAGCAAGTCCTATCTGCTTTTGGTTTTGATCAGTCTTGGATTAGATGGATCTTAAGTCTCATCACCTCCACTGTTACACCATTTTTTGGTCATCTAACCTATTATCATTAGATGGACCCAAGTACACCATGTAAGACCAATTTTACCCTACGTAAAATTGTCTTCACTATGTTAAATAACTTAATAAACCACATTTATTAGGTTGTTTATGGTCCAAACAGGAAACCCCAAAAGGAAATATTAAACAAACCTATATTTGTTTGATTTTCCTCATGGAATAATTAATTAAACCATAATTTAATTATTATTCCCAGTCATGTTTAACCCAAAAACAAAGAAATTAATTAGATAAACTTTATTTATCTTATTATTTTCTAGGAATAATTATTTAAATCTTATTTAGATAATATTCCTTGTTAAATATGACCAAATCACCCACAAATAATTAAATAAATCATTATTTATTTGATTATCTTTCAACCACTTCCTTAAAAATATAAATAAATCATTTATTTATTTATTTTTGACAAATAAATGGATTTGACCCAAGTCAAACACCTTTTCCCTCCAACAAATATAATAAAATATTCCATAAAAGGTGGATCTAGATTTGGTTAACATTATTTTAATCATGCACCAAGATCTAGAATGACCCAATATTTTGTTATAAATAGGAGGGTTTTTCCTTCCATTCTTCACCTTTTGTTGCCTCTTAGATCACTCTGGATCTATACACTTGGTCACATTTTTCCACTATTTGCTGTGTGAGCTCCCTTTGAGTTCCATTCTTTGTCTGGGTTTTCTACACCAACAAGAGAGAGAGATTCTAGATCTGAAGTGCTGAGGACTTCCAAGAACCCATCCCACTGAGGAGAATTGGATACGCCTTCTTGTTTTCCTCCCAAGTGCCCTTAATACAAAAATTCTTTCAAAAATTGTTCTTGTCTTGTCTATTGGTATATGGAGCAAACCCTTCTTTTTACTGCTTAATGTCTTTCTATGCATAGATCTGGTTTTTTGCAGCTCTTTTCTCGATCAACTAACTGCAGATCTGAAGATATTGGCAGCCACTTTTGTTGTTAGGGCTATTAGTTATGCGTAGGTAAAGTGGTCCTTTTTCGTACACTTCGACAAAGGATTCATACTAACAAATGGCGACTCCACACGGGTTTTAAATTACGACCGCTGTCGTTTTTCCTATTCCTGCATATCCAGCTACTTCAGACCCTAGGGTTTCTTTTCAGTTTTTTTTTATTTTTTATTTTTTTTCCTATTTTCATGTTGTTTTTCTCCTATAAAACCCTAAAACATTAAAATTTATAAATTCCGTGTGTTTCTGGCCCTATTGCGCAGGTAAGCAACATCAACCGCAACTGAGACGGCAACTTTTCCGAAAATCTACCGTCGAGACACCCGGAGCTTCAGGTCGCACTTTTCAGCCCATAAACTGCGACCTGGACCTCCAGGTCACACTTTTCTGCCCATTTTCTGCGACCTGCACTGAAAACAGGTCAGAACCTGCGACCTGCCAATTTTTCAGCTATTTTTCTGCAATTTTTCTGCTGGGTTTTCCGGCTCGTTAGGTTTTTCCAAAAATCTCCGTCTCAAAAATTCTATTTTGACCCGTTCCCCGATCTCGTTTTGCTCATAAGTGGGAACCTAGCCCCCTAGGGCTTCAGTACCCTCCACTTTTGGTGGAAGAGTTTTAGCTGCTTCAGGTGTTTGATTTTTCAGAGTTTCAGCCTCCCCTTTTCCAGATCTGATACCTCCTTTTCAGATCCCTTTTAATCAGCTCTTCTCCCTCTCAAATCACCTCCTGAAGATTTTTTTGGATCTACTTTTAGGGCCTCCTTCTTGTCCCTTCTGCCTTTAGCTGATTCCCTCCCTTTTTTACAGCCACCTTGCCTCTGCCTCTTGGCTGTGTTCTGCACCTCTTTTCAACAGTTTTTCCCTTTAGATCCTTGTCCCTCCTGACCTTCGATCTGTTGGCCTCTTTTGAGTGTGTTTTGACTACATTTCTTCCCTATTTTAGCTTAGTTTTGAGAGACCCGCCTTCTTGGGTTAGATTGATGCACTAGTAGCTGTTAATTTTCTGTTATTTCAGCATTATCTACTGTTTTTTACAGCATTATTTTCAGTTACGCAGCACACTTTTTCTCTTGCTCTCAAAATGAAAAGGGTTTAAAAATTAAAATTAACGCACCCCACACACTCACCCTAAACGAAGAAGAGCCTGGTTTGCACCGCCAGGCAAAGACTTTAAAATCAATTGACACTGCACCTGTATGCCCTTGTTTCGACATTGTAATCCCTTGATTCTGCACCTCCCTGCCTTTGTTGATCGTTCTTCTTCCCCTTGTGTCGTGTTTGTGTTGTCAGCTTTGCGCCCCCAAGGCGCACATCCCGGAGACTTCTTGGCCTTCACCCTCAGTTTCCGGTTGGTCGACCTACTCCTTCCCGTCGTCGACGAGTTAGTCCTCCTCTGAGTCTACACTCCGACTCCTCTTCTGATTCTTTGGGTTCTCCCTTTACTTCCGGTTCTCCCCCTGTCACCTGCACTATGTCTGGTCTAGGGCCTAATGCTAGCGGTAATCCCGACCCTAATGCCGGGACTGCTACTAGCGGAACCGCCATAGGAACTACCTTGGTTGCGCCCTTGCTCCCCTTCATGGTAGGCCTCAGCCTCCCTGATTTGGACCGGTTGACAAATGACCCTATACACCATGACGCTAGTTGGCCTGCTATGCCGACAAAGCTCCCTTCTGACATCCCCAAGTTTGAAGGCCTTGCTGGAGAAGATCCTTCAAATCATGTTCGATCTTTCCACATGTGGTCTTCATCTACCTCCATTACCGATGAATCTGTCCATCTTCGGTTGTTCCAATGAATGCTTACAGGCGTGGCTTCTAAGTGGTATGTTGATCAGCCCACTTCCTCTCATACCACCTTTGCGACTCTTGCCTGGGCTTTTTTATCTTACTTCCAAATTCCCCTTCGTTATGACACTGGTATCAAACTTTTGACTTCTTTCTGTCAATCATCTGCGACCCGCCTATCCGATCATGTCCAGGAATGGCGGAGAATAAAGAGCCTATGTCAATCCCCTACTTTTGAAGACCGTGTCTACATGGACTGGTTCCTTAGATCTCTCTTGCCTCCTATCGGGAAAGATGTCGCATCGCATTTTCCCCAAACCGAAGAAGCCGCCCTCCAACTAGCGTTAAAATATGACTTGATCTACGCTCAGACAGGTTATGTTTATACCGTTCTACCTGATCTCTCCAGACCCGGTGGTGTCAACGCACAGGGGGCACCTCATGCCGTCGATGGTATCGTTGGAGCTCTCTCTCATCCATATTCCAAACCTCTCATGGGTTATGGTTTTCCTGGGGGAGGGGGCAGCACCTCCCACACTTGTCCCCCTCCTGGTAGCACGTATCCAGGATACAACATACCTCCTGATCACCATACTGTTACCCAACCCTCTTATTATTCGTATCCGCAGTTAAGTGCTCCAGCTCCTCCAGCATCAGCACCTCCGCCTCCCTTGCCTTCTCAACCCCTGTAACAGCAATCACCGCCCCCTCAAGCACATGCAGATGCACCGCAGGGATTCGTGGTTACCCAACCACCTGACAGATAGGTGGCCACTCAACTTTCCCCTTCTGGTTCCTCCAATTACCAGATCCTCATGATGAACTCTGATCCACCTCTAACCGTCGACCTTAACCTTCAAACTTGGTCTCGCCAGTACCCCATGCCTTCCGCTCAGTCTGCCCCCGAGTCCCCTCCTTCAGGTTCTACAGAGCCTCTTTCGACATCCAATGGTACCTTGCATATCGCTCAGCCCAAAGTTGAGGTTCATACCAAGATTCCTAAGGGACCATTACGCCGAAATGCTGCTTCTGGTCAAGCTGCTCATTCGTATAGCATAGTAGATGATTTGGCGCAGTCTCCTGTTGCCATTTCCACATTTGAACTCCTCCAGTCGTGCCCTTCCCAAAAGAAGGCTCTGTTATCTGCCATGGGCGCTGTAGATCTTGCTGATGACCAAATGATTGTTTTCTACGCCCATCAATCAGAACATCCTCCTCTTCTTGCTTCCGTCGCCTTCCAAATCCCATTCAAAATCCGGAACGCTAACGTTTCCCGGTGTATAATTGATGAGGGGGCATCCACCTGCGTGATGTTCGCTTCGGTTTGGAAGCAACTCGGATCTCCTGAGTTGGCCCCTTCCACGATCACCCTTCGAGTGTGAGATGGCCACGCCTCCCAGCCCATTGGCCTCTTCCGTAATTGTCCTATCACTCTTGCGGGCAAGACTGTTTGCGTTGACGTTGAAGTCATCGACGCCCCTCTAGATTACAACATTCTCTTGGGGCGGAGCTACACCTATGCTATGTCTGTTGTCCCATCCGCGGTTTTCCGCAAGATGTCTTTCCCTCATAATGGAAAGATAGTCACCATTGACCAGTTGACATATCATGAGCCAAAATCTCAGACCTCACCTGAGACAACCATCTCGTCTGTAGCCAATAAGAAAATCGTAGATTCCTTGACCAGTGTCTCTACTGGCATCTACAAAGACTCCTCTTTTCTCGAAACCTTCCCTGGTCTTCCTCCTCCTCCTATCTCTGACCCCAGCTCATCGAATGTTTGCATGATGCAATCGTCTCGGGCTGCTCTCAAGCAACCTTCTTCGGCTAGTCAGCAACCACGCTCTCCGCAACCTGCTCCTAGCCCTTCACCTGCAGCTGGTAGTCATGAGCCTCTTTATCCTTTTGGCACGGTTCCTCCAAGCGTTAGTCATTTATGAGCCGTCCCACCTGGCCACTATCCCTCTGGTCAGATACCATTCCTAGCTCCCCCACCAGGAGTGTACACGGTACCGGTCATGGCCACCCTCTCTCTTCCTAACCTGACCCTTGGGATTCTCGTCTGGTACCATGATCCTCTAGCCGCAACCCTGCCTAGTCAACCCAAACCTTATATTTCTTTGACCCCAGTTCAACCGGTCCCCATGACTTCTCCCGCTGCAACAGTGCCTCAGTCACCTCAATAGGAACCACCTCCTGTTGCGACCGCTTCGGGTAAGAAGGGAAAAGCTCGCAAGGGGGCATCAAAGGACAAGGCTGCCCCGACAAAACCTGCCCCTCCTCAGCCTCCAAAGCATACCATCCAGTGTGCTTTGTGTGATCTTGTCGGTCACGCCACCCATACTTGTCCTGAATTGCTTCATCTCAAGCCTGTGGTTAATGTCGCGTTCCCTGAGTCCATGGTCCCGGAAGCCTCTGTTCCTTCCGCGACCGCGGCCAAGAACCCCACGACTATTCACACCAACCACCTTTGTGCTTTGTGTGATCTCCATGGCCATTACACCCACCTTTTTCCCCGCCTCGAGGACTTCCGCACCTCTCTAGCCGCGGTCCGCCAATTCGAGGCCAAGCGCAATGAGTCCACCTCTCCCCTATTTGCGCATTTTGCTTTGGCAGAACTACCAGATATGACTGCTCCCATTGACATTCCCCCTCCTGATGTCGAGATGATGGAGCCTTCGTCCAGCATTTTCTACCTATCATCATCCATGAGACCCTCAAGGAACATTCCATCCGAATCATCCCCTGTTTTTTCGCTTGACCTTCCTTCAGCGATCACCTTGGGCTCAACATCAGTAGATCCTTTATCTTCTTACTCTTTTGTCACCCCTTGTGACGATGCGCATGTGACCCTCTCTTGTCATGATGATGATTCAGGTAGCTTCGCCACGTTAGGTGTTCTTTCTTCCACCAGTCACCCCATCTTCTATCACGATGACGACCTTATGGAGAAAATCCCCACCCCTGACTTTCTCTATTCCCCCTTACATCGAACCCATGCGTTTACACCACATACCCCTTGTGGCCATTACATTGAAACCCAATGTTTGGGTAAGGGGGCACCCACATTTGAGAGACCAAGAGAAGCAATTCTCCACAACTCTCCTAGTGTATCTAGTCGTGCCGACTTTAGTACCATTATTCTTCCACATTTATAAGAACCTCTAGAGTCCCATATCACTTCAGATCACTCTAAAGATGATACCCCTTATCATTCCTTCATCTTACATCATCAGCTCCATCTCTTAGACATGGTTGTTGACCAACCTATAGCTTTTCTACGAGAGCATCAGTTCATTATCTCCAACTCCTCTCTTTGGGATAGTGACACCAGGTATGCCAACCCAGAAACTTAAAGTCCATTTTCTTCCTATATGCAGTACCAAAAGAGATTGGTAATCCTCCATTCCCTTTCTCAAAACTGCATAACCATAACGAAAACAAATGGCGCACCACATCATTAAAATGTGTTTAGATTCCCCCTTTTCTAAATACATTTTGGCATGACCACACCATGCTTTGGGGCACCTATGCCCCTCAACCATAACCCTCCTCAAAATCGAATTTCTTCACTTGCAACACTCATACTAGGGGCACCATTTGGCCTCCATACTTATCCATGCTCGTGTTGATGTTCGTCATGAGTTACCATCTTGTACTCATGTTTTCATGGTCCCCCATTGGTCCTGTACTGTGTGGCAGCACCATCGAATCGCCCTTGTTTAGAGCATCCAAGTTGAGTCATCATCGCATTCATGGAGTCTATCCCGAGTCCCTTTGTACCCCGCTATAGCCCTCCATCCTTCATTGCTTGGTCTCTCTCTTGTGTCGCACATTATGACGTTCAGTCCCACTGTCCCCTATCCCTTATGATATTGTGTCAGTCGCTACCATGTCATTCATGCCCTTTATGCTCTAACAAGGGAAGTCATCCATTCGCTACTCATTCCTTTCCATTTCACCATCATCATTAGTGTCAGTCTGTCCGTCGCTCTACTATTGTCTCTCGTGCCTTAGTTGAGGATCTCTCATTGTCTCACTTATGGCGGACCTCCTTCTGTCGACATCAGCTCATTCTTTCCAGAAGCCAGGTCTAGAGGGCGGTGTACCTTGGTTCCAGCTTCCACTCTTGTTCGGTGCCTCGGATCAGGCAAAGGGATCTCTCATTTCCCTTTGACTTGATTGTTTCTCCACTCCAGCTCCTTTCAGCATGATCGAGATCCGTATACTTGATGGTTCAATGATGCAGCAGCAGCTCTTGGTGATTCCCGGGTGTGTGTGAGATGTCTCAGCCCTCATGAGGGGGTGGCCCTGCAGGTAGCCCCCCACATGCCCGGATGACCTCTTCATTGCAGCCCTTGATGTAACTCCATATATTTGATGATGTTGTCCTTACCCCTTGCAGCGCCTCTTTGATTTGCATGTATCAGTCAGATTTTGTGAGCCCTTCCCCACTTATAGGGGGCATTTGGGTTGTATTTGTATCTCATGTACTCATATATTATTGTATAAGTCCTGGCTGTTATCCCAGGCACAGCATGTATGTGGGATTCTTCATTGTATTTTTATCTGGCTCATGATTATGCCAGCTGTACTTTATGGTTCGGTCCCTTATTTACTGGACACACTATTATTTTATACTTTGTCTCGGCAGGCATAGGTATGCCTCCCCCGCCGCCTTTAGCACAAGTACCCTCTCATAAAAAGAGACTTGTTGCACCTGTAAGTCTCATCTCCTCAGGGTCTAGTTCTTCAGCACCTTAGTCTACCTCACATTTCTCTCTCTGACTTCCCTCTTGATGTCTGTTGATTGAGTTCTTACAACGTACTTCGGTCATACGATTTTCTCCTAACACTCGCACGCTGGGGGGCAATCTGTTACACCATTTTTTGGTCATCTAACCTATTATCATTAGATGGAACCAAGTACACCATGTAAGACCAATTTTACCCTAAGTAAAATTGCCTTCACTATGTTAAATAACTTAATAAACCACATTTATTAGGTTGTTTATGGTCTAAACAGGAAACCCCAAAAGGAAATACTAAACAAACCTATATTTGTTTGATTTTCTTTATGGAATAATTAATTAAACCATAATTTAATTATTATTCCCAGTCATGTTTAACCCAAAAACAAAGAAATTAATTAGATAAACCTTTATTTATCTTATTATTTTCTAGGAATAATTATTTAAATCTTATTTAGATAATATTCCTTGTTAAATAGGACCAAATCACCCACAAATAATTAAATAAATCATTATTTATTTAATTATCCTTCAACCACTTCCTTAAAAATATAAATAAATCATTTATTTATTTATTATTAACAAATAAAGGGATTTGACCCAAGTCAAATACTTTTTCCCTCCAACAAATATAATAAAATATTCCATAAAAGGTGGATCCAGATTTGGTTAACATTATTTTAATCATGCACCAAGATCTAGAATGACCCAATATTTTGTTATAAATAGGAGGGTTTTTCCTACCATTCTTCACCTTTTGTTGCCTATTAGATCACTCTGGATCTATACACTTGGTCACATTTTTCCACTATTTGTTGTGTGAGCTCCCTTTGAGTTCCATTCTTTGTCTGGGTTTTCTACACCAACAAGAGAGAGAGATTCTAGATCTGAAGTGCCGAGGACTTCCAAGAACCCATCCCATTGAGGAGAATTGGATACACCTTCTTGTTTTCCTCCCAGGTGCCCTTAATACAAAAATTCTTTCAAAAATTGTTCTTGTCTTGTCTATTGGTATATGGAGAAAACCCTTCTTTTTACTGCTTAATGTCTTTCTATGCATAGATCTGGTTTTTTTCAGCTCTTTTCTTGATCAACTAACTGCAGATCTGAAGATATTGGCAGCCACTTCTGTTGTTAGGGCTATTAGTTATGCGTAGCTAAAGTGGTCCTTTTTCGTACACTTCGACAAAGGATTCATACTAACATCCACCTTCTTTTCAATCCTCATCAATGGTGTCCCCTCTTCGTCTTTTACCCCTTCCAGAGGTATTAGGCAAGGATATCCCCTATCCCCTTTCATCTTTGTGCTCATGGCTGAAGGTCTTGGACGATTGTTTCATCATGTTGTTCTTACCCACAATCTGCGTGGAATCTCCCTCCATGGCTCCCCTGCTATCACACACCAGAAATTTGTGGACGATAACATGCTCTTTGGGCATCCCTCTGTCCAAGAAGCGTGCTCCCTCAAAGCTATCCTTAACCTTTTTTCCAAAGCCTCTGGTATGTCCATAAATGAATCCAAATCCCAAGTCTTCTTCTTCAACACCCCGCCCCAAACTCAAGCTAGAATCACTCGCATTCTGGGCTTTTCCATCGCTTCCCTCCCTGCAAAGTATCTTGGGGCACCACTCATCGATTCTACCATCAAGCACTCCTCATGGAACACTCTCTTGGATAAATTGGAAGCCCGCCTTTCTTCTTGGACTTTTCGGGCTCTCAACATGGCCAGCAGGCTCACCCTCATCAAAGTCGTTCTGCAATCTATGCCCCTCTATCTTTTCTCCGTGTTAGCTGCTCCTAAATGGGTGCTCAAACAGATCAAGACTTTGCAATGTAAATTCCTCTGGGGATCTGCTGGACAAAATCGAAAATGGGCTTTGGTCAACTGGAACACGGTTTTCTCTCCAAAAGAAGCAGGAGGACTTAGACTCAGGAATCCTTCTCATAGCAACAATATTATGGGAGCTCGCATATGGTGGAAATGGATCTCGAATCCGCATACACCATGGGCCAAATTATGGACTGCTAAATATGCTAATAACAGATCTCCAGAAGACCTGATAAGGCTATCTCCAGAAAGCTCGGGCTCTTTAATATGAAATACTGCTAAACTACATTATGGACTCATCCAACAGCATAGCTTTTGGGAAATTCGTAATGGTAACACAGCGAGATTTTGGGTGGATTCTTGGCAGCAAAATCCAAAGCTGATCAATATTGTCGCCCACATCAATAATGCCAGCAGCCCAGGTATGGAGGAGGACAAAGTCAATCAGCATTAGCTAAATTCTAGCCACGAGGAGTTCAGACAATGGAAGCATCCTTCCCATATAATTCCTCTCGCTCAGGAATCCACTTGGAATGACCTCAAAGAGGAACTCCAGTGCAGGAAGATCAAGCGCTCTGAGGATCCCGACATACTCAGATGGGGATACACCACGAGAGGCACGTTCTCCACAGAGGAAGCATACTCCCTTTTGCACCCCATACCTCTGCCTCGCGACTTAATCTGGCAACTGGTTTGGGTGCCCGGCACTTGGCCAAAGGTTTCCACTTTTCTCTGGCTTCTCAGCCACAAAATAATTCTGACTTGGGACAATCTGATCAAAAGGGGCTTCATTGGTCCCTCCCAGTGCTCCAACTGTAAGCAATGCACCGAATCGATTCAACACCTCATGATCTCCTATACGCTGGCCAACACTCTCTGGGAAAAAATCTGCTTTAGATGCCAAAAAAGCAAACCAGTCGGGGATATAACAGATATAATCCGCAATTGGCCCAAACATCCTTACAATAGTAGCCTCCTCAACTCTCTCTGGCACCTTATCCCCGGATTCCTCCTGTGGTGTATCTGGAAGGAAAGAAATAAAAGAATTTTCAAGAACCAATCTACCTCACTGGATGTCATATGGAGCAATCTCATTAGCAATATTCAGGAAACTCTGGCTCTTCAATCTTGGCAGGAAGAGGACTTCCCCAAGCAGCCCAAAGAGGTAGCAATATGGCAGAGCTGGAAACTTAAATTATCGCCAACCCCCAACCCCAGAGGCTGACACACTTCTGATTCCTCAATGTGTTGGACCCCTCCAACCACTGGCTTTGTCAAACTGAACTTTTACTGGGCCTCCAGAGGCAATCTAGGACAAGCTGGGTTTGGAGTCATATTCAGGGATTCCAATGGGGACGCTCTTGTTATCTATTATGGATCCATTGGTCGAGACACCAATAACTCAGCGGAATTGGAAGGGCTTCTGCAAGGTCTGCGACTAATTCAGCACTATAACCACACTCCCACCATCATCGAAGGGGACTCTCAGATTCTCATCAACCTGGCCAAGAAAATCCTCCAAGGCACCAGCACAGCTAAGGCTGCTTCTAGTTGGCGTCTGGCTGCCAGAATCGACCAATTTGGCGATTGGTTGAGAAACAATCAAGCAGTCTCCTTCTCCCATGTTCAAAGAGAAGGCAACAAGGTCGCTGATCTCCTTGCAAATTTAGGAGTAGACAATGATTATACGCTTGTTCATGGTCCTCTCCATATCATCCATGATAGAGATTTCCTGCAAAACTGCACCACTTTGGTGAAAAATGATCAAACAACACCGGATGCAGTTGACAGCTCGAATTGATGGGACCTTTGTCCCACGGCGAGTCCCGAGGGCTCTCGCACGCAGTGGCCATATGGCCTTCTGCACTGCCATTATTCATGAAGTTATTTCATTTACCTACAATGCATTAATTCGCCCCGCCACCTTGGTTCATTACTATGCGTTGGAGGTTTATGCAGATATGGCTTTCATTCCAAAAAATTCGTTTGGTTCCTGTGCTCATTGCCGCCCTCCGTCACCTATTCGAGGCGCTTGCCCAGTCGACTGTGCTATGCCATATGCGCGCACCCATACAGGTCGACGCTGCAATATATTAGGTTGCCTTGAAACTTTTCCTGGGTACCATTTCACGCAGAGTAGCCATTGTATTCTGTCCTCTCGTCAGTTTACTCAGTCTTCCGATTTACAGTGGTCTACCAGCGCCCTTTGTCTCAAGCATCACCCACTCCGCCCTATGAAAATGCCTTGTCTTAGGCATCAACTGAGATGTAGGAGAGGAACCATCAGAGGCCGCCCTTCATGCCCTCGCCCTTCTCCCAGTCCAACCTCTGGCTCTTCGGCGGAGGACGACGATCGGGTTCAACGTTCTGGTTCCAGAGGACAGAGAGATCGCCCTATGCATATCAGAGGCTCTCAATCTATTCCTCCTGAGCCTCTCATCCCGCCTTCCCCTCCTCCATCCTCGTCCCCTGCTCTCCATGCTCCCGCCAGTCTGACCCATCGCCAGACCTCCTAGCATGCAGAATTCCACTTTAATTGCACGTTTGACAAGCTAGTCCTCACGGCTTTTGTGACCATTTCTATTTGTGAAAGCTCGGTTCATCCTAGTCTTGCTTGTACCCCCAACTCTGCTACCACTCTGTCGCGTCCTCTCCAGACTCGGCCGCAAAATGAGGTGCCTAATCCTACTTTTCCTATTATTATTGGGCTCTCCAACCGTGATGTTGATTCTACACAGGAAGGCTTCCCTGGAAAAGGCAGCACCCCTATCGATGCGAAGAAGGAGGAAGCTAATGAGTTTGGTTGCAGAATTGTAGAAGAACCGGAATCCTCAACTCTGGAACAGTAATCTTACTCTTCTTCAGCCCAGCATGGTCCAGGTTCACATCTCAGTTGGAAATTTTTTTTTTGTTGCTATTAACAGCTGACTCAGCTGTAGGTTCCACTAGTTTTCAGTATTTACGTAAGTTCATATGTTTACACTATGTACCAGTTTCCCAGTTAAGGGCAGTTTTTTATATCTCTCAAGAACTGGTTTCCCACTCAGGGCAGTTCAGTTGTCTCTGTAAAAACATGAACATCAAGCCCAGTTCTCAGGCTTCTATAGCTGAGACTGGAGCAGTTTTGTACTATATTGTTTCATAAATAGAATTAGTTTTACCGAGAAAAAAAAAATGATAATGTCAACCTATTATTTTCCCATGATCATGATAAGAAGGCTCGTGATGAGACCTCTTATATTTTAAGTTTCTTATATTTTTTAATTACACTCTAAATATGTAAGATTAGTGGATGGGGAGGTACATTCACTCCTTAAGAGTACTGAATGATAACTGGAGTTAAAGATGTTAAAGCTTCAATATAGTCTTTACTTTTTAAAGAAAACCTTTCCTGGCGGATAACAAGATCAAATATTTTATAAAGTTTTGAGGTTAGAAGAGCTTACAACTTCAATGGATAAAATATTTCAAAGTTTTATAATAACTATCCAATTTTCAATTTTGTAATCATTTCCCCGAAATTTTATACTTTAAAAAGTCAAAAAATCATAAAATTACTAGAGATATTGATAAAAATCCAATAATTTATTTCCAAACATTATTTATTCTAAAAGACCACGGTATATACAGGTGAATATTTACATATTCACAAAAGTGAAAATGTTCTCTTATGAAAATAATTTCTTGAGAATCAGCCGATTAACAAGAAGAGCATCTCTCTTTCCTTGTCAATCTTGCATAATTAAAGTTGATGGGCCTAATTTCTCAACAATTTAAAATGGTCCAAGCCATGGTTTTTGAAATTTGGTAAGCTTTCCTTTTTCCTCATGTGTCTTGTCCCATTTCAAGACTAGACCTCCAACTTGAAAAGTTTTTTTATAGATTTAGCTTACATCAAAGGAATATTTTACTAGGTGTTGATGGTGAGCATGTATTTTTTTGGCTTTTTCCATTTCTTCTTCTAATTTGAGTATTTTTGACATCCTTAATTGCAGAGAAGAAGAAGCTTTCTCTTCGATAAATTGTACCAAGGCTAATGATGGGAGGGCTAGATTAGGAGGAAGGATAGCCTCTTTCCCATATACTATATTAAAGGGAGAATTACCTTTTGAGGCCTTCTTAGTTATTCTATAAGCCCATAGAGCAAATATCAAGTTTTTATGCCAATTATTTTGGCTTTGATCAACAGTTTGTTTAATAATGATAATGAGGTTTTTATTAGTTGACTCTACTAAACCATTCCCTTGAGGATAGTAATTAGCAAAGTACTTAAGTTTAAATCCTCTTTTTAAGGCAAACTCAGTCATTTTATTTCCTGAAAATTAAGATGCATTGTCAAAAATAATTGCATTAGTTAAGCCAAACCTGGTGATAATGAATTGATCAATGAATTCAGTAATATTGTCAGAATTGGCTACCTTTAGTGGTATTTCTTCCACCCACATGGTGAAGTAATTTGTAGTAGTAAGGATAAACTTATGTTTCTTGGAATAATGAGGAAAAATATCACCTATTATATCCAATCCCCATTGTTCAAAAGGTTGCTCAATGTTGACTATTTGAAGAGACAAGGCTAGTTTTCTCTGTATTCCTGCAGCAATTTGGAAAATTTTACATTTCCTTACATAGGCATGGGTATATTTAAACAGAGTTAGCTAGTAATATCCAGCATGTAGGATTTTATGAGCGGTGGTATCTCCTCCAAAGTGTCCACCAACTAGTCCATCATGTAACTCCTACAAAACCCTTTTCGCTTCAGATTTTTCTAAGAAAATTGACAAAACATAATCATAATTATTTCTAAATAACACATCATCAATGAGTTCATATTGGATGTATTTAAATATTAAAGACCTTTTTCTTTCGTAATTGAGTTCAGGGGGAGCATAACCATTCTTCAAGTAAAAAATGAGATCATCATATTGAGATTTAGTATCAGTGAGGCATACCTTAGATATTTGGAAATTGTTACCTGAGTCTTCATCAGATGATATATTGGAAGCTCCAGTAATTTGTTTGAAAAAACCTTGACCTATAACAATTTTAACAGGTTTGATCTCTATGTCATATTCTTGCAGTGCAGTGATCTGATTTGATATTTTCTCTCCTAACTCTTTTTGAACAAGAACTTGTCTTACTGTTGGGAATGGGACAATTACTTTAGTGTGAGTTTTCAAAAGAAAAGGTTTGAAATTATTTTTGGATTTGAAAAATGCAAAGGCTTGTTTCTATACCTCTGAATAATTCAGTTCTTCTCCTTTAAAGTTTGAGCTGAATAAAGAGATAAGTGCCTCTATTTTCTTATCATTAAGTTGTGTTAATACTGTAGCATAAGATAACTCGGAAGAAAAAGTATACAAAATAAAATGATCAGTAAAATTGGGATTTGCTGAAGAGAGAGCATCGATAATAGCTTGTTTTATTGACTCAAAATATTCCCTTTCATGTGTCCGCAATTAAAAGCTGAATTTTTCTTGATCATAGCTTGTAAAGGCAAAACAATTTGAGAAAAATTAGGAACAAATCTTTTAACAAAATCAATTTGTCCAAGGAAATATTGCATTTATTTTTTATTATGAGGAAAATGGATTTCAGAGATTGCCTTGATTCTGTCGGGATATATGCAAATTCCTTCATTAGATACAATGAATCCTAACAGTTTTCCTTTGCTGAGAGAAAAGTATGACTTCTTAGGATTTAGAGAGATTCTGTACCTTTTGCATCGTTCAAAGATATTTTTACTCCTTTTATTGAATATATAGTTGTATCATCCAAGTAAATAATAATAGTTTTATTGATCATACCCCTGAGGGCAATGTCCATAGCTCTTTTTAAGGTTGCTCCTGCATTTATTAATCCGAAAGGCATTTTTTGGTAAGCATAAGTTCCCCATTTAGTTCTGAAATTAGTTTTCAACCTGTCATCTGGATGAACAAGTATTTGGTTATATCCTGAGAAGCCATCAAGGAAAGACATAAGTTCAGAACTAGCTATTGTTTGTAAGATTTATTCCATAGGTGGAAGTGGAAAATTTTCCTTTTCACAAGCTTTATTCAAATTCCTAAAGTCAATACAAATGTGTATGTCACCATTCGTCTTCCTGATGGGTACCAAGTTCGAAACCCATTTAGAATACCTAACTGGAAAAATGATCTTGGCTTTGAGGAGCTTTTTTAGTTCGCTCTTGATTTGATTTTCTAAGTTTGGATGATTAGCTTCTACTAAACAGGTTTAACATCAGGCATCATTGGAATGGTATGTTGAAGGATGGAGGTATCATAAGTTTTCAAATCTTCATAGCTCAAAGTGAAGACATTTTTATATCTCTTCAATAGATGAATAAAGGCTAGTCTTTCATCCGATGAGATTCCAAGACCTAAATTAATGTTCTGAGGTTTAATATTCGTTCCAACGTTTACCAATTCAAAGCTCAAAGTTGAACTCTGAATTTTAGAGTTATTAACCTTTTTAAATCTATCCTTCAATTCATACAGAGCTTCAAGCTTTACCACAGACTTTGGTACGTAATGTTACTCATTTGATTTCTTAAATTTCCTATCATACTCATCTTCATCAATTATCTGATCAGTATATGACCCTTTAGATGTTAAAAAGCTTAAAATGTCTTCATCGTCATTAAACACACGCCAATTAGTGACATTTTTAGGAATGAATGGGCGAAAATAAATTTTCTTGAAAACCTATATGGACTATAATCCTCAGGTGGAATGAGCTTGGATGCAACATTAGCTTGTAGGTCAGCCCTAACATTTTGAAGTCTTGGAATAGGAGAAATATTAAATGCTAGAAAATGTGAAGTGAGGATTTGAATGAGATATTGGTAATGTTTCAAATGACCATAGACACAATGGATGGTGTTTCTCACCTATTTTATAAAAAAATTTGAGTCTCCAAACACTTGAAGGTATTTCACACCAAGTCTTATTTCTTTATACAAACCCTGAACCAGTGCTTCATACTCAGCAATATCATTTGTGCATTCAAACTCTAATCTACATGCCAACATTGTTTTTTCCCCTTCAGGATTTATTAAAATGCATCCTGCACCTGCACCATCATTGGATTTAGAGCCATCAAAATACAAAGTCCAAAACAAAAATTTAAATACTAGTTTATCTACAATATTTACACATATGGATGAGTCTGTCTATGAAAAAAATTCAATTTGGGAGGTGACAGAATTGATTGAGAAAGGAGATTCTTGTGCATTAAAACTACCCAAAAATGATTTAGAATAATAGTTCCCAAGGATATTATTGCTAAAGACCGTCATTTCATTGTCTTCATCCAAATCAGTTACTGAATGTTTCATGTGATTTTCTCGGTCAATTCGAATTTGATTGGGCTTACCATTGTAAGGAAGCCACATATGGGACCAGTCTGTAGCGAAATAACCATGAAGCTTTTCATACCAATCTCTGCTTAGAATCAAACCGTAGAAGTCAAGAATATCAGCAACAAGTATATCGATGATTTGACATACTTTGGAATTAGAATAAAGTCTTATTAGAACAAAATTCATCTCCCCCAATACTTTGAATTTAGTTCTGTCAAGTTGAACAATATGAACAACAGACTTTTGGGGTGAAATATTTAGTTAAGGAAAACCGAATAAGGCATTATATTTGAGGATGCCACTGAATCTACTAAGAAATTGTGCACATTTTTATTGAATATCTCGAAAGTTAAAAAGGAAAGGGGGAGTATGGGAATTTGAACTATCTCTAATTAAGATAGCATCAGTGGGATCAATTTTTTCTGAAGAATCAATGGGAGGTTTTCCCTTTCCTTTAGAAGCTTTAGAAGTTACAACAGTAGGTAAAGGGGATGTAGGGACTACATTCAATTCCTTAAGTAAAAATTTATGTTGTTTCTTTAGTTTACTTACTTCATACAAGGAAATATTATATTTTTCCATCTTCATATCCTTTACTATATTATATTTTATGGTGTCAGAAACCACCAAAGTCTTAGATGTAGATGGAGAATTTGAAGAAGATGGAATTAAATCAGAAGATGTAGAAGGGGATTTTTTATTTGTACCTTTTTCTTCAGCAGTAGGAGTATAGGATTTTTTCTTTTGAGTTGATTGTGATGAGTCTACAGGCCCCTTACTCCTTGTGCCAATGGGTAACGCTTCATGATCTGTTAAGTCCCTATATGAATAATGCAGTCCCTTATTATGTTAGTGTAGCCCCCCTTATTGTTATTGTTGTACCTCTGTAACCCCCATATTATTATTATTGTGCCTTTACATTATTATTGTTAGGTTGGCTAGGATTACATTGTGGCCCCACTAGGATTATATTGTGGCCCCATGGACTCCTATATATAGAAGGAGGTTCTGGTCATTTGTATCATCCAAGAATTGTTCATTCATGTAATGTATTAGAGGTTGCCCCCTTGAAGTGGCTTATTTATAAGGCGTTGATATCTCTTTTCTTCTATTTTTGGAGCTGTTTTCACAACATTTGGTATCAGAGCTTTGGATTCTAGGGTTTTCATTGCTCCAAACAAGTCATCACGGCATTTCCGCTATAAAAAAAATTTCTACGAAGCGTCAGAAGCTGAAATTTTTAGAGTGTGAAGCTGAAATCCTAAGGAACATCTTCACAAAATTTCAGAGCTTGGTTCGCAATATTTTCAGAGATATGATCTGTGGAATTTAGGTATTTTTCAAGATCTTGAATTTCATCTCAAAGAGGTTGTCGTGGGAAAATATTCATAACTCTCTCTCTGAGCATCGGATTGGAATGCTATAAAAAGTGGCTGCAATTACACAGACTGTAGTTTCCTTTCTATCAATTTCAGAGCCAAAGGAGGAAACAGGAAGACATGGCAAGTCGTACAAGTTTTCTCTACTGAACCAGTCCATAATTGGGTCATTGTGGGAGATTGGACATATCTTTGTCTTGAAGAATCCAAATCAGGTAAGACCTATGGAACTCAAAGAGGATTCAGAGGGCTACCTCAGAGCCAAATTTCGGATATTGAAGATCCGAAATCACAGAGATAATTGATTTTCAATATAGAGCTTCTCAAAAGAAAGAAAAAGGTGTGTATTTGGTTTTTAAAATTGCATAACGTTTGTTTGAAAAAGCAGCTTGAAGTGATTCCAAGGGCATAATTTAGAATTTTTATCAGTATTGGGCTCTATAATGCCTCCAAAAAATAATTCCATACCCATTAAACCCTCAAAAATCTATACTATGATGCATGAAGAGGAAGAATTGAAGTATGAGATATCAAAATTATGGTACCAAGTGCAACGAATTTCGATCTTATGAAGAGCAACCAAAGATGACATAGATGGTTTAAAAGCAGAAATGGAGGCTAAGTTGGATGGTTTGAAGGATCAAATAATAGCTAATATGGATGATAAATTAGTGGAAGATCACATCGAGCATCAACAACAAGTTCTCCAACTCTCAAAGGATAACGTGACTTTGGTGCAGAATCTAATGAAACAACAGGAAGATCAACATCACATTGAAAGAAGTTCTGAAGCAGTCACAAAAAAATAACTCGACAAGTACGATCAATTTCAAAGTATCTCAGCAAGTGGAAGAACTTTCCTGTAGAATATTCCACATGGGAGGATGAGAATTTTATATAGAAGCATCAAGAAATAATCAAGCGTTGAGGACAACACTTGTTTGAAGGAGAGGGGCATGTTAAGTCCCTATATGAATAATGTAGTCCCTTATTATGTTAGTGTATCCCCCCTTATTGTTATTGTTGTACCCCTGTAACCCCCATATTATTATTATTGTGCCTTTACATTATTATTGTACGGTCGGCTAGGATTACATTGTGGCCCCATGGACTCCTATATATATAAGGAGGTTCTGGTCATTTGTATCATCCAAGAATTGTTCATTCATGTAATGCGTTGGAGGTTTCCCCCTCGAAGTGGCTTATTTATAAGGCGTTGATGTCTCTTTTCTTCTATTTTTGGATCTGGTTTCACAACATGATCCTCTTCATTATCAGAAGTGGGAAAAATAAAATCCCATAATCCATGAACTTCAACTAATTCTTCTTCTTTGGAGTCATCAGCACATAATGTTGTTTCTTCTTCATCCTCATACTAATCAGATTCAGCATTGAATATTATATTTGGAGGTTGGGAATTTGATGTCTGAGTTTTCTTAAAAGACATAAAGGGCTTTTTAGAATATTCAACTACATGTTTCTTGATTTCCACCATTTCATTTCACATGGATTTAACGACCTTTTATAATCCTTCAAGATCAAAAGGATATTCAAGATTTTTCTTCTTTGATTCTTCTTTGAAGGTGAATTTCTTAGTCTTTCTTTCTTCTTGAGAAGTTTTATTTTCCAATGCAAGTATCCTTTTCTCCAAGGATAGGGCTTATTTCATGTTTTCCACTAAAGTGGCTTTATTGGCCCTGTCTACAAAAATTGCAATATTGGAAGGAAGAGAGGAAATGTACCATTCTATTTGTACATAAACACCAAGTTTTGAGGTAGTAGGAATTTTGTTTAGCAATTTTTTGAATCTAGAATTGAAATCTTTGATATTTTCACCTGAATTTTCTTTTAGATTGGAAAGATCATTGATCAGAGTGGTATTTGTGCGATCATCACCAAACTTAGTCAATAAATTCTCTTCAAACATATCCCAACTAGTAATAGATACTGGTGGTAATGAAAAATACCATGAACCTGCAGATCCTTCGAAGGTATAAGGAAATAACTTCACTACACAATCTTCTTCTACCACTCCATAGAGATTGATGGCTAAAATGAAATTATGGAGGTGCTCTTCAGTAGGGAGTCCATCATTAGGATTGAACTTGGGCAGCCATATTTCAGGATGCTTATGTAGATCATGGAGAGGTCCTTCCATTTGACCAGCTCCTAGATTGGTCCATGGTCTGTATTCCATTACTCAAGTTGTGGTAGTATAAGATGTCATAGAAGTTCCATAGGTTGATGAGGTGATAGAAGCAATAAACCCTGAAATAACACTGGTTATAACAACACTAGTTGACTGAGTTTGAGAAATATGAATGGATGGAGTGATTGGTTGAGAGGAAGAATGTGAATGAGGAATGAATGAAGGATTTTATGGAGGTAAGGAAGAAGTAATATCGGTAGTGGATGTTTGAGCCTCTGATGTAAGATTTTCCTTCGACAAGAATGTAGTGGAAACTCAAAAGGATTAATTCCAAGTTTTCTCTTTGGGCTTGAGTTAGTACACTAGAAACTTGTAAAGAAGAAGTTACACTTCCTTCTAAGGGTTCAGATTGAATAAGATTTTATTTTGAAATAGAAATTTCTTCTAATTTCTTAATCAAAGTATGGACTTCAGGTGACTCTGGAGTATAATATTGAGGGATTGATTTAGTAAGTGTACTAGGAGATTTAGGAGGTGATTGGACAACTTCAGATATAGAGGTTGGATATCTTGAAGTTATTGGAGATTTTGACGGGGATTGACTCTTTTGATGGCCTTTGGATTTCGGATTAGACCTTGTTGCCATTCACTATCTTCAGACCCTCCTTCTAGCACAAAAAATATTGAAAGCTCGAAAATCGTTGCCTCAACATTGGGGATAACCACCCAGTCGGGAACTTGAAAATTGTTCCTTTTCTGTTTGGAATAGTGGCTCCGACTAGGGATAATAGGACAAATCTCCTTTGAAGTATAAGTGAATGTGAGGTTTCAAATAGTGAAATGTATGTGAAATATAAAACTCAATGGAACTTAAGTGTATATCTAACTATTTACATATATATCTTGGGACTTAACTTGATTCTTAAATGTGATTTTCTTGAATATTTCCTCAAGTATGAGATAATATATATCATCTAACACTTTAAGAATTGAATACGAGTAATATAATTAATTTGATTAAATAGTTAATCGAATTAATTGTTTAACACATTTCGCATGAAATATCTCATTTCTTTTCACATACATTAAAGATGACAATGCCACACGTTCAATAGTGAATAAGTGCTTAATTGTGTTTAAAGAACATACGTAGCAAAATGATTTTAAAATGACTATTGATCACATATAGACAGAACAATAATATAAATATAAAAGTACCTGATATATCAAAGCTTTTCTCATAAGAAAATAGCCTTGGTCCTACCTTTCTACTAAGATTATTCAAAAAGTACAGTAGTCCAACTTTCCAAAGCCTTCTTTATAAAAATTCAGAACCCTTTCCTTAAAGACATAAAAGGGTATTTATAGTTGAGAATTAAACTGTAAAAATAGAAAATACATGAAATGTTGAGGATTTTTAAGCAACCATCCTTAAAATAAAACTTAAAGGATAAAAATAGAGTATGTTTCAACAATAACATCAAGAATGAGAAGCTGACTATTTTCCCATTTATTTTCTTAATTCGTAGATATCCCACATGGGCTTCAATTTGGGGGGTTGAGCTGGCCTTATGTGCATTTGTCCCATATACACAGCATCTATAAGCATTGGAAGCATGTGTGAAGTGGTATTGTCAAGGCATCATAACATCAGCCATTGGTTATGTGGCTATACTAAATATTGCCAATACTTCCCAAGATACAACTTTGATAACTTTTTAATATTATCTTCCTTTTTCTTGGACCAATCCTACCAAGACTTCATCAATATTTTAACATCGGGCAAGGAATAAAATGGACACTCCTGAATTAGATTAGCACCAAACAGGTTCTCGCTGATAGTTTCAGTAAGGTTGCTTGTGATGTCTCTCGCACTGAAAATGGCTCTTTCAAATTTCTTCAATTTTATATCCCAGTCTCTAAAGAGGATGTCTTTATGTGAATCCTCTATACTTGGGGGATTGGATGCTCTTCCTTCTGCACTGTCTTGCCATGTGAGATAATCAGATATTTTATCCTCAATGTCATCAAAGTATGTCCTCAGATCGGACATTTGATTCATCAGTGAATCGCTTGTTTGACATATATCATTTATTGTTGCCAATTTTTGGAAAAATACCACCTGCTACTGAGCAAGGAGAGTATTAAGTTCCATTGCCTCTTTCTTGAAATCCTCAATATTAGGATTATCCTTCAATTGATCAATTATAAGTTGGAGTTCTTGTAACAAAGAATCGTTACTCCTGATATCATATTCATGTTGGAGTTTCATTTCATCAAAGCTCTTTTGCAATTGGATTAGTTGTACCTGCCATTTTTTATCAATGCTCTATTTTTCTTTCAATAATTCTTGCTCCAACTATAGGATCCTTTCATATTTTTCTTTGACTAACTGCTGCACTTATGAAACCTTATCAATATTAGTTGTAGCATAGGCCCCTGCAAACTGTGATAGCCTAGTTAGATCATCAGAGGGATTTGTTTTTGGATCTTTCCACGCAACATCTAGTGGTATATCTACAAGAACTAGAGCCTAGGACTAATCTATTATCCTCTTCTTCCTTTCTCTACTTATTACATTCCTATGCCTAGGACTATAAAATATATCGAGAGGTGGTATTTCTTCGATTTTAAGAACAATCTTAGAAGTGGGGTATGTTGAGATGAATTCCACATCATCGGTGTTGATAGTTTTGTTAGAAGCCCCGGTAGTGAGAGGGTTTTTCTTATTAGTTTCAGGAGTATTAATTGTTTCTTTTGGAGTTGAAGTATGTTCCTCTTGTGATCCTGAGTTATTAATCTCATGATCAAATTGATTCCAGATTTTACCTAAATCGCTGCCAAACAACAGTTCTCCAGTTTGTTACGTTGTTGATGTAGTTTCCTCTATTTCCTGTGCCATATTGCTATCTTTTGTAGATTGTACCAAAGCCTGATCTAATTGTAGAACTGGTTGGGAAATCCTCAATGTGTCAAGAGGAATTTTTTCTAACCTTTTACTTATGTATTCTCTAAACCTATTCAATGCATGTGGATTCAACCAGGATTCTGCTAACTTTTCCACCTGAATGTATGCTTGGGCGGATTCAAATAAATCATCAAAATCATCAGGTTCATGTATGAACTATCTCACTTTAACCTGGGCAGTGAAATTTTGGGCCACTTTGTTTGGGTCATATTGCCTACTTGGAACAATGGAGAAGTTCAGGCATTGTATCTGATTAATTTCAAGCACTGTGTGCTTGAAATTATCCAAAGCATATACTCCACAGTGAATAGGGAATGGTGACCAGATATAATTTTTTGATTCTTTGAGGGCTTTATTTCGACCATTTCCCACAGTTTTATAGGCAACCTCTCGAGCCAAAATCTTGTCAAGGACATAGAGTGGGAGAACATGTGGACTGGTCAAAATTCCAAAAACCCTACCATAAGTAAATGATTTTTCCTTGAACCATTTTCCTATGGCTGTAAAATCATACCTGGGCTCATTAGATAGTATGGGGGCTTTTTTTTCAAATACATCTTGGTATAAAGGCAACATAACTCCATGACAAGTTTTATAGAAATGGGGTTGGAAATTAGACTCTCAGAGGATATTATGATAGATGTGAATAGGAGTAGGGTCTTCTAGGGTCCATTTCCATCCCGTGGATGGAAAATCAGAGGTAAAGAAAATGGCATCCATGATATATGCACACATATAAAAGGGGGAATTTTCTTGGTAGATATTTTCTGCTCGCTTATGTAAGCTAGGACTTGGGAAGCTATGTTTCTTTTAATTCAGGCAGGTCGCATCGCATTTTTCATGATAGGGCGCTTTGATTTTTCTTGCAATTTATGATATGTGATGTGCAATATACCCTTTATAAATTTTGGTTTAAGTCCTTTGGCCAATAGAATTAACACTTAAGTTCGGATAGCATATTTTTTTGTCTTTTGCAATAAAATGAATTGTTTTATTGCTTAAAAATATTCTAAACTAAAAAATTAAAAGGGTCCCCATTATTGAGTAAGCTAACTATAAAATTATAATGGGGGGTTGTTGATTTGCACAACACATTCCTCTAAGCACCTAGCTTATTTGAAGAGGTGAATTTTTTTATGAAAAGATATATCCTCTTCTGGAGACTCCTGAATCAATTGGTTCTGAAACTCTAGAGACTAAAATTGTAAGAATCATAGATCCAAGAACTAAATATACTACTACGAGACATGAGGTTAGCCCTTCTCCTATTATACAACTTACCCTAGCACCTAGAAAACTTTCATTAATAATATGTCTCCTCCAACCATGAATAGGCCTTGAAAACTTGCATCTTTCAATCCTCTAGACTTTAGTAGGTTCCCTCGTGCCCGTCACCCTCTGTTTTGCAAATACCATGAGTGGATTCAGAAATTTAGTGGGAATGAGGTCGCCACTATAGAAATACATGTTCACAACTTCAATTGGGCAGTGGGTCCCTTTTTATTTTCCACGATATTGGGTCTAAGATAGAATCTTAAAATCTCTGATGCTACCAAACCAAGAATCTCAATGGAAATACTTTGCATAGCGGAATATAAACATCGATAAAATTTCACATGCACACAATATGGACAAATTTTTACATTTTTTCAACCTAACATTATTATATTAATCCAACTAATATAACACAATAGTCTAGGGCTCCCATACCAGGGATAATGGCCCTCATACATCCACTACTACAAGATAAAAAATAAGACATTCTAGCCATTTGGTTGTAGCGTGCTCTCTCAGCTCCTCTTGGTTGTACCCTATACCTTCTCGGTCCTTAGGCTCTTGCTCTATAGCTACTACCTCTATCAATGCTCCAAGCCCATCTGGCCACTGAACCTTGGCTTTCAGTCTCCTAACTACTTGATCATTTTTCCACCAACGCAACAACACATTGAGACTCCCCTTGAGTTGTTCATAGCCCCACTTGTGAACAACTCTCAACTTCCCACTGCTGCTCCTCAGCTACTCAAGGACTTCATTCCACTATGGATTTCCTACACTACTCCAATGAAGACCAACATAGGACATGGAGGGTTTCCACCTATCACTGCAATATGTCCATCTCCCACAATGAACACATACTAGGATGACTACACATCATCTATTGTAGAAGTCCTTCTCCATGCACAATTCTCGGGCTCCAAAAACTTCTCCTGGCTTATCAGAACCTCGAGCTCCAACAATTGTCACTCTAGCAACTACTTTTGTCTGTCAAAGTGTTGCACACTGGGCTCCTACACTACTCCAATGAAGACCAACATAGGACATGGAGGGTTTCCACCTATCACTGCAATATGTCCATCTCCCACAATGAACACATACTAGGATGACTACACATCATCTATTGTAGAAGTCCTTATCCATGCACAATTCTCGGGCTCCAAAAACTTCTCCTGGCTTATCAGAACCTCGAGCTCCAACAATTGTCACTCTAGCAACTACTTTTGTCTGTCAAAGTGTTGCACACTGGGCTCCAACTTGGACACTATCACACAGTCCTCCAACAAACCATAAGTGCCAAATCACGTCCATACTTGGTCCACTCTCATGCTACCCTTCAACAGTCCACGAGTGACCAAGTATACATTGTAACATCTACACCTAGTTAGGGCATCATCACACCAAGGAGACGCTTCTATTGTTTGCCAACAGACTTCTCATCAACTGCCCTTTTCTTCTGTAATAGAAGAGCTATTGCACAAATCTAGGCACCATCAATATGTCCTCACCTAGGACATCGATCCAACTCGCATCCAATCATCATCAAGAGATCATATGCAACTTCATGTTGTTGCTCTCTTTCCTAGGGTTCTGTGCACACTATTGTAGCTTCCTATATCTGGTTAGGGTATCAAAAAACCCTCCAAAAATATGCTACAATAATCCTCCACTCATTGTGTTCCCTTGTCACCCTTTTTTTCCTTCTAAACTTCCAATATGTTGATGTAGGTCCCTTAGAATCCACCTCAAATCACCCTACAACCCTCAGATCTGCTACATCAAATGGTTTGACACTTGAACAAGGGTTGACACATTTAGTTTAGGCTACAATGTCTCCTTAGTTTTTGCAACTAGGTGAGAGGACCCTTACTAGGTCTCTTGGCCTCCCAACAATCCTCCATGCATGTTGTTGTTCATCATCACTTGCAGCATAAAACAGAATACCCAATCCATTGTAATCATACACAAAAAACCTTTTAAACTCACAAGTTTTCCTACAGCCAAGTCAGCAAGGGATCCGCTACCTCTCACTGCCTTTTCAAGCTTCTGTACTGGTTTAAATAGGCCTAATATAGTTGTTGCTAGGTCTATAAGAAATATTCTCTAAATCATAGAGAAGAAATCCTCCAAAACTCGTCCTTAATACCTTATGCTCCTTGCCTCAGGTTCGCACCAATTTCAGAGGTATGTTATGATGATTTATGCACTTCTTGGATGTCAAATTAATTCTCCCTCACCTTGTATTTATACCAAATCTAATGGATCCATGAATTTCTTGAATATACATGTCTCTTGGACCAATCCTACATGACTTGACTGTCCATAATTAATTTTCAACTTCAAAAATTCATATCTCAAGTTCTAGAGCTCCAATTTGGATGATTTTAAAAGTGTTGGAATCGCCATGCCAAGCTCTATCACCTAAAATTTTCTCATGCTCAAATTCTTCATGGTTTTGGCCCAAATCCTGATGGGTGAAAAACCCCATGCTTGGGTACCAAGCCCACAAGTGACTCTTGTGGCACTTTTCCCTCCAATCCCCAAACCCTAAGGCTTGGAGTACCTCCCAAGCTACAAAAAAATCAACACTCCCTCTTAACGAGGGAGGTACTTCCAAGACTAAGAAGTAACCACCATCATCCAGCGATACTAGCACATCTATTGTCCATCACTGCAGCATACCTTGTAGAATGAACTCATCAATCTCGGTAGTATCTCTACCTCATCACATTTGAACTTGAAGATATGAACCTCCGTATGGATTCTCCCTCTAAGTCTAGACTCCCTTTGAGCCTACACGATCTCCACTGGCTCATTCCTACAAGCACTCATCCTCCTGGATCAAATACCACTCGTGCAAATCGCTCCAATCTTGGATATGCAACATCATGATCCGGTGAAGACTCTAGCATGCCTTTCTAAAGTCCATCACATGAATCCATCTCAATCAACCTGATCTCGTCCAAGGCATAAAAACCCTCAAGTTTTCCCAACCATCCATGGAAAATCAACATAATTTCATGATCAACAATCTTCCCTACAACAAACGGTTGTTCACCAAGCTCACCACTGATCCACCAGAACTCACAGCCAATATTGTTTCCAAGTCAGTTAAGACCACATCTCCATGTCTTCAGTTGATTCCTCTACTCCATGATCTAGACACCCACAACTCCATATGAGCTTCTTCGTTATGCACACTTTCATTCATTGTCCCTCAAAGTAGCTCAAATATGCTCTGATAACATGCTTATTTTCCATGATCTTGGGTCTAGGATAGAATCTTAAAATCTTTGACGCTACCAAACCAAGAATATAAAAAAACTACTTTTCACACCGGATTATAAAGAGCATTAAATCACATATGCACACAATAAAGATAAGTTTTTAGATTTTTTCAACCCAACTTCGTTATATTAATCCAAATGATATAATACCACAGTATAGGACTCTCGTACTAGGGATAATGGACTTCATACATCCACTAGTACAAGATACAAAATAATATACTCTAACCATCTAGTTGTAGTGTGCTCTCTCATCTCCTCTTGGTCGTACCCTATACCTGCCCGGTCCTTCAGTTCCTGATATGCAGCTCCTGCCTCTATCAATGCTTCAAGTCCATCTAGCCACTAAACCTCAGCTGTCAATCTAATAACTAGTTGATTGTTTGTCCATAAACACATCAACACATCGAGACTCCTGTCAAGTTCTTCACAGCTCCACTTGTGAACAACTATGAACTTCCCATTGTTGCTACTCATCTACTCAAGGACTTTAGCCCACTATGGTCTCAATGCAATGCTCCAATGAAGACCAACATTGGGCACGTAGGGATGCCACCTATCACTGCAAGATGTCTGTCTCCCAAAATGAACACGGACTAGGAGGATTTACCATCATCTACAGTTGAGTTCCTTCTCCATGTAGAAGTCTCGAGCTCCACAAACTGCTTCTGGTTGATCAAACCCTTGAACTCCAACAATTTCTATTCTAGCAACCAATTTTGTCCATCAAAGTGTTGCACACCAAGCTCCAACTTGGACACTATCACATTGTCCTCCAGTAGACCATAGGTTCCCAATCACGTCCACACTTGGTCCACTCTCACACTTCCCTCCTGCAGTCCACGAGTGACCAAGTCCACGTTGTAGCATTTGTACCTAGTTAGGGAATCCTCGCACATAGGAGACCCTTCTATTGGATTTCAACATACTTATCATAAATTTCCCTTTGTTTATGTAATAGAGGAGCTATTGCAAAAATCTAGGCACCATCAATATGTCCTCACCTTAGACATCGATCCAACTCGCAGTAAATCATCATGAAGAGATCATCTACAACTTTATGTTTCTTCTCTCTTGTCCATGGTTCTGTGCACAATCTTGTAGCTTCTTATCTCTTGTTAAGGCATCCAAAAACCCTCCAAAAATATGCTACAATAGTCCTCCACTCAATGTGTTCCCTTGTCACCCTTTTCTATCCTTCTAGACTTCCAAACTGTTGTTGTAGGTCCCTAAGAATCCACCTCAAACCACCCTACAACCCTCGGATCTACTACAGCAAAGCGTTTGACACTTGAATAAGGGTTGACACCTTCAGTTTAGGCTACTCCTTAGATGATGCGGCTAGTGTTACGGGTGAAACTACCCTAAGGTGTGTGTTGAGGGACCTAATAGAGCGGAAGGCATACAATAGCAAGAAGCAATCAAACTAAAGGTCCTAATCACTAATCACTACCCCAAAGTACATATCAAAGCCATGTCAAAGTATCACATATAGAATATTGATCAATGATGTTGTAAATATATCTGATTACTGAAGTCACATCTGAATCTCCAAGTACCAAATCATAAGTGGTGGAAAATTGGTATCGCAGGCAGCTCAGGTGCTAACATATAGGATGATGTTGTGATGAACTACAACATATAAGGGTGGATGGTGTCACTGGCAGAAAACTGAAGGAGCTTTCAAAGTGAACCAAATCATCTTAATGCAAACCCAAGTTCTTCACCGATCACCATGGTACAATTCTACACTATGGGAATAAAAAAGTTGAAGTCGACCATGTGAGCAATCATTTGATTACTGGTCATTAATGTATATCATTAACAAACGCGAGACAACTCACCGATAATGATGATGAGAGTCAAGGTACCCCTGTAAAATCTAACAAGTGTGAATGAATGAGTTGATGCCGAACACTTGATAGAATCTACCAATCAAGATACATTGATGTATTATCATTGTTAATAGTGAAGGAATATGCCACTGATGACTGCAAACCCTAAGGTACTGACAAAACGACTCTAGACCTTGTTACCTGTGCAATGTGTCGGATTCGATGGGAAAAGATCTATTGGAAGGAAGGCATTAAGGCATCCCACATCAATCCAGTGTGAGTGTAACCCGCAGGCCAATATTTGGAGGAATCGGATGAAGAAAAGTGAAGCAACCAACCCGAAGCACGTTTCTGACATGCACAAAATGTAGCTAGCGCAAGGCAAAAACCCTCTGAACCAACCAATAATGAAAGCTGGAAAAGAGGCAATGAATCCATCTATAGGGTCAAATGGAAACCAAGGTACTGCACGAATCCCAGGTGTGATAATGAAAGTTGAAGTTGAACACAAGGGAAACCACTTAGTCAAAGACCCATGGTGTTGATCAAACACTGAGCACAAGGTCACCTATCAATGATGTAAATAGGGCCAGGGTGCAGCTCTAGGTTTACTCTTAGAGAAATATTTTGAAGTCGATAAGAGAAAACCCGCCAGCAAGAAGTCAATGGAGACCTTCTCAAACCAGCACGATAAAAGTACCAAATAGTTGATCTGATAGAACAAGACTCTAACAGACTAGGGATGGTCGACTGAAAAATGATTCAAGAGACACTACAGAAAGGCTAACTCGGGTTTACTTCCCTTGAACAAAAGCACGACTCAATGTGACTATGGCAGCATATGATAACTTTGTATAAGTTTTTCATGCAGGAGGTACGAACAGACCCTCCATATGATTGGAAGATATAACCAACCGGGGGAGTATTGACTCAATAATAAGGTTATGGCTCTCCTAAGTAAAACTAAAGCCCATCCCAAATGGAGAAAAGACTTATCTTTTTTTGTGATTTTTTCAAGGGCGACACAATTGAATCTTAGCTGCCATAAAATATGGAAGTAATGTCCCATTCCCACTCTTTTTTTGATATTTTATTTTTTGTAATTTTCATATTGAAAGCCTAAAAAGGAATAAAAGAATGCATATGGTAAAGTGGATAGAATGAGTGTCAGTGAATATATGCACTAGTTCCTGGGATAGGAACAATCCTATGCTCAATGCAAGGTGGAAAAACTGGTAGATGACACTCAGAGGAATGTTCTGTCCACGGGCAAGGGTGTCAAGTTGCAGATGCTAAGTGATTGCAAGGTTGACTTTGTAGAAGGACATGGTCAAATTTTGGCTTATACACAAGTCCAATTGAATTTGGCTTAAGGCCAAGATATACAAATGGTCAATATGCAATGCAGAAAAACAAATCAACAAAAGGGGAGCCTCTAGGGTATAAATCCAGAAAGATAGCGAAGAAGAAGAAGAATGAAGCTTCGTCGCACAATTCATGGAGGGAATAAAGAGGTCTCCCGAGCCTACACAAATTGCAGCATGAGCGACATATGCTAGCGAGGATCTAACTAGGAAGCCCATGTAAAGGATGGCTCTACCATCATATCATGATTTTATAAGTCAACGATTGAAAATGGTTTAATAACCATAACATGATGGGGTTGATCCTATGGCAAGGTTTCAGTATGGAGGCTAGAATACATAAGTGCAACAGAAAGTGAATACCCTAACCTATATGCCAGTTTTGAACACAATACATGCCATGACGGGTCAGTGATCATGGAATCGAAGCATTTAAAATCATCTCAAAATCGTCAAATGGTCATTAAAACAACCTATCGCAGCACTTACAAGCCAAAAGGTCATAAAGTCTTGGACAAATTCAAAAAGTAAAAACAAAAATTTAGACAAGTGGGTTTTGAAACAATTTTGAATTTTGGGCATAAATAGACCCTTTGAACTCACATTTGGTTATTTGTGCATTAGTGAATTTGAGAAAAAGCTCTGGAATAAAAAATCCCCAACTTTAATCTGGACCAATTATGAGCCGAATCAACTCAAATTTTCCAGTTAATCCTCTCAATCATCTTAGTAATCATTTGTTTTTATCAATTCAAGTAGGAATTAGTTTTTTAGATTAACCCTCTACGTATACGCGGGTTGAAAATATCCAAGATGCATATAGATGCGACCGTGTAAAAACAAAACCCGCGTATCCGTAGAGTGATTTTTCAAAATAAAAATCTAATGGATGAATTATTGAATTGACTCAAGATGATCAGCAGTTGGAGAGAAAGGGATCATAGTGAAATTGATAATGAGGTACTGGAGGACCAATTTTCCTTGGATATACTTTGAGGATGTGGATTGCTCAAATTTTTCAAAATACCCAATATGAAAACAAATACCAAATTGATGGAGATGCTTGTTAATTACTGGGACCCGGAGGAATATTGCTTCATGATTGATCAAATGCCTTTGAGAATTGAAATTGAAGACATATATTTCATTACTGGGATTTCTCGAAGAGGATAGCCAGTGAATTTGCAGGGCAACGCACCAGGAGGGTTGAATGTAGATGATTACATCCGGCTATATTGTGCAGAGGATACTCAGAATTTTGGGACCCAGATCCCAATTAGAGATGTGCAAGGACTACACATGAAAATCCTTCTTTTCACCATAGTTTGAGTAGCCGGGTCAACTTCATTGCGCTAGGCCTCATGTGCAAGCATGATTTTGGCAGTTGAATGTCTAACTAATTTATATGATTGGTGCACTACACTATTGACCAACTTGAAGAAACAATTGACTTCCATCTAGAAAGGTAAGACAAATCATTTTGGATATGGGACCATTTTATGTACATTCTTCTTTGAGAGGATACCTGGGCTTTGACCCAAGGTGATATTTACTATTAGCAGCCCACATGATGCACGGATAGCATGATGGGTTGACCTTATGAAGAGACTAGGGGGCGGTGAGGTCCCTAGGACTACCTGGGAAGATGAGTTCTTCCTGTGGTGGGGAGAACAAGTGATCACCATAGAGTATTACCCCTATGTAGGTATGGACTTCAGGGGAGATCCATCTCTGCCCTTACCACCCAGAGTTGGATGGGAAGCGATTGGTAAGATCGCATTTAAATGATTTTTTAATTATTTTATTTTTTGGATTTTCGATAAAAATATGAAAATGAAAAAATATTTTTGATAGGACAAAGTACTTACAAAATTATTGATCATGATACAGATGTTGGACTAGTTAGATATGAGGGTCTACTGAAGCAGAGGTGTCACGGAAGAGAGGCAGAGAATATCGCAGAAGACCCTAGGAGAGTCCTCCATGCCATACAAAGGAACTTAGAGGTTTTGACCCACCAGGTCCCTATGGCCGCAGTAGAGGACCTCCCTGAGGCTATTCAGAGACGTGTGGTCAATGTACCACGTGATTGGGTGTGACTATTTTGATGTGTGGCTACTGCCATAGTGTTCTTCTGTGATGCTTATCCAGGGCAGGGCCCATAGGCATTGAATTTTTAGGATGAATGGATGACTTTGATATTTTTTATGATGGACATGATCCGGCATAAGCCCTAATTTTGTAGGACATAATTGTCTAATTTTTGTATATTTTTTAACATATGACTTTGATCTATATATACAGCAATTTTATGATGTGACTATCTCATATATACAATGATTATTGATGGATTTTTATATTTAATGTGATGAATGATTGATATGCCAATCGATTGCTTGATTAGCTAATGAATCAACAAATGCATTTTCTGATCATGGAATGTGAATGTATGTAACATAATTAAATGATATTTACAACAAATGCACTCTAAGAAATAAACGATATAAATATGGATCTCTGACATGATATATGTTACTCAACTATGAAACCACCAGTTGCGAGTCCAAGTACACTACTAACGAACCAATACCAAGAGGCATTACCTCAAAAAGTAGATTGCTCACAGTATATTCTACAACATTGTTCAAAGCAGGACCAATGCATACGCCCCGTGAGACTAACAAATGACCAGATGTATAGTATATTACTCAAGCCGTGGAAGCAATATTTCGGGTACATGTTGACTAGCACCATCAGCAAAGCCAATATGAATCATATCATTCATATACACCTATCAAGGTAGATCAAAAATATGAACGTCACAGCAGAATTGACAGAAATATATGCACAAAAATACAATATATACAACCAAATCAAATGTTAGGCAAAATCCTAGGCATAATACTTCTTAAGATAGAGCCTGTTGTTGGGCTTCGTCGGCTCGTTTCCATCAAAGTCAACCAAATCATAAGCTCCCTTCTTAAGGACTCTTCTAACAATGAAAGGGCCGTACCACATGGATTTAAATTTCCATGTCCCCAAGGCATCCTTGTCGTGATCGTAAACCAAAATGAGGTCACCTTTAGAGAAAACACTAGGTTTTACAGCCTTATCATACTGAACCTTCACTCTTTTCTTATGGGCCTCATTAATCGTAGCTGCATCTCGACATTGCTCATCAAGACGTTCTAGATAAACAAGTCGTTCTTCAAGAATTTAAGCATTTGGAAGAAGCTCAAAAACTAGCTTAAGGGAAGGAATATCACACTCAACAGGAAATATTGATTCTAAACCATAAACCAGTTGGAAAGGAGTGAACCCGGTTGCAGTCTTAACTGATATCTAGTATGCCAAAAAGAATGGGATAGAACATGACATGCCAATTGGACCTAGCTTTATTGATTGTCCTTTGGAGGATAAACTTCAAGGATTTATTCATGGCTTCAACCTACCCATTGTCCTGAGGATAAAATAGAGACGAATGCTCCTGCCGAAAACCTAATTTAAGAGCCAATTCAGCCATCATGGAGTTCTAAAAATGACTTCCATGGTCAGTGACAATCTCTTTGGGAATACCAAAGCAAGAAATGACTTGGTTGAATGTAAATGGGGTTGTTGTTTCACCATCATTCGAGAAAGTAGGAATAGTCGTGGCCCACTTCATGACGTAGTCCACTGCTACAATAATGTACTTGTGACCCTTCGCCAAAGGCAGTTTACAAGAAGTAAAATCAATTCCCCACTTAGTGAACGGATCAACAGTGATAACAAGAAAGAGCGGAGCTGGATGAGCATGCATATTCCGAATATAAACTTGACAAGGATGACATTTTTTACTGCCTCCACACAATCTTTGAAAATTGAGGGCCAAAAATATCTGGCATGAAAAATATTTTGAGTTGTAGCAAGCCCAGATAAATGACCACCACAAGCTCCACTGTGGCAATCATTCATCACAACCTCAGCTTCTTCGAGAGTTAAGCAATGTCTATAGATCGAATTGACCCCGCGATGATATAGAGTGTCACCGATGATAACATAACTTTTTTCCAAGTGACACAATTTTCTATGCTCATCCTTCGAAAAAGCGAGGGGAAACTTAGAATTCTAGAGATAAACAATAATATCTCCATACCAAAGATCTTGTGAAGAAATGAGGAAAAGATGTTCATCAGGGAATGACTCCTCATAAATAATCTCCTCTCCACAAGGAAACTCATAGATCAACTCCGCAAATACCACTGATTTCTTAGATTTGGCGGACAGGGATTCGAGTTGAATTCTTGTAGAATGACAATCCATCTATTGTATTTCCCCCCAATCACTCGCCTACTGAGAACAAATTGAAATGGATTGACAGCTACCAAAACATCATTTTTTTTAAGGATATTGTAATGCCTAAGTCATTGTAAAGCATGGATGGATGCCAGAGCTAACTTCTTAATGGGATAATATCGCAATTCAGGACCTACCAAGTCTTGTCTTAAATAATAAATAACATGCTCACAAAGAGAATCATCCTCCTGAACCAGAACCATACCTATAGTAGATTTTGTCGCGGTGAGATACAAAAGGAAGTCTCTGATATAATCAGGTTGACTCAATAAAGGAGCAGAGGTCAATGCCTTTTTCAAAGCATCGAACGAGCGTTGAGAAAAGTCATCCCATATGAATGGAATTCCCTTCTTCAACAATCTCATAAACCCTTTCGTAGCCTCAGCATAGTTAACGATGAATCTCCTCGAGAAATTGGATTTTCCTTGAAGACTTTGAAGTTGACAAATAGAAGACGGGGGAGGCAATTGAATTATTGCCTCAACCTTGAAGGAATCTACCTAAATCCCTTCAATAGACACTATGAATCCCAATAAACGACCGGATGTAACGGAGAAAACGCACTTATTCAGATTCAACCTGATTTTGTAATGACGTCACATTTCAAAAATATGTCGAAGATGAGAAGGATGATCAATTCTCTTTCGAGAATGAGCAGCTAAATCATCCAAATAAGCTTAGATAATATGCTTGATATCATGGAAAGCATAAGACATGGCCCACTGGAAATTAGCTCCAGCATTTTTAAGACCAAAAGGCATCTTCTTGTATGCAAACGTACCCCAGGGGAAAATAAAAGCAGTCTTGTACTGACCTTCAAGATGGATGTTAATCTGATTATATCCTGAGAAATCGTCCATGAAGGAGAAAATCTCATTCCTCGCACACTCATCAATAATATGATCAATAAATGGTGTGGGTTAATTATCTTTCAGACATGCCTTATTCAGATCTCTAAAGTCAATGTAGACACATATCGTTCCTTGTTTCTTGTCCATGGGAACTGGATTCTAAACCCACTCATTCAAAGGAACGGGGTATATGGAACCCGCCTTAAGCAGCTTCTCAACCTCGGCCTTGATAGTTGCGTCTTTCCTAGGGTTGACTAGACAAAGCTTCTGCCATATAGGCTTATCATTCTTGTAAGTCTTGATCTCATGGTGGATAATAGATGGATCATTTCCAGGCATTTCGTCATAAGACCAAGTGAACATAGCATGAAACTCTTTCAAGATATCGGTATAAAACTAAATCTCTTCAGGGGAACATTCAGCTCCGATGAAAACATTATGTATAGCATAATGATTCCTGGAAATTTTCATTGGGATCGTCTCTGAAATGAAATCCATGTTCCCTTCAGAAAAAATCTACGCTGGAGCCAAAGGATTCGGGCGAACAGGACCAATAGACACAGGGCTAAACAATCTTGACTCAAACTCTTTCAAATCAAGTATAAAATATGACCGATGATGCAAATCATCCCATGGTCTTTCCACACCATTCATTGCCTCAAGGATTTCCTCCTCAAATGGTAGAATAGTATCGAGGCAGTCCTGAGCAGAAGATGAGTTAAGTATCCAAGGCGGAGCCACATCTCCATGCAAATCCTCCGGAGAAAGAGAAAATGGATCGAAATATGCAGAGTCAACACTAGACTGATAAGCAATCTCTGTTGCAGATATAGGGAATGACATTCCACTCACTTTACCTTCTTATAATGTGGTGGTAGGAGAATTTAAGGTCCAAGGGTCTAAAAAATAATGATTTTGGAAGAACTCTCTTTGAGCAGGAGCCCTAGAGGATGAAATAGCATTGATATGAATAGAAGGAGGTAGAAAATCAAAGGTACACATCAATGAGGTACACCATTAGGGGAATTTTGAGGTCTAAATGGGCCTCATAAGAAAAATGTACAACAAAAATAAACTTTATAACAACCAATAGGATTCAAGATGATGATGTCATCCATAATGGATGATTCACCATTTTTGGAGTAAAAAAGTAAAAATATTAAAAAATAATAAAATAGTAAAACTACTTTTTCAACTTGTATTTTAAACTCATCTCCCAAAAATTTTACTCAAATTTCGAGCGGGAGTACTCGTTGGATGCGGAATTTAATTCCTCATCCAAGGAGTACCCATGTTGCATACTTTCGATGAACTCTTCTATACGAAAAATGAGAAATACATAAAAAACGTGATTGTAATCATGTTTTTTTATGTATTTCTCATTTTTCGTGTAGTAGAACCCATCGAAAGTATGAAACATGGGTACTCCTTGGATGGGGAATTAAATTCCGCATCCAACGAGTACTCCTGCTCGAAATTTGAGTAAAATCTTTGGGAGATAAGTTGAAAATATGAATTGAAAAAGTAGTTTTTTCATTTTTCCCTCTAAAATTTGATGATGTCATCAAATCTTATTAGATTTTTTCCACTATTATTTTATAATTTCCTTAGGAGGCCCATTTTAGACCTCAAAATTCCCCTAATGCATTCCTACTCCTAGATTCTCCACAGGTTGCTTGGCATCATTCACCAAGGGAACAGTAGAGTCAGAAGATGCATTAGGATCTATCAGAGAATAGTCCATCTGATCAATAGTGACAATCCTCCCTTCATGGGGAAAAAACATGATGCGAAATAATAATGAAGAAATGGAATCCAACTATGCCCCAATAGAGGGTTGTAGTCCAAATTGTTATCAACTATCTCAACTTCAATGCTGAAAAATTTACCCCCAACATAGATGGGAAAAGTCAGAACAATGCCATGTGGCCTATGAGAATGACCATCAAATGTAGTGAGGAGAGTAGGTGAAGGAATGACTTGAGGAGATCCAATGGATTTCCAACATGAGATAGACAAGACAGATGTGGAAGCACCCTCATCCACTACCATTCAAAAAATATTGACTTTCTGAAATGTAGATTTGATCTGAAAAGCCATGTGATGAGGAAGTCTCTTCTTAAGATTTGACATATCGAATGTGATCAGAAGATATTCCTTTGGATCTATCGCCCCGATTTCAGTGAGCAACACACTCCTTTGTATTGGGCACGACTAGAGTACCTCCAATGCAAACATAGCACAACGACTCTGAGCTAGATATTCTACAATGGAGTAGTTATGGGCTGCCTTGGCATTAGGGTTGATTGTCGAACGTTTAGCAGAACCTTTGTATGTGCGAGGTATAGGCTCAACTACAGGCCTCTCAATATGGAGTGGCTCAGAAATATCATGAGCAGCCTTAACCTTCAAAGAATTAGATTCACCATAATCATGTGACCTCGTGGCAACATCAACGTGAGAACTCACCATATATACAATTGAATAATTTTCCCCTTCATGGTTTCCCCCTATGGGAGCTCCAATATTTTCATTCGCGCTAGCAAGAATTTGTTTCCATTGTGGAAAAGGGTTAGTCGGGATAGCTTGGGAACTAGAGGAACCCTGCTGAGCTAACAAGCGCTGAGCATCCTGAATCTTAGGGTAGATATGAGTGAGATGGTCTCCAGTGCATAACTTGTATGGAAACTTGACTTTCTTCTTCGACTCTCTCTTACCCTCTCCAACATTATCGTTGGATTTTTTCGCATTATCCTTCCCATCCTTATCTTTTTTCTTGTTTTTTTGTCCCTTCTTCTTCCCATCAAATTGTTGATTTCCTTTGGGATTAGAAGATTGAACAACATTAATTGTTAAGGGCTGGGAAGGAGTAGACACTGACGATGTAGCCTGAATAGAATGAGCATATTGTAGAGACAACTGCTGCAATTGATTCAAATGGTTAGTCATACTATTATTGATCGAACCGACAAGCCCGTCAGCATGAGGACCTAGCTTTGGTTTGGATAAATCTATTTTGGAATGAGCAGCATCAGGAAAGATCTTATTAAGGATCCCAAACTGAGAATATATCAGTTCCAACTGTTGGGCTCTAAATATAGCTTGCTCCTTAGTGAATACCCTAGAAAGAGATACATCCTTCGATATTTCTGGCTGTAAAGATTTGAGGAACCATTCGAGAAGGAATCCATTGGGAATATAGGCTTTAATGAGCCTCTTCCTTCTCCTCTATTCCTGGATATGGTCAGAAATGTGTGTTTCCTAATCTTGCTCAAAATTGGCCAGAAGCTTAGTCCCAGCGTCATAACGAATGGGCAACTAAAAATGGTTCAAAAACATGGTAGCCAACTCGCCAAATGAAGAAAAATTCCCCCCAATAAGCTCAATGTACCATTTAGTAGCGTTTCCAATTAGGGTGCACTGAAATAACCTCAACCTGATTAAATCATCAATGAGGGAGTTCGATGAAGACCATAAATGGAAAGTGGTAACATGGTCAGATGGATCCTCATGCATGTTTTTTTTCATCATCACATGGGGCCCAAAACATAATCCCCAATCCACTGTAATCATGCACAGGAAACCCTTTCAACTTGCCTCTTTTCCTGCGGCCAAGTCAACAATGGATCCGCTACCTTTCACTAGCTTTTCAAGCCTCCACACTGGCTGAAACAGGTCTAAGACAGTTGCAACTAATTCTGTAATAAATCCACTCTAAATCATAGATAAGAACTCCTCTAAAACTCATCCTTAATTCCTTATATTCCTTTCCTCAGGTCTACACCAATTTCATAGGTATGCTATGATGATTTATGCACTTCTTGAATATCAAATGAATGCTCCCTCACCCTATATTTATACCAAATGAATGATGATTTATGCACTTCTTGAATATCAAATGAATGCTCCCTCACATGGGGTTGTTGCACTAAAAATTTTCACCTTGACATGTTGCTGACTGTATGAGCTCATTAACACTGATACATGCCTCCTCTGCAAGTCTTACAACCTTTACTCCTCATGTCAAGCCCTAAAACAGGAGGAAAAACCCTAAAAATCTCTGAAATTTTGGGTACGCAAGTAACATGAAGCTTGCATGCGTTCCTAGCTTGGGTATGCGGGTAATACACTGCTTACCTGCGTTTCAGAATGCATTTTTCCTTTGCAATGCCTGCGTACCCTCCTTAAAGTCAAAAAGGCGAGAAAGTAAAGTCAAAAAAGTGGTTTGAGGTCAATTCTAGAAGGTTCTAGATGAGAATTTTTGGGGATGAGTACGCTTTGATAAGGTGCATGTATCCCTCACCTTAAGGAACTAATCCCTTGATGTGAGGAGCCTATCCCTTTGAAGGAGGATTCTATCCCTTCAAAGGTGGAATCCTAACCTCCTCGTCTACTCTATAAAAGGAGGCATTAGGTAGCCTCAAAGGGAGTTCAAGCTTTATGGGTGATTGAGTTGAAGTGTTGTTAAGATTTAGACTTATTTCTGCTGAGCTTCTGAGAGGAAAGATCACATACCTCTATGTACTCCTGGGAAAAGGTAGGAACTTATCGAAAGTAGAGGAGACTCTGCTTCGGACCCTGGGAAGGCCTTTTCAAACATCAAGGCTAAGGTTGTAAGGTTCTTGTTATTTTAGGGTCATACCAATCAAGATTTGGTTTTCTCAACTAAATTGTCGTTCGATTGTTTTATTTCAATAAGCTGTCGTTTGATCGTTTATTTCATAGATTCCTTGATCACTATGATAGATATGTTTTATGATTATTTGTTATACAGGTGCTATTTAATATTTGCTTGTTTGTGATTGCAGATCGAAAAAATATGACACTTTCTTGCGACGAAAGAACTCTTGTTGCGACGGAAGGATTATTGTTGCAACGAAAGAACTCTTGTTGCAACGGAAGGATTTTGATGCGACGGAAGCACTACGACTGCAAATAAGAATTTGGATCTAAGGTAGGATCGACACCTTCATAGCATTTATTTGTAAAACGAATATATTTAGAGAAATACAAACTTAGTTGTTCGTTTGTTGCTAGATTGTCTTCTGACACTAGGGAGATCGATCTTGTCCGCAAGATTGATTTATCTGGCCAACAAATTGGCGACTCCGCTGGGGAAAGATTCTTGTTTTGATTTTCCTTTGTTTTGATTTGAGAAAATGCTTTTTTCTGATTTTTGATTGATTTGTACGGGCTTGGGTAACTTAGATTTACTTTGCTTTCAAAGTTTTGAAGTATTTTTTGTTTTTCTTGAACTTTTCTAGGGACCGCACATTGTTGTAGACCCTGTTAAAAGTCTTGAAAAACTTAGATTTCTTTTTTCAATTTAGTTTAGATTTGATTTAGGATTCTTAATATCTACCCAAATCTGTATGTTTTCTGTCAAAAATCTCTTGTTTATGAGTTTATTTCAGCAAATTTTTCATCACATCAATCTCCATTAAGTTAATTGCGTGTTTTGAGTCTCTTTGTTGAGAAATTCTTAATTTGATTTCCTTTGGTCATTACTTGGAGGTTTGTCTCAGTCTTTTCACAATTTTGCATCTTTTTGCTTTTGTTTTTGCAAAAAAATTCCCCCCTCATTGTGTATGAGTGTTAATCGCCTCTGAGTATTTTTATTTTTGATCTTTGGAACTCTCACCCAATTTTCTTTGCTTGCACTTGATTGGTTCTTAGATTACATTACAATCATCTTGTGTTTGAGAATTCTCTTGCATAGATCACATTTGCATAATTAAAATTCTCATTTTCAGAATATGAGTGAAAAAAATGTGCATAAATTACATTTACATACTCAAGTGTATTGTGCATAGATTACAATTGCATAGTTTCATTCTAAAGAGTAATCTTAGATTTAGATCAGTTTTCTTTGATTTGAATTTAGATGTTTTCATGTTTGTTTAAAAAAAAAAACACAAAAATAAAAATTGTTTTGGGATTGATTTGCATTAGTTTTTCTTGATGAAATTAGTGCATTAGAGAATTTGTTATATTTTCTCTTAGTGATCAATCCTTGCATTGTTGGAAGTGAATGGAAACTCTCTCCCTTTCTTTAGTTAGGATTCATCGAATTGAAAATATTACATTATCATATTCGATTGCATTCAGTTTTGGGTCGGGTCATAACACCATTGGTTTCATATCCATTTACCCTTTTGAGTAATAACAGCCTAAATAACCCCGGATGCGGGTGCAAGTGTCGATAGTGGGAGCGATGGGACGCAAGGCATTCGGACGGGAGGCCACATGCCATCCCTCACGGAACCTTGGCGCCCACCTGATCGCAGTTAATGCCCGCGCTTGAACTTAATAGCGTTGATATGGAGTCGATTCTCATCATTCAAACTGTTATTCGAGGCAGTCTCGACTGCTGCAACCGCATTTCACATAAGAGTTTCAGGCTTGGTCATTCAATGCGGAGGTTGGATGGTTGCAGGTACAGATTGTTATATGCCATGGAGCCGCCCGCCCCTATGCCAATGCATTCGTGGTGTAATCCTGCTCAGGACAGAGCCAGAATTCGCACCTCCACAGGGAAGTGCAGTCGCCATACCTGTTGTTTGGTGCCCGCTGACAGTTTTCACATTTCAATTGCAGGTTCTTGCTCGTCTGCAACAGTGGTTCTGGGCACTCCTCCTGAGCGGAATCCCGTCAACACTCAGTCGCTTCAGCACTCCAGCACCTGTACAGTTGCTAATATGCCAAGGCTTAGGCAGAGGATGCGGTGTCGGAGAGGGTCCTCTCGTCCGGCCAGAAGGCATTCACCATCCATTTCCTCCTCTCCGTCAGATTCTTCTGCGCCCCCTGGAAGCCTCCCTCGTCTCTTTCGTGGGCGCTTGCTTCGTTCTGGTCGACGACTTGACTCGCCTTCTGGTGATGCTTTGCCGGCTCAGTCCCACACGGCCCTCTTCTCATTCGACTGTGCTCTCAACAGACCACGAGTAACCGTGGCCATCTCTGTTGTCTTCCTGGAGGAGCCCCTGCCTGAGATTCCGCCAGACGAGCTTGCTCCGCACGACAGCGCACATTTGGAAGCGGTGCAGCAGGATTTGAGGGGTCAACCCTCTGAGAATAGGGAGTCCTTGCAGGTTGACGCTGGGTGCGTTCAGGCACATGTCGAAGCAACTCCTCCAGTGGTCCACAACACTGACGCCCTCTCCCATGCTCAAGGCGATCTAGAAGAATACGGTTGCAGGATTGAGAAAGTTGCGCCGGATGAGTAACTCGGCCCTCTTCTCTTGTCTTTTTTGTTTTTTCTCTGCCCTCTCTGAGGGATTGTTTGGTTGTTTTAATGTTTCCTTCAACTCTGGACCATTTTTTGTCAATGTCCAGTCTCAGTCCTTACAGCGGTCCAGTACTGTTAGAGTCCAGTGCTACAGCTACGAAATGTCTATGCTTCTAGTGTTAAGTCAAAGACATTCCAATTCGATCCCCTGTGTGGGATTTTTTCAGTTGATTGTTCCTCAGGCTGGTTTCCCTCCAGTTGGGCAGACAAAAACTAGTCTCTGTCAGTTAAAATTGCCTCTATTAGGCCACCCAGTGTGTGTGGCTTGGATATATATTTTTGCCCCATTTAATGGATTACTCTAGCTTGAAAAAAAAAATAACTGACCTAAATCACAGGTGCTTAATTAAAATTGATCTGGTAACTTTTTCTATTTCTAGGGCTCTTATCACCAATATAGCTTAGGCTAGTATCTTGGAGTAGGGAGTAATTAACTCTCCAAGATAGTAATAATAAAAAAGTAGATAAATCTTGAGGTAGGAAATAAATCCAATTGTAATTGGTACATTCTGGGAAGCTTCTCTTAAAGGAGTTAATCACGAGATCATGTCCAAACCTTTGAGACAATCAATTATGTTTCATTGGGAAAGATAGAAGATCTGCGCGCATTACAAATGGTAAACCTCGGATTAACCATTTTCGAGGAGCCTAGGGTCACTTGTTGGTAAACCTTGAATTGACCATGTTGAGGAGCCTTCAAGGGGATTGAGCTTTGTTACTCTGCCCTTGCGCATGGAATTGGATCGTAGACTATTCCCCCAGTTGTATTTGTTACTGTTGGTAACCTTAGTGTCCATAAGCTTAAGATTATTTCCTAAGGTGACGGTGAAGGAAATATCTCACTGTACCTGGAGCAGACGTCGAATAGACTCACTTGGACTCTCTGGGGGGTTCTCTTCACTCAAGACGGTTTTGTGAAGAAACTTGTGCCAATCTGTTTCATTAAGTAGGTTGTCGGGGTAACTGTTCCAACCACCATTTCTGCATTAATATTCTACGATGTTGGATTTCATCACCAACTAGTGTTTTTAGTGCGGGGATATACTATTTGTGTGTGGTTTGACTCCTAGATTTGATAGCGCGTGTTCATTTGTCTGTTTTTACTTTTAGAGACCATAGGTGTGAATTGTGAATTTTAATTGTTAGGTGTGAATTGTGAATTTTTAATTTTAGTTTTAAATTGTTAATAAAATTCACTGAAGTTGAATATAATGGCAACTGTTCCGGAATTTACCAACCAAGAAACCCCTCTTAACGAGAATCCTAGTACTTTTCCTTGCTTTGGAAATGTTGGTCCTCCTTATATGGCTACTTTGTCATTACCTAGATTTACAATAGGTTTACCGATATGGTTATTTTCAACTTCATTGGCCCCGAATACTCCATTTGTTCCACCTCAATCGGATGCTTCACCTCCACAGAGTTCACCATCTCAACATCACCAACCTTCTGTTGACCCTTTACCTTCTTCGGCTTAATATTTCTTCTCATTTTCCTTCTTCTTTGTAAAAGCCTTTACGCAATCAGTGGTTAAGAAGAAGAAGAAAGGGCGAAGAAGAAGAAGAAGAAGCAAGATAAGTAGCAATTCAACCGGTCAACTATGGTTGTAAATGTTAAAATGTTGAGGAAACCTCCAACATGCATCGTAAACCCAAATACCCTTGCAAGCTTTGTAAGGGTGACCACTTCCTTATCAATTTTCCTCGTATTCCAAAGGTCTTGGAAGTATGGTCTGAAAAATCCCATCAACTTTCCATTTATCCATCAACCAGTGATAGTCAGGTTCCTAGGAAAAGGGGTAAAGTTAGGTTTCCTTGTAGGTTATGCAAAGAGAGTCATCAAACTCACATTTTTCCTCACATGGATGAAGCCTCAAAATTGTTGGAAAACCTTACTGTTCCACAGCAAGAATTTCCAACTGGTTACCGTAAACTTTCTCCCAACCTATCGCTAACCAGCCTGGATATCAGACCACTTCAAGTAATAATGATATCATCTTTCCATTGGAGAGTGAAACTCATATCACTCAGGTTGATGATCCATTAGTTGATCAAGTGGTCGATTCGATTTCACATTTGGTCGTTCCCATTCTCCATGTAGAGAGTGAACTTCATACTGCTCAGGTTCTTCTTGTTACATCAGATTCTTCTACGCTAGGAGGCATTTCACCTGTTTCTACAGAACCCCCTCCAAGTACTGAGGTCTTTTCCTTTGATTGGAATAGACTGACAAAACCTCATCTTCCTTCCTCCATCCCTTTCCAAATCATTGTGAAGTTTGGTGGTAGGGACATACACCGCACACAGGTAGATGAAGGTGCTTCTGTTAGTATTTTATCCTCAATTGGTTGGAAAGCTTTGGGTTCCCCTCAACTTGTGCCTATTACGCAGAATCTGAAAGCTTTTAACAGAACCATTAGTGAAAATTTTGGGATCCTTCCTAAGTTTTCTATTACTTTGGAAGGTAAAATTTGTTGTATTGATCTTATGGTAGTTCAAGGTCCCTTGGATTTCAATTTACTCCTTGGGCGAGACTATGTTTATGCAATGAAAGCTTTCATATCGACACTCTTTCGCGTGATGTCTTTCCCTCACAATGGCAATATTGTGACTGTAAACCAGCTTTCGTTCCATAGTCTTGATTCGACTACCAATAATCTGACATCCCTGAATGTTCCTCATACGCAAGTGGTATCTACTCCGCCACGAGTTAATTATGTGGCAACTAGTCCCATGTTTTCAGTTACTGATGTAAGCGAGCTTCTCACTATTTGCTCGTCTTACTATGACTTAGATCTAGTAATTGACATGGAAAACTCTATGGGATTACTTGAACACGATGTTCCTATCCCTTTTGAGTCCCTTGACATGTGTTCTTTCCAGAGAACTATTCTTCCTTCTGATGAAGACCTCTTGGAAGCCATGATCAAGGTGTGTCCATTGACATGTGTTTCTTCCAGTTGGAAGCCATGATCAATTTTACGAGGATAGTTCCTTTTACTGTGTCAACCTCATTAAAAAATGAATCAGTGACTCTGAGGATAGTTCCTTTTACTATGTCAACCTCGTTAAAAAATGAATCAGTGAGTGAGGATAGTTCCTTTTACTGTGTCAACCTCGTTAAAAAATGAAACAAGTCTGACGAGGATAGTTCCTTTTAATGTGTCAACCTTGTTAAAAAATGAATCAGTGAGTCTGAGGATAGTTCCTCTTACTGTGTCAACCTCGTTAAAAAATGAATCAGTGAGTGAGGATAGTTCCTTTTACTGTGTCAACCTCATTAAAAAATGAAACAAGTCTGATGAGGACAGTTTCTTTTACTTTGTCAACCTCATTAGAAAATGAATTAGTTAGTCAAGAGCATCGTTCCTTTTCTTGTGTCAAGCTCGTTAAAAAAAATGAAACAAGCTTCCAAGAGGAAATTTCTTTTCCTATTTCAACTTCATTAAAAAATGAATCAGGTATGAGGACAGTTCTTTTCCTGTGTCAACCTCATTAAAAAATGAATCGGTAGGTAGATTTTAGAGATTAGATATTAGGATAGTTCCTTTTAATGTGTCAACCTCATTAAAAAATGAATCAGTGACCCGAGGACAGTTCCTTTTACTGTGTCAACCTCGTTAAAAAATGAATCAGTGAGTATTAGGATAGTTCCTTTTACTGTGTCAACCTCGTTAAAAAATGAATCAGTGGCCTGAGGATAGTTCCTTTTACTGTGTCAACCTCATTAAAAAATGAATCAGTGAGTGCAAGGATAGTTCCTTTTCCTGTGTCAACCTCGTTAAAAAATGAATCAGTAAGTGTGAGGAGAGTTCCTTTTACAGTGTCAACCTCGTTAAAAAATGAATCAGTTGGTAAGAGGAAAGTTATTTTCCTGTGTCAACCTCATTAAAAAATGAATCAGTAGGTAGATTGTAGAGAGTAGATTAATAGATTAGAAATAAGTAGTTTATGAGGATGGTTCCTATTACTGAGTCAACCTCGTTAAAAAATGAATCAGGTATGAGGACAGTTCTTTTCCCGTGTCAACCTCGTTAAAAAATGAATCATTTGGTCAGAGGATAGTTCTTGTTACTGAGTCAACCTCGTTAAAAAATGAATCAGGTATGAGGACAGTTCTTTTCTTGTGTCAACCTCATTAAAAAATGAATCAGTAGGTTATATAGGTAGATTTTAAAGAGTAGATCTGAGGATGGTTCCTGTTACTGATTCAACCTCATAAAAAAATGAATCAGATATGAGGAAAGTTCATTTTACTGTGTCAACCTCGTTAAAAATGAATCAGTGTATCAAGAGGAAAGTTCCTTTTACTGTGTCAACCTTTTTAAAAAATGAAACACGTTTCCATGAGCATAGTTCTTTTCCTGTGTCAATCTCGTTAAAAAATGAAACAAATCCTCCCCTAATTGAGTCGAGTCTTTAACTAGATCTCGTAAATGTTAAGTCGTATATTTAGGTTAGTTATTTCAGTTTTTGCATAATTTTCTTACAGTTTTAGGTCAGGTCTTTCATATGATCTCGTAAATGAACCTTCATTCCATCCAGCTATCAGTGCTACAAAATTTATTGAATGGGAACAACAATGCGCTTCTGAAGAAGCATGCTAGGGGGCAACAACATAGTTTTCTTCTGCTCTGTTTAAGTCATAAAATGAAACCACTCCACCATTATCGTTTCAAGATTTTTGTAAAAATGAACTGATTTTAGCCAATGCTATTATTAATTAGACCTGCTAAACTCATGAAAATCCCAAGATTATTTTTCTATCTTTCATTTCTCAGAAACACATAACACGCCGAGTTCTTTCAAATTTTTTTTCTTGTTCGTAAATTAAATTGGAAATTCGGACCATGAGTATATTTTTATCCCTTTTTTCAAACTCGTTAAAATTACAAAAAGGAAATGAAGAGCATACTTTATCACTTTTTCGTACTTTTCAAAATTTCATTTAAAAGTGAAACCCTGGAGTCCTCTTTTAAGCCCTTTTCAGACTCTCTAAAAATGAAAATATTGTCGAGTACTTGACTATTTGAACTTGTTAAAGTAAATGAACGGTCATCCCTTCAGTATAAGTTTACCCCTTTTACGGACTGAAATGGAATATTTATGAAAAAGGTATACGTTGACTAATTACGGTCAATAGAGTTCTCTCCCGCATTATTTTATCCTTTTTTGGGCTCGAGAGACTAAATTTACGAAAAAGTACACCCATGGAGTTTTCTTAAGTTTTTCTTCTGACTCCCTAAAATTGAAAAACACCGAGTTTCTCCTATACTGGACTCGTTAAAATTTAACAGTAAAGGACCTGTTCAATTTTTAACAGGAACGAACCACTCCTTCTTAGGGTTCGAATCTTAAACTAAGTTGACTCATCCGAAGGATGAGCTTATAAACAAGAAAATGTTATCCTCCTCAAGCTTGTCAAAAATAAAGAGGTACTTGCCAGAAATGGTGGGGGAAAAGAGAGAAAAATGGACTTGTTTGTTGTATTTTGATTTTTTGAAAATCCAGTTAACCACTCTTGAACACGACACTTTTTGTTCACCTGGGTTGGGAAATCCTTTACCTAACAGTTAATCAAACCACATTGAAAGTCTTCAGCCAGTTTCTGGGTATTAGCTTTGGGTTAATTTTCACCAAGCCATCTACAGTGTCGTTATGTGTTCAAGAGGACAGTTCAAATAAACTATTCATTTGCAAAACATCTATCATCTGTTTTGACCATCCCTGAGTCAGTCCTTGCCAATATATTTTCAAAACTTGATCTATGATTTCTTGTTGTGGGCTTGCCTATGACGGATCACTTTCTATTGAAGACAACTCATTATCTAGAAAGTTGATCTAGAAATCGTCAGTACCTTGAACTCTGCATGCCTCAATGGTAGGTTTCTTGCCTTCGACGATAGGTTACATCATTAACCTTCGATCAAATGATTCCATGACATGTTCGACTTTAGCTCATTCATTCACATTTCATGGATTGTACTGAGTACTTTGAGAGCCATTGACATTACTAGTGGTTACTCTCACACATGTTAACAGTTTACATTATTGACTGGTAATCAAGTGGTTTCTACCATGTTCGACTTCGACACATTCATTCACATGGATATAATTGTACTAGTTCGAGAAGCAGAAATCAAGACCTTGGATCTCGTTTCCACCATCCAGGCTGCGAGGAATTTTTGTTATTCATTTATACAGTGGACTATTCATAAACAGATGGTTGCATCCATACTGTGTCTACACATGTCTATACTGTGATGTATTCAAAATCATTCCTGTATCATAACAGTTTAAATCAGTTTCTAGTTAGTTTTGATCTGAGTATGGGAATGCCTACCTCAGCGATGATATATATATATATATATTGCATTGAATTTTTTTACAGGTTTTGACTGGGGTGTCCATAGGATGATCCTTGAAATGATAAATTACTTCACTCTTCATATATGACAGACTTCATTTTCATCTATTCCATACTTCGCACTTTAGGGGGCAATCTGTTGCACTAAAAATTGTCACCTTGACATTTTGTTGACTGTATGAGCTCATTAACACTCATACATGCCTCCTCTGCAAGTCTTACAACCTTTAATCCTCATGTCAAGCCCTAAAACAGGAGGAAAAACCCTAAAAATCTCTGAAACTTTGGGTACGCAGGTAACATGAAGCCTGCCTGCGTTCCTAGCTTGGGTACGCAGGTAATACACTGCTTACCTACGTTTCAGAACGCATTTTTCCTTTGCAATGCCTGCGTACCCTCCTCAAAGTCAAAAAGGCGAGAAATTAAAGTCAAAAAAGTGGTTTGAGCTCAATTCTAAAAGGTTCTAGATGGGAATTTTTGGGGATGAGTACACTTTGATAAGGTGCATGTATCCCTCACCTTAAGGAACTAATCCCTTGATGTGAGGAGCCTATCCCTTTGAAGGAGGATTCTATCCCTTCAAAGGTGGAATCCTAACCTCCTCATCTGCTCTATAAAAGGAGGCATTGGGTAGCCTCGAAGGGAGTTCAAGATTTATGGGTGATTGAGTTGAAGTGTTATTAAGATTTAGACTTCTTTCTGCTGAGCTTCTGAGAGGAAAGATCACATACCTCTATGTGCTCCTGAAGGAAGAGTGCAAGACTTATCAAAGCAGAGGAGACTCCTACTTTGAACCCCGGGAAGGTCTTTTCAAACATCAAGGCTAAGGTTGTAAGGTTCTTCTGTTATTTTAATATTAATACAATCAAGTTTTGTTTTTCTCAATAAATTGTCGTTCGATTGTTTATTTCAATAAGCTGTCGTTTGATCAATTATTTCATAGATTCCTTGATCACTATGATAGGTATGTTTTATAATTATTTTTTATACAGGTTCTATTTAATATTTGCTTGTTTTTATTGCAGGTTGACAAAAGACGACACTTTCTTGCGACGAAAGAACTCTTGTTGCGACGAAAGGATTATTGTTGCGACGAAAGAACTCTTGTTGCAACGGAAGCACTACGACCGCAAATAAGAATTTATATCTGAGGTAGGATCGACACCTTCATAGCATTTATTTGTAAAATGAATATATTTAGAGAAAGACAAACTTAGTTGTTCGTTTTTTGCTAGATTGTCTTCTGACACTTGGGAGATCGATCTTGTCCGCAAGATCGATTTATCCGGCCAACAGGGGCCCAATCCTCCACGCATGTTGTTGTTCATCATCATATGCGGCCCAAAATATAATCCCCAATCCACTGTAATCATGCACAGGAAACCCTTTCAACTCGCCTCTTTTCCTGCGGCCAAGTCAACAACGGATCCGCTACCTTTCACTAGCTTTTCAAGCCTCCACACTGGCTGAAACAGGTCTAAGATAGTTGCAACTAATTCTGTAATAAATCTGCTCTAAATCACAGATAAGAACTCCTCCAAAATTCATCCTTAATTCCTTATATTCCTTGCCTCAGGTCCGCACCAATTTCATGGGTATGCTATGATGATTTATGCACTTCTTGAATATCAAATGAATGCTCCCTCACCTTATATTTATACCAAATCTAAGGGATCCATTTTTTTTTTAAGATACATGTCTCTTGGACCAAGCCTACATGACTTGGTTTTCCATAATTAATTATCAACTTCAAAAATTCATATCTCAAGTTCTAGTACTCCAATTTGGGTGATTTTTCGAAGCGTTGGAATCACCACGCCAATCTCTATCACCTCAAATTTCTCATGCTCAAATTATTCATGGTTTTGGCCCAAATATTGATGGGTTAAAAACCCCATGCTTGGGTTCCAAGCCCACATGTGACTCTTGTGGCGCTTTTCTCTCCAATCCCCGAACCCTGGGGATTGGAGTACCTCCCAAGTACACAAAAATCAATAATCCCAAGCATATTGACCATGAGGATGTGATCATGATGTTATTTTCTCTATCATTAGATGGCGATTCTATGGATTGGTATTTTAGCCTTTTTCAAGGAAACATCACTTATTGGGATAAATTCATGATGCTTTAAAGAAGAAATGGGAATTTGAGTTGAAGAAGAGACTAATACAAACCTCGAAGTAATTACCAAAGGAAATAAAATTAAGAATTTCTCCAAAAAAGAAACTCAAAACACCCAATTAACTTAACGGAGACTAATGAGATTGTAAAATTGCTGAAAATAAATTCACACAAGGCTTTTGACAGTCAAGACAAGTCTGGGCATGGCATAACTGAAGTTAATTTTATGGACTGCTCGAATGTTGCTATGCTCAGGTCCTCTCTAGATCGCGCTGCTCTTGCAGCCGTGCCCTGGCCTTCCAAACGCCCTAGGCTCTGCTCCCTCTCTTCTTTAGGCATGGCCCCTCCGGGCTCCTCCCCGGAGGCTGATGTCGCTCAACTCGCCTTCTCCAACCTGGTTAAATCTCTGCCACCTCAGAGGCCTCGACCTGCAATCTCCAAATTTGTAAAGAAACTCGAGGGCCTTCAGGAAGTCATTCTTCCTCCTTCTCTTCCTCGCATGGCTGCTCTTTCTTTGGCTAAAAAAGGACTTATAGGACAGTTCAATAGGCTTTGGCCCACTCCAAGAATGGTGCAGTCATGGGTAGAGCGAAACTGGGCCAATAAAATAAATGGAAAAATCTCCATACGCTTTTGTGGGAAAGGGTATTTCACCTTTCATTTCGAATCCAAGGAGGACAAGGATTTAATCTTCAGGAATGGGCCTTATTTCATGGACTCTAAAGGTCTATATCTTAACAAATGGACCCCAGACTTTGATCCTGAGCTAGATGTGCCTAGCGTGGTTTCGGTTTGGGTCCGTCTTCCTCACCTCCCTCTCCGCTGTTGGGGAGACGAATCGGTCTGTGCCATTGGGAATTCCGTTGGAAAATTCATCGATCACAGCGAACCAAAGGACAACATGCAAGCATGCGCCAGGATCTACATTGAGGTTGACTTAGGTAAAGGGCTCCCGGAGTCCATCAATATCAAGGTGGAGGACTAGACTCACATACAAAAACTTGATTACGATCAGATCCCCTTCAAATGTAAGGTATGCCACGAATACAGCCACTTTGAAAATCTTTGTTCTAAAGTTATTGATGTTGAAAACCCTGACCAAGAAGCACAATGGGAGATGGTTAAAAAAAAAAAATCTGCCTCTAACCCTAAAGCTACCCCATCCTCTGCTCCTCCTCAAATCAACCCCTTAGCCTCCACCTCCACTTCCTCTTCCGAGGACCCCCCCATTCATCCTTCTACATCCTCTATTCAGCCCCCCCCCCCATCCTCCAAAGTCCAACTTGGAATCTTCCAACCCCTTCTCCTCATTAACCCCTCCCAAGGATGATCCTCCTCTTTTCATCCCCCTCTGCCAACCAGGGAAACTTTTAAGGATGGAAAATTATTTTGAAGTTTAAAAAATTGGCGAATCTCACTAGTCCCAAATATGAAAATATAAAATGTTTATCGATGTATTTGTAAAATTATTCAAATTTATAATGATATTATATATATATATATATATATATATATATTTATTTATATAATGTTGGTGATTTTTAAGGTAAAATAATTTTATATTGTAAAATTTGGGCGAATCACTTTTATAAAAAAATGGAAATTGGCGATTTTTTTTTTTGGAAAAACCATGGAAAATTAGCCCACCCACGAATATTAGCCTCTAAAATTTCCATGCTCCCAACCTGATGCGCCAAGCTCCTCCCCTTCCCATCGGGATTCCCCCTCTGCCCCTGATCCCCCCACCATTCGTGCTACAATAAACTCTTCAAAAGAGCATGGTGCAAACCTTGAGCCTCAGAAAAATCAAGGGCCTGGTAGAAGATCCTTCAAGCAAAAAAGAGACGAAAATTCTCAAAAAGATATTGCAATGGGTACCCAAAACCCTATTAAAACCTACATTTTGGGCCAAAATAGCAAGGAGATGGGGGCTAAGGAACAAGGAGGGCGAGAAACCCTTCATACCACTAGTACTCAATGATGAAAGTCCTTTCTTGGAATAGCAGGGGATTGGGGCACCCCTTTAAAACCATTGCCCTTAAATATCTGATAAGACAGGAGAAACCTAGAATCCTTCTCTTGCAAGAAACTAAACAAGGGAAACCATAAATGAAAGACATTATTGAAAAGCTCAAGCAATATGATGGCCTTCTCTCTGAATCAAGAGGGGCTTCTGGGGGTTTGGTCACCCTTTGGAACAACAGTGAATGGAGACTTAACAGCAGCATTATTAACCAGAATTGGATCAAATTCATATTGGAGAACATTGGAGACAACAAAAAAATAGTCACCTACAATGTTTACGGACCAAATCACTACAGAGATAAAGAACAGTGCTAGAATTCTGTCAAGGCTGACATAGATGAAGAGGAGAATAGTTATATAATAATAGGAGGAGACTTTAATCTCATCCTCCACTCCAATGAAAAAAGAGGAGGAACCTTCACTCAAGATCCTTTAAGAACTCAGTTAGAAGGCATCATGCAGGAGCATGAGCTGGTTGACATAGTTCCTAAAAATCGTAAATTTACATGGAGCAACCGCAGAATTGGGAAAGACAATATTATGGGGCGTCTAGACATAATTCTTGTGGACATCACCCTCCTAGGCTCCTTCTCCACAGCTTCGGCCCTCATCCCTCCTTTCTCTGCTTCTGACCACTATCCAATTACGCTCACCCTTGAAGAGAAACATCCTTTAGGACCTATTCCTTTTAAATACAGTCCTCTGTGGAACAATATTCCTGAAGCCAGTAATATTGTCTGGTCTACTTGGAGCCATCATATTGAAGGATCTCCTGTATTCATATGGGAAAGCAAACTGAAGAACACTAAAATCGCTCTCAAGGAATGGGCGAAATTCCACTACAAAGATCTAGAGAGGATACAAATTGATATAAAGCAAAGACTGGAAGGCGTCCATGATAAAATTGAAACAAATGGACTCATCCCAGAACATCGTGTGCTTGAAAATGACCTTACTGCCAACTTTACCATGCCAATAGAGAAGAGGAGCAGAAATGGCGCATTAAATCGAGACAACTATGGCTTCAAGGAGGTGACAAGAACTCTGCTTTTTTCCATAAACAGGCCACTATTAGGAAAATATGAAACAACATAAGTTCCATCACTGATGCTGAAGGAAATCTTCATACCGATCAAGAAGCAATCAAAATGGCCGCATCGGCACACTTTCAAGAACTTCTCACTGAGACGAGAAGCGACGAGGATTACTCTGACCTCCTCCAGTACCTTCCCACTAATTTCAATGAGGGCATAAACAATCTTCTCACTAAAGAAATTGATGAAATAGAGATCCAAAGAGAAATATGGACCCTGCAACCAGATAAAGCCCCGGGCCCAGATGGCTTTTACATTAGTTTTTACAGGACTTATTGGGGAATTATCAAAAATTATTTGGTCAAACTGATACAATGGACCCAACGCAAGTGAAAAATAGGAGGCTATACAAATGCTACTCATCTTGCCCTCATTCCCAAAGAAAATCGACCCTCCTTCTCCAGATTTCGACCCATTTCCCTTTGTAACTCCTCTTATAAAATCCTGACCAAAATCTTAGCTCTTCGCCTGAAACCCAATCTTCACTCACTCATCTCCGAGAACCAAGGAGGATTCTTATCCAATAGACAAATCTCTGATTCCATCCTTCTTGTCCAAGAAGTAATCCATTCTAGCCTCTCTCGTAATGAAAAAGGCTTTATCCTTAAGCTTGAATTAGCCAATGCTTTTGATCGAGTCTAACACTCTTTCCTCATTGTTGTCCTTAAAGAAATGGGATTTGATTCCTCCTTCCTTGATCTTGTTAAAGCCTGCATTACCAGCCCTTGGATCTCCCCCCTCATTAATGGCAGGCCAGCTCCCTCTTTTCAATCGTCTCGTGGACTAAGACAAGGCTACCCCTTGTCCCCTTATCTTTTCATTTTAATGGTTGAATCCTTCAGTAAGGCCCTAGACCACAATCGTCGAGTCGGGCTCATCACTAGCATTAAGTTTGGAAATGGAGTCAAAAACATGAACCATTCTCAATTTTTTGACGATACTCTGCTAATGGGAGGAGCCTCCAACATCATAGCTCATTGGTTTAAATCTCTCTTAAATAAATTTATGAGCTATTCTGGAGGCATGGTAAATCATCTCAAAAGTTTCATTTATGGATGGAATACTTCAGCTCAGTCTTTGCACAACATTGCCAACATTTTTGAGGTCCCCTACAAATTGGATTGGGGATACTTCTCTTATCTGGGCATGCTTGTGAGCATTGGTCCCCTGAAGGCTGAAGTATGGGACATCATCATCGATAAAATGAAAAGGAAAGTGTAGCAATGGGGAGCTTCTTGGCTTAACCTTTCTGGCCGCCTTATTCTCCTCAAATCGGGCCTCTCCTCTCTGCCTTTATATCAGTTCTCCCTCCTTCAAGCCCCTGCCACCTTCCATCACAAAGTGGAGGCCATTATTCGACAATTCCTTTGGCAAGGTGGGAAATGTGAGAAAAGAAAATACAATCTCATTAACTGGAAGCAAGTCATACAAGATCAAGAACATGGAGGTTTTGGTATCCGCTCCCCAAAGCTTATGAACCTGGATTTTGGTGGGAAGATAATCTGGAGGCTAATCAGTGGCAAGCCTACCTGGTGGAAGCGAGTTCTGGAAATTAAATATCTAAACACTTCAAGGTAGCATCTACTTGACCAAGCTATCCCTAATAAATCTTGCACAAGAATTTGGGGGCTCTGTAAAAAAGCTATTTCCTCTCTAGCCCATAATATATCCAAAGTGCCAAAGGGTGGTAGCAACATCAGCATTGGGGCGGACAAAATTATGGGGCAGGCTCCCATTAACAGTAATCAGGGAACTCATCATATTCTAGCCTATCTCAGCAACATGGGACTGCATAGCTTAAACTAGATATCCACTTGGGATGCTCAATCTCTGATTTGGACCGGGTGGCAATTCCCTGAGGTCCCAGCTCATTTAGAAGCGAGTCTTGCAACCCTCCAAAATCATATTCATAGCATTGCTCCTTTAAAGCAGGACTGTGAGGATTACTTTTGTTGGGATCCATCTGGATCGACCTACTCTATTAAAGTAGGCTATCAAACTCTTTGCAAAATGGAATACCCTGCGCCCACATGGTCTCTCTGGAAATTAGTTTGGAGATCTGAGGCCCTCCCCAAGATCAAATTCTTCATTTGGACCTTGCTCAAAGGAAAAATCTCAACCTCTGATAATTTTAAAAAACGAGGTGTGGTTGGCCCCTCTCACTGTCTAAACTGTCATGCTGCTGAAGAAACCATACAACATCTCTTCATTGAATGCCCCTTTGCCACCAGTTGTTGGAAGGAGCTCTCCTCTAATTCCAACCTCCCATGGGGCTCACACAACTCCATCATTGAAGCCTTGGGCCTATGGAAGAAAAGCTACCCCTGGAAACGCAAAAAGGGCAGTATAGAAAAAAGAGTTTGGGATACTCTCCCACTCACAACTCTTTGAAATATCTGGCTGGCTCAAAACCGAAAATTTTTCAAGGACAAAGCAACCGACTTTATGAAGCTGTGTAGTAAAGCAAGAAGTCTTACTCTGGAAACTATCTCCACTAAGAATCATGCAAATCAGATTGATTATAAGGATCTATGTGTGGAAGAGTACAACTTCATAAGCTACCTGCTAGATAAAAACAACATCATCAATCGCAGCAACAACCTCAACAATCAGTGGAACATCACCAACAACAGTTGGAAAATTTGACTGAGCGAGGAGGATTTCAGCATCTGGTTAAAAAATTGCAAAAGACCCTCTCTATTCTTTGATGGTGCGTCTAAGTCCAACCCGGGCGTGGCAGGGGCTGGTGGAATTATCTACAACGAGGATGGTAACATCATTTCTTCCTTTGAATGGGGATTGGGAGCTCTCTCCAATAATAGGGTCGAAGCTCTCACTCTGCTTCAAGGCATTTTACAACTGCAAAATCTTGGCATAAACAATGCCATGATCTTCGGCGATTCGGCCATTATCATCAGCATTATGGTTCATAAATGCTCGACATCAAACATGGCCCTTCAACAAACCACAAGTAGATGCCAACTCCTTATCGAAAATATGCAGGGTGTCAGCTTCTATCACATTTTCCACACCCTCAACAAGGAGGTGGACCTTCGTGCCAACAGGGCTTGTCACAGATCCATAGGATTCCTCTCCTGCAACGAGGTCGATCTACAAATCCACCTGCCATGATTCTGCTCAATCAACTATGGAGCCACATAAAATGGCTCATCGCTCTACGGACCCGGAGTGCCCTTTCCATCATCGTTCTATATTGGAGGCATTTTCACGTGCCTCCGGACCACGTGCATGGTCTTTTTACCATTACTGTAATGATTTCAAATCTTATTTCTTCTGATTTTTATCTCCCTCTGCAAATTTACCCCTTTCGAGGCTACTGTCCTCCCCACTCCTGCGCTCGATTCCCCCCTCCACACTCTCGTGACTTCCCGTGGCCTGTCTCACGCCCCTCCCTTCTTATTCACCCTCCTCTCCTCTCTGACTTTCATCGTTCTCCCTACATTTTTTTGCTGTGGAAGCCTCTGCCTTTCTGCTTCTACATCTGCCCTTTTGAGGGTGTACCCACCGCCCCTCGCGCTCTCCTCTTGCCTTCTGCATCAGACCTCTTACTCTCGTTACCATATGCTTCATCCTTACCACTTGAAGTCTCATCCCTCTCCATTTTCTCTTCCTTGTTTCTGTCTCAGACTTCTGGAAATTGGTTATTACTGCTCAGAATGGCAAGGAGTGAAGACTGTTTGGACTGTGCTAATCTCCAAGCAAAACTGGAGAAAATCCGAGCCCATCAGAAGATCATGGATGACAAGCTTCATTTTCAGGCTAAGCTGGTTGAAGAGAGACACGAAGCCGATCTCAACTTCTTCCACCAGAGGGTCACCTCCCTCCAGGAGAAATTCAAATATCTCTCCAATAAGTGTGCCCACGCATAAGAATCAATTGAAATTCTGAAGTACATGTTGAAAAATAATACTGCACCGAGCTTCAGCTCTACAAATGCAAGAAACCAAGGAGCAGATGCCAATCCTGAAGACTCGACTGCTCACCAGATCCGCCATATAAACATAGACTAATCATGTCTTGAAAAATTATCTTCTTACTGTTTCAGTTCATCTGAATCTATTCTCTTTCTGTTTTTCAGGCTTTTTTGAAAGTTAGAAGAAAGAGGGTGACAGCAGACATCACTGCCACACCTCTCTCTACTAATTATATATCACCTCTTGTAACCATTAGAGCTTCGTCTCTCTCTTTTTGAATACTAATAGCAACCGGCTTTGTTAAAAAAAAAAATACAAGTCTGGGAAAATACAGAGAATCATGTAAGTTGGTTCCAGAAAAGAGAATCTTAAATTTTTCAAAAAATTTCTCAGAGTCTGCAGGTTTCAGTGTAAACAGGTGTGGTGCCACACTATGTATACAGGAAAACAGCGAAGATGACCGCACTGTGCCTAAAGACAAAGCGCGGAGACCAAAAAACTTAAAGAAAAGTAAAAAAAAAAATCTAAAGCACTTTTCAGGGATTCTACAGGAATAACCCAAGCCAGTATCAATCAATCAAAATCAGAAAAATAGTTTCACAAGTCAAAAATAAAATAAAACTAAGTTCAAGATCCATTCCCTAGTGGAGTCGCCATTTTGTTGGGCAGATAAATCGTTCTTGCAGACAAGACAGATCTCCCTAGTATCCTACGATAACTAGCAACAAACAGACAGATTTAAACTACTTTCTCTAGATTATATTTGATCTAGAATTATCTAAAATGAAGGATTTAGGACATACCTGTAGTCCAGCGCTAATCGTAGTCTTCTTTCTTATCGCTTTGAATACGTCTCCTTTCGGGATCTGCAACCAAAAACATGAAAGAATAAAAAGCACCTGCATAATATAGACTAATTTATAAACCATAAATATATCTTGATGATCAAGGAATTCAAGAAATAAGCCATTTAAATAAACAACTCATTGAGAAAACAGGATCCATTTGTATTATCTTTAATGAAAAAAGGAGCCTTACAACCGTGTTCGCCTTGATGTCATACAGGTCCTTCCGGGGTCCGGAACAAGTGTTTCCTCTACTTTGAAAAGCCTTTGCACTCTCTCGACTAACATACACATGAGTGTGTAATCATTCCCATATGGTAATTAGTTAAGAGAGTCTGAGTTTATCCAACAATTCTCCTCAAAAAATCTCAAAGCCTAACTCCCTTTGAGGTTGAACTATGGCCTCAATTTACAGCAAAAGAGAAGAGGTTGCAGCTCCAAATAAGAGGGGATAGAATCCTCTTTCAAAGGGATTAAGTTCCACATACCAAGGGGTAGGATCCTTTAATGGAGGGATGAATGTACATGAAAGGAGCGAACTTTCCACCGGATAATTGCTTCCAGAAGCTTCCATATTCAACTAGCTGGGCTTCCAAATTTTACTTCCGCCTTCGTTTTACCTTTTATAGGGATCCGCACCTTTAATGAAGAAAAAGTGCGGCCAATTCTGCATGTTCTAGAACAAACAGATGCAGCACCATAGGTAATACAAAGAGAAAGTGCAGTACAAGTATTTTTGTGAATTTTATAAGATTTTCTCTCAATTTCAAGGCTTGGTTTTAGGCTGATGTTGTAGACTTCTAAGGGAGTATTGTATGAGTAATGATGAACCCATACAGACAGTAAAACGTCATGGTGACAATTTTTAGTGTAACACCTTGGCTACAACTAATCTCTATGGATAAGGTGGATTAAAAGGAGTCTCGGTGTTGATAATAACTTTAGTTGTTACATGTTCAAAAGTAACAAAGGCATAAACTATTGCAAGAGTTTCAATGGAAATAACATCGATTGTTGCAGTGTTATTAGCAGTAACTATGTCATTAGTTGTTTAAATGCTTCAGTCTATTGTTTATATGATGATATTTGGTCTGGAGTTTCTTCCCTAGGTGAGTTATCTTCTTCATTTTATGTAATAAAAGGGGAAAATATTATATTTACTATTCTCACCAACTACAATTGTACTCATTACATCCAAAAGGGGAGACACAGTAAGTGGGGGAAATGGGAGGTTGAACTTGTTGTGTCGCATAATTATTGTGATTTTGGTTAGTTTGTACAGGTAACTGAGGTCATAAAGGAGGGTTACTCACTTGTGCTTTGGAAGGAAGTTGTGGTTGTTGTTATTGCATAGGTAACTTCATAAGCAAGTGGCCTAGAAAAGAGGTTCCATGCCATCCATGAGGCCACATAAATGGCTGATTTGCAAGAGACAGCCAATGGGGCAAAGAAATCATATATTGAACCAGTGTAGGGTTAGGAAACTACCAAGGAACTATCAGTTATTTCATTTTCTAAGGAACCTGCTAAAAGTTATACAAATTAGGCCATGTATTCAAAGAAGATGAAGGATCTTTAACCATACCTAGTGGTCAAGATTTCCATGGTTTCTTGGAGTCGATGAAATATGCTAACTCACCCTCTTCACCTAATTCCCCGAATACTACTTTTAATCTAGGAAACGATTAGCAATGTCCTGTATAATTTTCTTTCTCACAGATGTTACATAGTTACACATTATTAAGAGGACACTTCCTAAGGGTTGATTCTTTATACAATTAGGGTAGAATACAGATAGATATTTATCGGCCTCGATCTACTTTTTTTTCAACTATAACATATGAAATTGAGAAGATGAAGAACTAATAATATCAGTTTTAAAATTTCCAAATAGGTTACCAATTTCTTCCTGTGTTCCCTTTCCATTGGTTGATTTATGTATTCTAGTAGAAGCATCTCGTGCCATAATTTTGATTCTTGTTTATCTTCTTGAGATACTTAATCAAAGTGAAACTATGCCATCTTAGGGTTACTTTGATATGTCTCCAGTTCCCGTGAGGTTAAACATATCAAAACAATCGTCCTTCATTCCCTGGATCATAATTGTTTTCAAAATATTATTATCCAAATCAATATGCTTGGATTTATGTAAGTTGTACTAAAGGAACTTAATATTATATTCCAAACTCTCTTCCTCACTCTAGGACATTCTAAATAGTTCCTCCCTTTGATCCCTAGTCTAGCAGTAATATTGATACTTTTCAAAAAATGTTTTCTTCATGTCATCCCAAGAGGAAATAAATGCACCACCAAGTCCCATGAACCATCTTAATGCAGCTCCCTTAAGAGTAGTAGGGAAAAATTTAAATTTTTAGGCATCTAAGGTGTAATCATAACTTTGGCATAAAACATTAAATTTGAAAAGAAAAGTATATATATCCCCACTGGTCCTACCCTAAAAAATTGGGAGGGACGGCAAAGGAATATTCTTCATGGGAGCTTATCCTTGTATGTTCTTAATAAGGAATTCAAAGATGGTAAATGCATCATCTGCCACATGATTATTCCACAAAATTTAAGGTTTTTTGCAAAATTATTCCAGTACCCATTATTCCCCTTGTTATGAAATGTTTTTTTGATGTCTTCTTAGGCTGCTTTACAACACTTTTTGAGTCGAAAATAAAATTATCAGGAGGCTACTTATTTTATGGACTTAATTCTTGGTATTTTAAATTATGCTCGCCTGTACCTCCATGTCCTTCCAATAAGTCTTGATTTTATCCTTCTACTAATATAGATGACTCAGAAATTCATGAAATTTCCTCTGAGACACAAGGTTCATGAGATTATACCTCCAAAATATTTTCTCCCAACATAGATGACCCTTGAGATTCTATCCTCGAAGGAATAGTTTGAGGAGTGCATAATTTATGGGATCATATTTTCTAGGAATCTGTTCTTAGGGAAGATTATTTTTCCTCTAATTTTGAGATCAATTCCTAAATAAATGTTACTTTTCCTAAGTCTTTATTGTTCCTTCCTCCACGCCCTATTTTTCTTACATGGTTAGTATTTTTGGGGGCACTTTTTTTTTCTTCTTCTCTATTCATGCAATCTATGTGTCTTGACTCCTTATGAGGTCGAGCCCGCTTCAGTCTGTTGAAGTGATGCATAGATTATTACCTCTCATCTTACTTCCTTGTCACCTCAAAGTCAGGAACAATTCTAATGCACTCTATTCAAAAATGCATCTATGGAAAGAGACAATTACAGTTACACTTATGCGCCTTTAATAACCTCCCCGACAATGGTGCCAAAATTTTGGGTGAATTAATTATCTTCTAATAAAACAAATTAATTGCACACACAAATTGTTAACCTAGGTAGGTATGTTTATTTCAAGGTTATTGCACACAATATATGCAGGTAGCAACTAATAACTAACATCTATCACTACCAAACTCCTTATATAATATCATGGAACTCAATCAAAACAAAGTTCATTGTAACTCTTCCCTCTTGAAAGCCAAAGGCATCATTGTCAAACCCTTAAGCAATTAATCACTTTGCACATAGTACTTGGAATGAAATCACTCTTGCAGAATAAAACATCACTCAATTATTCTATATAACTCTTTCAAGAAAAGGAAATAGTACTCCTGGAAATAAATTTCATAAGCCATTCAATTATGACCACATAACCATCAAGCCAAACGAAATCAATTCATTCCATGTAACACATTGTAACAGATATAAAAACAATCAGTTAACATTCTATTTTAGTAACTACTCATCAAAACTATAGGATCAATTGAACAGTAGAAACATACGATTAATAAGGATTGATCCAGGAATTATCTCATTACACTAGCAATCTGTATCACTTATTCTGCAAGTTAATCCAATAACCAATAACTGCAATGTATTAGCAAGAATATGTAATACTTATAACTGAAATTATGATAACACTAAACATAATATATGAGTGAATTAAAATATAAATGCTACACTACCTATATAACATAACAATTTCTACTAAAGAGGAGGCCCCTTCCTCCTTAGCAGGGAGCTAGTGACTCACAACTCGCAAGATAGTACAACAACCCATAAATAAGCCACAAACACATAAAAGTTGTATTAACTTATGAAAAATTACAAGATGCATAGTTCTCAAAAGATTATGGTTCCACCTATTGTCCTCTAAGATAATTATAGGCTATTTAATCATGCCAGAGCATCTAAAATATTTTATTATTTTAAAAGGAGTTTTTGGATGACCAATGTATTGAGAAAATAATAGGTAGGAGTTTTAAACTTTGATAGTATTGAGTATTAAGAAAAGGGTTGTTCTTTACTTCAAAACAGTGATTTGATTTTGCATATGTGAAGGTAGAAACTATAAGAAAATATGATCTACTAAATATTCAGTTTGAATCCTTAGTTTATCATAAGTAAGAAAGGTTGACAAACAATGTTTACAGCTTAACAAAATATGTATAACCTTATGAAGATTATTGACAATTGATGTAGAGGGACTTATACAGACAGATAGTCTAATAAATCATTCTCTAAAATAGATTATAACTTCAAAGGATTTAAGATATACTGAAACTCAGTTTTCTCTTACCTACTTATCTCCATAAAACTTAAATATATGCAAAAAACATAATGAAATATATATTGGAAAAACTTACAAGGAGACAAACTATTTGAAATAAATCCATAATCCTTTCATTAATCATCAATGGTCTATTTCTCATGCAATTATGCTTTTACAAGTGCTCATCCAAGGGTGCAACCCTTAAAAAATCGAATGGAGATTTATTTATACTAAATTCTATTTACTAGAAGTATCTAAACAAATTTTAAAAATAGTATCAAAATATAGGAATACAAAAACTACGGAGTTGAGCTGTCATTGTATTCAAGGAAGTGGTTGATGATGTGGCCCCAAAATGTGATGCTTTGTTGGCATGTTGTTGGAGATGAAATTTACTCGATAGCTTCACATAAGTGATCCCCTATTTCATGACTTGGTATATCCATATTAATCAATCTTCTGAAAAATTCATCTACTTCAGTATAGCTCTAAAAATTAGGCTTATTGATAAAGAGATGTTTGATTTCATGTCTGATTATTAAATCAAACTCTAAAGCCTCCATAAAAGCCTTTCCTGTCATATGACCTTTAATCCCTACAAATTTGGCTTTGTCAATTGCAATAGTGTAAAGCTTCTTGCAATACTCCTCCATGGTGATTAACTTTTCATTGGGTGCTACTAATCTTGGAAATCCTCTTTGATTTAGAAATTTGAATTTAATGTGAAATATTTAGATAGCATTGTCCAAAGCTTCGCACTTGGTTTCCAACTGATATAAAAAAACTATTTTCCTGCAGTACTTTCTTGATTTCCAAAATGGTTTCTGTTCTATATGTGATATGAATCTATTCTAATTTGGCTCTACTCTTTGAATTCAACACCTTTATCATATCTAAAGCTTCATCTATTTTTTGTTTAAGTGATGCCCTTTTCTTCTCAATGACTATTTTACACTTAGTAATTAGTTCTTCCTGTTCAAAAATAATCTGTATGGAGGGCCATACTTCAGTCATAGCCTGATTTATGTCAGTCCAGATGCTTTCCTTGGCTTGGGCCAAGGTGGTTGCCATCAATAATCACTCTCTAACTTCTGAACTTTCTGTGATAACCTATGATATTTCTGCATTTATTCCATGTAAGGAGTATCATTCTTTATCTTCTGAGCTTCTAGATTACTGAATTTCTCTAGAAGCTTTTCATTCTCCTATTTTTCTAGAGACAAATCTTGCATAAGTTTACTTGGGTCACATGTTGTTGATGTAGATTATATTGTTGTTTATGAAGAACTTGGTTCTGTGCCTGCGACTACAATAGGTACAGCTGAAATTGCAATCATAGCTAACTGAGTTGGTTGTTCCTTCTCCTTGAGTAGACCTTCAATCTGTTCCTCCATATTCTTGATTTGAATGTTCTGATTAATGATAATTTTGAGCAATTTCTCTCTATTCTGTTCACTTTCCTCTATCTCCTTGGTTTGGGGATCCTCTGTAGAAGGTAATTTGAGCTGCTTCCAAAGAGTTACAATGTCTGCATTCTTCTTATTAAGGATTTCTTCTATATCTTTGACATCCTTAGGATCATACCCAATCTTTATTACTATATCTTCTAATGATTTTAGCCTATTATTTTTAGCTAAAGAGGAAAGTTTCTCAATCTTCAACTATGACTGTACATTTGACAGATTTGTTCTTAATTTGGACAATGCCATGGCAGTGTTAGTCATAGTAGAGGAAATAATTTATCTTGATTGTTTGTGCATGTCCATTTTATCAATGAGATGAATCTTATTTGCATCAAAAGAGAATATGGTTTTCTTGTAATCAAAAGGGGATTTGAGAAAAGGAACTTGGTCCTGTAGAAAATCCATCAGCATCCTTCCCTTTTCACTGTCAAAATATTTCAACAGCCTATGATGTGATGTAGAAGTTTGCTTCCAAAACTAACTGTAGACATTGGCCTTTAGAGCTTCATTCTTCTGTTTAATTTATAGGAAATTATAGAAAATATTCGACTCACCCTGTTCACTTGTTCTTGTTGACTAAATAATCTCCATGGGCTCTTGTGAAGCTGAAGAGGAGGATGGAGTGTTATAAATATTTCCCTCTGGTTCAGTATAAACTTTTGCATCACCCAAATCAATAATATTTGGCTCTTTCTGACTTTGCTCAGTTGATTTAGTGAAGTATGTCTTCTGCTTCTTCTGTTGGACAATGTATTATTTTTCCATGCTTGCTGAATATGATTATTCTCTAGGCCTCTTATGTTGCTTGTCTTGAGAAATGGGAGTTTGGAGAGTAGAGGTGGAAACAATTTGTTCCTCTACTTCTTGTTGTGTTTTTTCTACCTACTGATATTGATTCATGAATTTCTCAATATCTAGCCTGGGAGTATGGTTGTAAGGCATTGTCTTCAGCTCCACCCTCAAGTTTAAAATAATTCTAAATGGATCATATGACCAAGTGAAAATTGGCTGAAAATTCATCCTCTTGAGGATTGCATCTGCCTCAATTCATGTTGTCCTGTTGTTTCATATGAAAGAGCCCACTTTAGTCTTGATCTTAAACTGAGATTTTCTTTTACCTAAAACAAGATGCAGCTCATCCATGTTAATCATTTACCTAATATATTTCAGAGAGAAAAGTCTCATTGGAGCATATTTGGGTAGCTTGGAACATATTTGGGTAGCTTGATGTATGAGCCAATCCTAGGCTCATTCTGACTGCTTAAAAGTTGGGAAACTAGATGAATTAAGGAGTCAATGAAAATTCAGTTGAAATGGATCTAACCAATTGAGTCCAATGAATGACTGATTGATTAACACCTTGATCATCTTTTTTATGCAATGTAATTGGTAATAGATCCCCCTGATGAAAAAGAAACATATGAACCAATATAGAAGTGTAATTGAACATGCCTTGAGTAGTCAAATTCATCATCATTTCATGCATGTTATCATCCAGGAACTGACTATAATTGTACATGAATGTTGGTTGACTGCCTTTGGAGAAAATGGAAAAGTAACCTAGAATTAACTCATCTACTGTTCTATCATTTTGATAGCCTAAAAAATAATAAATTAAGGAAATAATGTTCCTAGTTGCTTCAGTGAACATATTGTATGGATAAGGACGATTCCTTTTCAAGATCTTGGCATTATCACGGAGAAAGGTTTCAAAAATCTAAGCTCTCTGAGGGAAAATCAGTTTGTGGTATAGTTCCATGAGGGCAGCTTGGGAAAAATGGCTGAGGGAATCACTTTGTGGGATTAGCAGCATCTGGTTTATGGTCTTGGGTGTAATAGAAATCATAATGTCTCCATTCTGAGCTACTACAGTCCTTTTAAGGGGATCATACCTAGCTTGGCACCAGGTGACTAGATCAGGGAATTTATGGGTTTAGGAAAGGTGAACAAAGGCAATAGAGTCTCACAAATCTTGACTTCATCTTTTTTATCTAAATATTTATGTTTTAACCAGAGATGCAATTCATAGAGCTCGAATTCGCATTCTTTGTTTGTAATCTTGAAAAATTGGTCAGCTAATGGGACATGGTCGAGATCTATGCTCGCAGACACATTTGGAGTTTCTTCATTCATTGGTTTTCGACCCTTTGTTTTGGGAGCCATTTATTTCTATAGAGGAAAAGAGAAGAAGTATTTCTCTAATAAATTGATAATAGACAAAGGTAGTCTCTGCAAGTAATGGATAGACCTCTGAATAACTCTGTTGACAAGGGCGATAGATGATGGAGCAGTAAACTGAAATTATATCTTTGAAAACCTGCAATTTGGCAGAATGACAAACGAATCAAAGGTGGTGCAAGGAATGGCATATATTTATTTATACATGATTAGATTACCGTTATATGGGATGACAGTTAGAGAACAAGGCGTGGTGGTTTAACGGAAAATGGTAATGGAGCGGATGACAGTAATAGCAGCTAATAATGGTTAAGGAGTGGTTGTAACAGCATGGTTGAATGCAACGGTAAGGGATCACATGTAACGGAACAGCTACAGGTGGCAGGAGGTGATTGGGCATCATGATATGTACATTAGCAGGAATTCAAATAGACGTTGGCGGGAAGTCAAAGGACCGTTGGGAGGATAGGCGGATTTCGGAGGGGGTAGGCGACGGTAACTGGTTTTGAGCGAGGGGGGTGCAAAATGATAAGGAAGTGACACGTTGCGAGGGGCCCACCGAAAAGAAAACCTATTTTCTGACACCCCCCCCCCCAACTTGTCGTTAACGAGAAACAGAGAAAGGGGGCGTGAAATGTCTTCCCCATCGTTGATCTGGGCAAGGAAGATGAGGATCGTTGAGATATGTTCTGGGATTAACGCAAAATGACAAAAGAACTTTGTCACGTTGCAACTTTAGAATAAATTTAACATGTGCTATATTACAACAATAATTAATCGCTAAATGAAGCAATTAATACTAATGAAACGTAATTTAATCCTAATCTACTTTTGGCACATTTAAACTAGCTGCCATTAATTTTCCTAAGTCTAATGTTCAACCAAGATTAAACAATTTGTGAACTTTTATTTCCTAATCTAAAAAAGCATAAATTTAAATATTTTTTATCATGTTTGAGTATGATCAAAAACAAATTATTTTGGGTTGTGGCATCCTAACAAATTGCACACAACTTATTTCTTTTTCTTATTTGAAACTAAGCAATTTTATTTCTTTTATTGCTTCTATCTATGCCTAGTATTTTCAAATCTTTTTGCCCTCATTTTTTAAAGCATCTAATCCTATCATTTTTTGACATGATTATTTTATTTTGACATTGAGTCATAACATTTTTTGAATTTTCATCTATTCATATCCAAACCTAACATTTTTTAATTTTTCATTTTTCTTCTAAAATTTCTAACTTATCAAAACAAGAAATGTTATAACACCACCCTCGCATGAGGAAGAGGGTTTCTATCTTTACATATTTACATCATGTCCATTCTCGGTGCCAAAATCGACCATGAGAATTTCTTGATTCTTAGGTTGTTAAACTAGGAGTCTCTTTTTAAAAAATTATAATAGTTTGTTGAAAATAAATTAATGTTGTAATAATATCTCATTTTAGCGAGAAATCAAAATGAGGAATCGTAACTGTCACAACCGAGTTGGATGAATTATCAAAAGCGGTATGATCCTTGCTAGCACAATGGTCTTTATTGACCTGGCTAAGTAAAAGTGCCCACATTGACTCTCAAATATGGTATAGAGGAAATAGAGTGTTCATTTGCATGAAATAGAGTATCAACATCGTAACAACAACAAAACCTGGCATGATGTGACAATGTTGCAAAATTCTAGAGAAGTAATGTTATATCATCTAGAAAAAGAGAGTAGCAACATCCCAAAAAGTTGAGTTATAAAACATCCTTCTTGTCATTTAATTAGTAAAGTTAATCAAAAATTGTTAGCCCCTCATCAATATACAAGAAAAACTGCATAAGTTAAGGTGACATGACAATATAACATACATTAGTCAAAACGGTAATTATTACCCACCAAAAGTGGGTAACGTCATAGGAGAAAAAATTTCCTACCTTCTCTTCCAGCTGGCATCCAATAACCACTACTATTCGATGATGATGTGCCATTCATATCTCTGCCACCTACATTGGTCATATTTTTCCTTTCCCATCTAGAAAAAGCGCATGTTGGAAGGTGGGATTCCAATTTAAATTTACTTTATTCATTTTTCAATGGAGTGCCTATGTTTGTTTGTATTTTGGGAATTTGGCATGGAATATATAATAACATGGAAGGAAGAGGGGTTTTATCGTTAGTTTTGTTCCCACGCTTTAAATAATGGGTTAATACTACATCCTAGTCTAGTGTGACCTCCCTAATGCCCCAATCGGTATAGGAACGAAACTACATGGGAAACCCTGATTGAGGTAACGTAGTCCCATATATCCTTATTCCATACTTACCACTTTCTATTTTAAATTATGATCCCCATATTCCACCTCCCTTCTTCAGGTTCAACTGACCATTGGTTCACTGGGATTTGGCACCATACATCCTCATTCTTGGGTAGGGCCTAGAGCTTGGCCCTAGGAGGTTGATGTAGCTAAAATAAAGGGAAAAAAAATAATGGCCACAAGTAAAAACAAAACAAGATAAAAATGAAAAAGATGGTCGGGGCATGCACATTAGCACGTTTGAAAAATCCTACCATGAGCTCTACCTCATTCACTATGGCTATCACCCAGTTCCTAAGCACATCTTGCTCGTCACATTATGAGAAGGAACCCTTGCATGTCCTAACCCCTGGTGGGTAATGAGTTGCCTCACGCTTAAGGGGATAATAATTGTTGTACATCATGCAAAGTAAGATCTAACACCTGAGCTACATGCAATTATACAAAGAAAAATAAATAAATAGTAAAAGGCGCACAAAAGGGTTGAAAAACAAAGGCTGAGTTGGTGACTCGTGCATCCATGATTGCTCCCTCCCTACATCTATTCACTCAAGATGAGGAGCCCATCATGGTTGATCCCTTTGACCATGACACTCTTCCATGAAGTCTTATCCCTTATTCACATGACATCTATAAATTGAAGGGTGGACCTAGCACGTGTTATTCCCCTTAGGGGCTATAAATACCTAATAGGGTGGTACATTAGCCACTCCTACCTAGGGAGGTAACACTATAACGAGTTCAAAGCCTTAATTTTGGGAGGGAAGCCTTGTTTGGAGTGTCAAATTGCCTATTACTTGCAACCTTGGTTCACTTAGATGGAAAATTATTAAATGTATCTAATGATGTAAACATTAGCGCTAGATATTGTGTGTAATTGTCAGGTGGTTCACACCCATGGCTTGCACAAATTAATTGAGGCTCAAGTCCTTCAGAGGAGAATATTTACACCCACAATTTAGGCACTGAGATCTATGGGTTTCTGAGCTACAAAAGAACATCACACATAACCATGGGAACCTACAACACCCATAACATTGCAACACTTTTCCCTACAATGATGACTTTTATGGGATGATACACCTGGACCAAGCATGCCCCCAGTCAACTTAGAAATTAATGAGGGTTGGAAATTGAATCCAAGGGCTAGAAAAGGATCGTCCCACACCTTGAGACACAGGAGGGCTAACATCACCTTGAAATCCCTCGGCATTGGAGCATAAATAGGAATTTCGACCACTTGGAGACCTGTGAGACCACTTTTGTGCCCCCAAAATAAAAATTGGGGCCCATAGAGGAATATTGATAGATACCTAGGGCCCAACCCCTAGGATATGATAATATAATTATAGAGGGATTATACTCACATCAAGGCACCTTGATTCCACAACGCTTTCCCCAAGAAAGCCTATGCTTGGACGATGTCAACATGTTCTCTATTTCAGCTCACACATGTGGGTTATATTGAGTTTATTTCATTAGCTACTAGGTCAACTTGTGGCCTAACATGATGTAGCACATTATTTTATAATTTTTGGGGCTAATTAACTATTGAATTCAAGGGATTCCTCAACAAGTGTTTCCAGATTATTTTGGTCCTTAAGAAACCCAACAACTTCCTCATTGTGCGTTGTCTCAAACTCTTGTACTTGGAGATCTACATAGTGTTTCAATGCCTCTCCAAATAGTTTCCTCAATAAAGTATCACTGATAAAAATAGGCTAAAATAATAATTTGGATCCCTCATATAAATAGAGGGAGGATCATTTGCATCATTCATCATCACACACTTGGTATTTTTTACCTCCTTAATTGAATTTAGCCTTCTTTCTTGTGGAGGATTTGGAATCTATTAATTCATTTTGATATTTTGAGTTATTCTTTAAATATATGGATGGAACCTTGGCATGTTAACTTGTAAGTATAGTTAATTGTTGAATATATATTTTCTTTCATGTCTAATGTATGGAATAATGTTGCTTATAGGTTATGAAAATTGTGCCCTAATTTGTTTAAGAGATTGAATTTTATCTAGATGACCTATTGCATTCATTACTCATACATAATATGTGAATGTATTTTCTATTGGTGAACTCTCAGTAGCTCTACTGTGAAAAGTCCATTTTCCATTACATAATTAAATGCTTGAGTTTTGTTGCAAGGGAATCAAATTTTCAGCCTCCTTAGAAAATTTTTACTCCCACAGAAGAAGGGACTAGTCGATTTCATTAGTGATCATACTTCACTTTTATCCATAAATTTTGTTTCACCAATTCATCCCTTTCAAGACCAAGCTTGCTAACTAGGGCTTGGTGTGAATCCCTGGGAAAGGTGATCTTGTGGGATTGGATAGCCTAAAAATCAAGGGGATTTCATTTGCAACCAAACATATCATTTTGGTGGGTATCCACTTCAATCTTGTCCAGAAATTTCCTTGCCCTATTTTTTTTCCCTAATGGGGAACCCTAGCTTAATCTTGCTTCAACTTAGGGGCATATTTGAAGGTTTCATGAGCCTTGGACTTGCTAGCATACATTGTTGGAAACATTTTATCCTAGACTTGACATTTGGTTACTCCAACACTCAACTTATCAATCAAACCCTAGGTCTTGTGCTTAATCAAGTAGGCCTTTATCAAGAAAGAAAATAGCCTCCTACTGGAGCCTTGAACCTAAATTGTGAATTTCTTGTGGAACGCCTCTTTCTGTCACCATGTACTCTAACCTTTGAATACCAATTAGGTGACCTTCTCACATACCAAGACTCCTCCCACCTCTGGAAAACCATAAAGAGAAGGTGGTTTTGGATGTGGTGACAGTGGGCCATCACCCCATTGTTTCCACTTAGTCTAGTGTTAGCCTTGTATGGTCGTCTCCAAGGCTTGCTAGATTTTGTAGCAACATTTTTGGTGTTGTTTCTAGAAGGCATCAATTTTACCTTTTGTTGAAGGCTTGAAAATATCTACCTCAACATTGGGGATAACCACTCGGTCGGAAACTTGAAAACCGTTCCTTTTATGTTTGGAATAGTGGCTCTGGCTGGGGATAATGGGACCAGTTTCTCTTTGAAGTGTAAGTGAATGAGTATGAGGTGTAAAATAGTGAAATGGATGTGATAGATTAAACTCAATGGAACTTAAATGTATATCTTCATATTTATATCGATATCTCGAGACTTAACTTGCTTCTTAAATGTGATTTTCTTAAATATTTCATTAAGTATCAGATAATATAGATCATCTAACACTTTAAGGATTGAATACAAGTAAGATAAATAATTTGATTAACTAGTTAATCGAATTAATTATTTAACACTTATCGCATGAAATATCTCGTTTCTTTGCACATACATTTAAATATGACAATCTCACATGTTAAATAGTGAATAAGTCCCGGATGCGGGTGAATGATTCTGGTAGGTGGACGGCGAGCCCAGCATGTGACACATGGCCTCGCCACATGGTCACGCATGGGCTCAAGCTGGTGGTATTAATAACAGCCAATTGGTCTCAAAAATTAGCCATTAATACGCTCGAACATCGATGTTGCTACCACCTTCCCATAATGCCTCCGCAATGTATCAATTTTCCATTTCCCTCCAGCTGCATTTGCCCCTCTGCAGTCTTAGAGCCGAGCTCTCGAATGCACATAGGGAGGTGGTGCAGCCTTTAATGTTGCCTTATGCTTGCTCCTGGTCTCCACTTCAGTCACAGTCTCTACTACAGCTTCAATTTGGCCCCTGGGTCTCGGAATCCTCAGCCTACAGCTCTCTCATCTCAGCCATCTCTGCTCACCTGCATCTCTAATGCTTTCGACTGCTCCAATATGCCTAGGCGTCATAGAATGTGTTACCACCGAGGCAGTGGGCATGGTCGTGCATCTCGTCCCCCTCTATCCATGCACTCTGAGTCTTCCTCGCCGACCCACGATGAGCTTTTCGCCCACTCTCCTATCACTCGCAGCGGCAGAGGTCAAGTTCATTCCTCCCTGTCGCCTTGTTTTGTCTCTCTTGATGGCATTTCAGCTCCGCGTCACACCACAGGCTGTGGCAGAGGTCGGAGCCAATATTCTCCATCTCCTCAGACCCCTCATTTGGAGATGCGTCTTCTTCTTCCTAAGGAGAACTCTGCTCAATTCCATTACACCTGTGCTCGAGACCGCCCATGCCTCACTGCTACCATCACCATTAGCTTCAAGGAGGAGGCTTTCTTCAAAGCTGGCCAAATATCCAGGAAAAAGCAAAGAAAATCCACCATAGACTCTGCGAATCTTCCCCTCTCGTGTAAGTTTGAAGCCCTTCCAGTCAAACAAGGTGCCCTCTCCTCTAGCAGCAAAGGAAATTGCAATAGTGGTAGCGGTAGTAGTGGAAGTGGCAGCTTAGATTGGTCGGGAGAAGTGGCTTCAAAGGCAATGTAAGCATTATTCGCACTGCCACAACTCCAAACCCAGCAGCTCAACAAACAACGCATGCAGATGACTCCTCCGAAGACTACAGGTGCCTCATTATGGAGGAACCATCGCCTCAACAAAATGACACCTAGCATGGAGAGGTCTTGTTTTACAGTTTTCTTAATTTTCTTTGTCAAACTATCTTTCCTGAATATTTTCACAACACTTAGCTATTTTTTGTATGAAGTTGGTTTCCCATCTGTAGGCAGTTGTATTATGGTTGGTTTCCCCATCTGGGGCAGTCACCATTTTGCTTTTTTGACAAATAATGCCTCTGGAATTGGCTAGTTCAGTGATTCCAGAGGCTAGACTCTCCTTGTACATTATGTTACATTAATAGAATTTTAGTCCAACTTAGAAAGAAAAAAAATAGTGAATAAGTGCTTAATTTTGTTTAAAGAACATACATAGAAAAAAAAATTTAAAATGACTATTGATCACATATAGACACAACAAAAATATAAAGCTAAAATTAATTGATATATCAAAGCAATGCTCTGTGAGAAAATAGCCTTGGTCCAGCCTTTCTATTAAGATGATTCAAAAAGTACAATAGTGAAACTTTCCAAAGCCTTCTTTACAAAAATTCAAAACCCTTTCCTTCAAGATATAAAAGTGTATTTATAGTTGAGAATTAAACTATAAAGATATCAAATACAAGAAATTCTTAGGAGGAATAAACAACCATCCTTAAAATAAAACTTAAAGGACAAAAATAGAGTTTGTTTCAACAATAACATCAAGAACGAGAAGTCGATTTCTTTCCCATTTGTTTTCTTAATTCGTAGATATCCAAAATGGGCTTCAATTCAGGGGGTTGAGTTGGCCTTATGTGCATATGTCTCGTATACACAGCATCTGATAGCATTGGAAGCATGTGTGAAGTATTATTGTCAAGGCATCGTAACATCAGCCATTGGCTATTTGACTTTACTAAATATTGCCAATACTTCTCAAGATTCAACTTTGATAAATTTTTAATATTATATTCCTTTTTCTTGGACCAATCCTGCCAAGACTTCATCAATATTTTAACATTGGGCAAGAATCAATTATACACTCCATAATTAGATTATCACCAAACAAGTTCTCGTTGATAGTTTCGGTAAGGTTGCTTGTGATGTCTCTTGTTGTGGATCATTTGCATACCCTTTTATTTTTCAAATATTTGAAAATATAAAAATTAGAAATTGTTGAAAAATATGTTAAAGTATCAAAATTCTTATACTTTAGCATGAAAAATATTTATGTTCGCTATACCTGAGTTAAAGTTTAATCATTTAAACTTCATATAAGTGGGTTCCGCATTTGATGCTTAAATATCGATTGATTTGTTGGGCAGTTGACTGGGTTGACTGCAGGGACAACAGAGATGAACGGTGGAGATTGAGTGTGGGGGAACCAGCGAAAATTTTCCTCCGTACCCCGGGAGCCCCCGCAATGACGTAAGATGCTGAGTTTTTCACAGCTATCTTCCACATCGAGTAGAATCAACGGCTCGCTGGCGCGTCTCGTCAGCATTAAATTTAAAAGTCGTGCCACCTATTTAAAGAATACTTTCATTTGTTTTTCAAATCATTTGTAATTTTTTGCGCTCCATCCTGTTTCAGTTTTCCGTCACCTGCATAAATTTGACCACCCTGTGAATTGTTCTTGCGGAAATTTTCAGCCATCGCTAAACAATCGTCTTTATCAGGTTTAGCTAGTCATATCCCTCTCATGGATACTGAGAGGGATATTCAAGATACTATATGCTCTGTAATTCACCTTCCCTTCTATCAGCAAGTCACCTTGAATGATAATGCTTCCCCTGTTTATTCTGCCATGGTTAAGTCCAAAATTCTTTCTGCATGCATTCCAAAGACCCATCTTTTCCCTAAATTTATCTATTGGTTGGTGTCAGTCATGTATCCTGGGAAGTGTTTTGTTATGAATTCCCAAGGAGAGAACGTTATGCAAGTGTCCACCCAGTTAATCCGCCAAGCCCTTTGCTATCCTGGGTCAAATTCATCCATCTAGTTTTCTGACGATTTGCTGGTACATTATTATGGTAATCTTATAGGTGAAGAGTTTAATCAGTTCATGTTTTATTTGAAACTTGACACAAAGCATTTTCAACCAGACTGTAAAGAGTTTGCTATGGAGGTTTTTTGACGCAGAGACTCGTCCTGTATTAAGTAACATTGCAAAAAATCTGGGTAAAGATGATGATAATATAGTGGACAAATCAATCCTAGGGATGTTTTACATGATGATGAGGCCAGGAACGGTGTTGGATATTCCATCATATTGGCAAGAAGCAGTCAATTCACAGCTAATGAGCCTTTCATTAACAGGTTCTTTCAAATTACCTTTATTGATTGTATATTTTTTCTTATATCAGAATGTAGAAGAATTCATGCATTTAGGTCCAAATATTATGGATGCAAACAAAAGAAGGCAATCAATGATATTTTGGATAGATGTAGTTAGAAGGGAGAAAAATGAGGCTAGATTGTTTGATTTTTCTAGCTATTACATGTTAGTTGCATATAAAATATTGAATGGAGTTCCTCCTCCCTGTTTTTTACCTAAAGCTCAGGAGTTCTTGCATTTAGGAACCAATTGCAAATTTGGAGATTGGTTTGTTTTTTAGGATTACTCTGAAATAAGGTTGTATGGAGAAAGTGTTGAGCCTTATAGACTCCCAACATTTGTACCAATGAGGCTTTTTTCTTTAGATTTTATTAGACAGAGCCTAAATGTTGATCAAGTTCACTTTGTGCCTATGAAAAAAGGACATATGTATAAATTACCCATGATTGTAGGCCCTTTCATAGTCAATATGAGGCAAGCATTTGATGAAGTAACAAGAATGTTAGATGAGATGCATACGCTACTAGGAGAAAGTTGGGCTTATGACCCTTATGGTGTAATTTCAAATAGAAGAATTGAGAATGAGTACTCCGCTTTCATTCATGAAACTAGGCCAGAACAGGAGAAGGTAGCAAGTAAAGGTGTGATGATTTCAGTAGGTGCAAACATTCAGACTCCTATCATAGCAGAGAAATCAAATAAAAGAAGCAAAGAAGTGGTTATTGATCTAGATGATGAGGAGCAGGGAGCTGAGAAGAGAACAAAGTTTGCTGAAGAACCTACATCTAATTCACCTGGTTTTTCTTTACATTTGGGAGAAGAGAAAAATGATCCTGCTTCTCCTAGGAGTCATGAAGCCTCTCATGAACAAGTGCCTTTGATCAAACATATGTTTTCACAAATTGAGGAAAGAAACCAGAAGATGAAGGCCAACATGGAGACCCAAGCTGAACATCAAGTTGTTGCTGATCAAACAAGATTGTTGACTGTAATGGATCTTGAGAAAGATCAATTTAGAATTTCCCTGTCACATCCTAAAGATATGACAATTGGTTCTTAGAAAAATTTCAACACTGTAAATGTGACTATGGATGTGAAGAAAATTCCACTGATGGATAAAATTAATTTTCATATGCAAACAGGTCAGTTGATTGTAAATCACCTCACAAATACTAATGCAATGGAAATAAAGGCAGAAAATATGTTGGGGAGCTGAAGGAAATATTTTGCCATGGAATTCTTATCAGAACTTACTAATATTGACAAAAAGCAAAGTTGATAACAGGCATGAAAAGACTCAGGTGCTTAAAGGAGAAACAATGTTTAACTTCTTGCAGAGACATTTTCAACTATTGAGGATGGTAAAGACTCTTTTCACATAAATTTTGTCCTATAATCGAATTACTGCATTCAGATTGGAATATCACAATCTGACACAATCATCCAGGACAAAGGTAGAAATATGGAAAAAGTGCAGAGCTTGGACAATAAACCTACCAAGAGGATCAGCATCAAAGAAAAACGAATCAGTTGACCCAGAAAAAGAAGCCATATCGTCATCAATTCCTATAGATTAGGATATTTATTTTATATTATTTTCTGAAGATAGTGTAATTGTAATAAGACATTCTCAAGGCATGTAATAGACAGCCTTCGAATTCCTAAGTAGTTTTGGTAGGTAGGATTGGTTACAACAGTTCCAAACTGCTTTTTACTGTATTTAATGTAATTTTCAAGAGAGGGAAAGATTTCGAGTTTTGAACCTTTAGACAATTATTTTTGTACTCAGAGATTCAAATATTAATGAATGAGTAAGCAATTTTCTAGCATTTTGTTTATGTTGAAATGAATTCGAGTTTACATTCTGTGTTTTCTATCTATGAATAAAACAAAGTTATGAGCAGCAGGTCTCTTTTCACTTCTGTATGTAAGAGTTAAAAACCTTAATTGGCGCACCTTTGTTTTAATTGTTTCTTTCATATATTTCTTCTGGGGTTTGAGATGATATTTTCTGTATAAAACAGCATATCAGTTTGGGCTTCTTCTTCATTTTCTTCTAGTCACTTCATTCAACATCAACAAATGATAGCATTGTGAGGTATTCATCATATTTGATATTTAAGGGTTTGATCATAAATACTTGAGGAATAATAAAACAGAGACATATATATTTGTGACATAATCATATAAATGTCTTAAGCATTGATTCCTTATCACAGCTAAGGGATTGTCTCTTAAGGTACAACATTAATTGGCGTTGTTGCTGGGGAGCGAAGAATCGAAGTTTTCCCTGGGTTTTGTTCATATTTCCTCTAGTTGTTTGGAGAGGAGGAAATACTAAGTTGTGCCTTATTTTAATAATTATGGCTCCTAAGAAGCCTCACACGAGGTCAGATACCTTTCACCAAAAAGCCCCTATTCTGTCAGATCCAGAAAATTTAGTTTGAAAGAAGGACCAGAAAACAAAAATATTTTCTACACTTTATGCCACACTACTTGCACGAGGCAGTAGTTCTCATATCTTACCATCCAAGGATATTTCCTGGAAACTCATTTTCTCGGAACAATAATCCTTACCCTCACCCATTCATTTCCAAGAACCAACCTTAGAAGAACTATCTTTTGAGTCTATATCATTTCCATTCACAGAAGCTCAACCTAATACAGTTGTCAGTTCTTCTACTATTGTTCATCTACCCCTTCCCATATTAGTTGTTCCACCCCACTTATCCCCACCTGCAACTGGTATACATTTTACCCCCGCTCAAGGAGCAGTCAATCAGGGCATAAACATGGCAGCCCCTGCTTTCTTGATGAATAGATATGCACCATTAAATCTACCCCAACCAATGAATGAAATGCCTCAGGAGTACCTTAAGTTGCTTCCTAGATTTACTGGTGAAGATTAAATATCTGCAGAACAACACTTTCCTTTGTTTTGCACTTTTGCCGAAAAATTTAATGTAGAACATCTTGATGTTGTAATGAGACTTTTTGTGCAACCTCTAAACAGAGAGGCAAGAAAATGGTTCAAAGGATTACTAAATGGTTCAATCAACGATTGGGATGAATTATAAAGACAATTCATCCAGAGATGGGGTGAAAAAAGAGACCATGGTTATTCTTTAACAGATTTTAATGCTATAAAGAAAAAATCAAATGAAAACATGAGTGATTTTATCAAAATTTTTAATAAGTTCTACAATAGTTTGCCTGTGGAAATGAAACCTCCTCCTATTGGAGTAAGGGTTGTTTTTGCTGGGGCATTTGTATCATATTTCAGTTTTATCTTGAGAGAAAGAAGATCCTCCACTCTTGAACATATTCAAATTGATGCCTTAGATATTGAGGAAAATATGACTGCTGCTGGAAAGGTTTAAGACAAAGGAAAAGCCAAAGAAGAAGACTCATCACAAGATCAAAGGATCGATGACATGACTAAAGTCATTAAAAAAATTTCAAACAAATTAGTAAAGATGGAATTAGACAATAAGAAACCTGCACAACAAAACAGAGGGGTTTTCAATCCCCAATTCAGAAAACAGCCCCTGCAGATTCTACAGAGAGAAAGAAAAGATCAAGACCAAGTCCAAGAACCTTTATATATAGATGCAGCACCATCACATTCTGTTGATGATGATCAGAAAGAAGATGAAGATCAAATTTCTGTTGTGTATATGGAGGATGGTGACAGAAGAAGAAAGTGAGAAAGAATATGCAGAGGAATGTAAAGAAGCTTATGTCTAATTTGAGCAGGAAGAAATGGATGATTATTGCAAACAGTTTACTGATTTTATGCAAGCAAAGTTGCACAAAAAATATGATTTGAGGTCAAAAAAGACGTTGAGAACTCAGGATTATGAAGAAGTGGAATCAGAATCAGTACCTACTCCAATGGAAACTCCACTACAGAAGAATCCAATTAAAAAATCAGATAAGGGGAAGCAGCCCATGAATCAAGAAAAAGAAAGAGAGAAGCAGCAAGCTGAGGCTTCCCAAATAAAGCCTAATGACCCTAATATGTTGGAGAAGATTGTTACTGTTCCTGATCAACAAGCAAATTCAAACAAAAACCAAGAAGAACCTGAAAAGTTGACAAAACAAAATCAAACTTTTAGTTTGTCGAAAGAGTTAGAAAAAGTAAAGATTCAAGTACCACTTATTGAGTTGGTTAAAACACTTGGTTATAAAAAATAAATTACAGAGTTTATAAATTTATCTCAGTCTGATGAGGTGGGTGATATAGTGAATATGCAAGAAGAGAAACCAGTGGTTACTTTTGGAAGCCATGTTGAAGAGGAAGATTCCTCTGTTCCACCTTTTTATATATCAGTTATGTTGCATGATTTCATTTTACATAATTGTATGCTAGATTATAGTGCATCACATAATCTAATGCCACTGTCTGTAATGAATGAGTTAAATTTACAAATCACCAAGCCATATAGAGACCTTTATTCCTTTGATTCAAAAAGGGTGAAGTGTGTAGGTCTTATCAAAGATATGGTTGTTTCCTTGGCTCAAATTCCAGCTAAGAGTATTATGATGGATGTGGTAGTAGCAGATATTCCAGCCAGATTTGGTATGTTGTTGTCTAGATCTTGGGGGGAAAAGCTTGGAGGAGTTTTGAAATTGGATTTCACATATGCCATTATTCTTGTTTTTAATGGGGAGGAAAGGAGGTTATACAGAGAAACCATATTTTCAAAAACTACTACCAAGAAAGATGCGGGTAATTCCCCCATTTATGGTCAAGAGAAGGAGGATCTCTCTTGTTTCATGTTGCATGAAGATGCAAAATTTGCTGAAGATTCATAAGAGCGGCTCTCTTCAACCAATGTACATAAAGAGTTGTGTTCAAATAAAATTTGGAAGTGTTATTTTGGTGGTGCATTCTCTAAGGAGGCCACTGGAACTGGATTCATATTTCTATCTCATGAAGGTAACTTTTTACCTTTTTCCTTCAAATTGGAATTTGAATCTACTAATAATGTAGCTGAATATGAAGCATTGATTCTAAGTCTGCAAACAACTAAACAGATGGGAATTCATTCTACCTCTATTTTTGGTGATTACGAATTAATAATAGGAAAAATTAAAAATTGGTGTCAGACTAAACATCCCAGATTGAGGTCTTATAGAAATGAGGTGTGGGATCTAGTTGAAAATTATTTTGAAGCTTTTAATTTACAATTTATTCCAAGAGAAGAGAATAGAATGGCAGATTCATTGGTAGTTGCAGCCAGTACATTTAAGCCACCAATTAATCCAAGGTTGAGATATGAAATTGAATTGAGACACATGCCTTCAATCCCTGATATTGTAAAGCATTGGCAGGTTTTTGAGGATGATGAGCAGAATAATCAATTTTTAACGATGATTTGAAATTTTGAAGGCAGTCAAATTGATTTAGAAGTTGATGAAAGTGGTCAAAGTGATATGTCTAAAAATACGAAACATTCAATTGGTGATCAGAAGATAATTCAGTTGAAGGATAATCTTTTTCCCAGAGGTTTGGTACCTCTTGAGAGATTGTTTGATGCTAATGATGTGGTAGTGAACCAGAAAAAGGTATCCCAAGATGGAGAAATGGAGGACTGTAATTTAGGAACTCAACATGAGCCTAAAATAGTCAAATTGTTTAGAGTTCCTAAGGAGTACAAAGAAAGGTAGGTAGATCTTTTTAAACAATTCATGGATGTATTTGCATGGTCATATGAAGATTTAAAAACTTATGATCTAGATATTATTCAGCATAAAATACCACTGAAAGATGGGGTTAAGCCACATAGTCAGAAGCTCAGAAAAATTAACCCACTATTGTTGGCTCCAATTGAAAAAGAGGTAAAGAAAATTTTGCAAGAAAAAATTATAGTTCCACTAAGATATTCAGATTGGGTTTCCAATCTGGTACCAGTCAGGAAGAAAAATGGAGAGATAAGATTATGTTTGGATTTCAAAAATTTGAACAGAGCTTCCCTAAAGGATAATTATCCTTTACCAAATATGGATTTTCTTCTGCAGAAAGTAACTAGAGCATTCAGGTTATCCATTGTTGATGGTTTTTCCAGATATAATCAGGTGGCTATGGAGAAGGAAGATCAAAAGAAAACTGCTTTCACCACACCTTGGGGAACATTCATGTATGCCAGGATGCCATTCGGCCTCATGAATGCAGGAGCTAATTTCTAAAGGGAAATGGATATTTCTTTTGTGGGTGATAAATTTGTAGTCATTTATCTTGATGATGTTACTATTTTTTCAGGTTCTGATGATGAGCACTTAGAACACCTGAGGAAAGCCTTCTTGAAATGCAGAAAATTTGGGTTTTCATTAAATCCCAAAAAATATTTGTTTGCTTTAAAGGAAGTTAAGTTGTTGGGTCACATAGTTTCAAATCAAGGAGTGAAGATTGATCTAGCAAGGGTTGAAGCTATACAGACAATTCCATTGCCTAGAAGTAAAAAGGATATCTAAAGGTTTCTGGGAAAAATCAATTTTCTGAGAAGATTTGTTCCGAATTATGATGAGATTGTCAGGAGAATAACAGATATGTTAAAAAATAATGTCGAATTAAAATGGGACAAAGATGCAAGAGAATCCTTTGGCAGAATTAAAGAAGCTCTTCAAGAAGCTCCTGTTATGATCAGTCCAGATTACTTGAAGCCTTTTCAAATCTTCTCATTTGCATCATCCTCTACTATTGTTGTTGTGTTATTACAAAAAAATGAAGAAGGAAGTGAAAAACCTGTAGCCTTTTTTTAGCAAAGTCCTCAGAGATGCAGAGCTAAAGTATAATATCCTAGAGAAGCAGATATATGCTTTAGTTAAATCATTAAAGGCTTTAAGAACTTATGTACTTCATTCTCAAATAGTAGCATATGTGCCTAATTCTGCTGTAAAGGATGTGCTAGTACAGAGTGATGTGGAAGGAAAAAGAGGAAAATGGATTGCCAAAATCCTAGAATATGATTTGGATATCAAACCAACAAAGTTATTCAAAGGACAGGGATTGGCCAAATTACTGACAGAATCTAACTTCCAAGCTTTGGGAATTAGACTACTTGCACCTGTAGATGAAGTGACTAAAGAAACAGATCAAATTAAGACAAAATCAGCAATTAAATATAATTTTCTCTGTTCAGACTGGTATAAAGATATTATTTGTTATCTGTCTTGTCCTCCTTCAATAAACAGAGCTAAGTACAGAGCTTTGAAACTTAAGGCTCAACCTTATATTATAATTGAAGCTAAGTTTTATTGGAAAGATCCTACTAGTGTGTTGTTGTTATGTTTGACAGAAGAGGAAACCATGGAGGTGATTAAAGAGTACCATGAATGCTTGTGTGGAGGTCATTACAGCTGGAAAGTAACTGCTCATAAGATTCTTAAATCAGGTTTTTATTGGCCCTATTTATTTTCTGATGTATACAGAACTGTTAGAAGTTTCCAGAAATGCCAATTGTTTGCAGAAAATAAAAGGTTATCTCCTTTACCTCTTCTTCCTGTGTTTATTGAAGAACCCTTCAAACAATGGGGATTGGATTTCATTGGATAAATTAATCCACCATCAAGTGGGCAGTTTAAATGGATTCTAACTGCTACTGATTATTTTAAAAAATGGGTAGAGGCAATTCCTACTAGAAAAGCCAATGATTTTGTTGTGATGAAGTTCTTAGAAGAGAATATTTTCAGCAGATTTGGATGTCCAGTAAATATTGTAACAGACAATGCTCAAGTATTCAACTTAGTCAGGTTCATAAATTTTTGTCAGACTTATAATGTAATATTGTCCCATTCTACAGCATATCACCCTCAAGGAAATGGATTAGCAGAATCATCTAATAAAACATTAGTGAAAATCTTGAAGAAAACAATCAATGAGAACCAAAAGGATTGGGATTCAAAGTTGATTTTTTCTTTGTGGGCAGTGAGGATGACTACTATAAGATCCACTGGTAAGTCACCTTATGAATTGGTATATGGTACTCAGGCTTTGTTTCCCACTCGGCTAGCAAGACCAGTAATATCTTTTCTTCAAGATGCTCAAGAGGAACCTAATTCCTGGATCAGAAAACTAAATAAGGTGATAGAATTGAGTGAAAGAAAAAATAAAGTCAGAGACAATTTGGTCACTTATCAAGAGAAAATGAAGTCCAGTTTTTATAGAAAGGCAAGAGAAATCATGTTTCAAACTGGAGATCTGGTATTAAGATGGGATACCAGAATGGAAGAGAAAGGGAAACATTGTAAATTTGATCCTTTATGGTATGGTCCTTACAAAATCTCTGAAGCCAAATCAAACAACACTTTCATGCTGGAAAATCTTGATGGAGAAGCAGTAGAACTGCCTGTGAATGGGCAGTATCTGAAACATTATTTCCAGCACTAAAAGCAGTTAGTCCATCATTGTACATATTCAGTTTTCTCTCACTGTATATTTCTCGTCAAGCAATTTTTGACTCCATGCCCGAAGTGAAGGCACTGATCTGCAGGTTCTCAGTGTTTCGTGGAGATTGAGTGTGGGGGCACCTGCGAAAATTTTCCTCCGTACCCCGGGGGCCCCCGCAGTGACGTAAGACGTTGAGTTGTTCACAGTTGTCTTCCACATCAGGTGGAATCAACGGCTCGCTGGCGCGTCTCGTCAGCATTAAATTTAAAAGTCGCGCCACCTATTTAAAGAATATTTTCATTTGTTTTTCAAATCATTTGTAATTTTTTGCACTCCATCGTGTTTCAATTTTTCGTCACCTGCATAAATTTGACCACCCTGTGAATTGTTCTTGCGGAAATTTTTAGCAATGGCTAAACGGTCGTCTCTATCAGGTTCATCTAGTCATATCCCTCTCATGGATACTGAGAGGGATATTCAAGATACTATATGCTCTATAATTCACCTTCCCTTCTATCAACAAGTCACCTTGAATGATAATGCTTCCCCTGTTTATCCTGCCATGGTTAAGTCTAGAATTATTTCTGCATGCATTCCAAAGACCCATCTTTTCCCTGAATTTATCTATTGGTTGGTGTCATTCATGTATCATGGGAAGTTTTTTGTTATGAATTCCCAAGGAGATAAAGTTCTGCAAGTGTCCACCCAGTTAATCCGCCAAGCCCTTTGCTATCCTGAGTCAGAGTCATCGATCCATTTTTCTGACAATTCGTTGGTACATTATTATGATAATCTTATAGGTGAAGAATTTAATCAGTTCATGTTTTATTTGAAACCTAACACAAAGAATTTTCAGCCAGACTATAAAGAGTTTTCTATGGAGATTTTTTGACGCAGAGACTCATCCTGTATTAAGTAACATTGCAAAAATTCTGGGTAAAGATGATGATAATACAGTGGACAAATCAATCCTAGGGATGTTTGCCATGATGATGAAGCCAGGAATGGTGCTAGATATTCCATCATATTGGCAGGAAGAAGTCAATTCACAGCTAATGGGCCTTTCATTAACAGGTTCTTTCAAATTTTGTTCATTGATTGTATATTTTTTCTTATATCACAATATGGAAGAATTCATGCATTTAGGTCTAAATATTATGGATGCAAACAAAAGAAGGCAATCAGTGATATTCTAGACAGATGTAGTTAGAAGGGAGCAAAATGAGGCTAGATTTTTTTATTTTGCTAGCTATTACATGTCAGTTGCATATAAAATATTGAATGGAGTTCCTCCTCCCTGTTTTTTACCTAAAGTTCAGGAGTTCTTTCATTTAGGAACCAATTGCAAATTTGGAGATTGGTTTGTTTTTTAGGATTACTCTGAAATAAGGTTGTATGGAGCAAGTGTTGAGCCTTATAGACTCCCAACATTTGTACCAATGAGGCTTTTGCTTTATATTTTATTAAACAGGGCCTAAATGTTGATCAAGTTCACTTTGTGCCTATGAAAAAAGGAAATATGTATAAATTACCCATGATTGTAGGCCCTTTCATAGTCAATATGAGGCAGGCATTTGATGAAGTAACAATAATGTTAGATGAGATGCATATTCTACTAGGATAAAGTTGGGCTTATGACCCTTATGGTGTAATTTCAAATAGAAGAATTGAGAATGGGTACTCTGCTTTCATTCATGAAAGTAGGCCAGAACAGGAGAAGGTAGCAAGTAAAGGTGTGATGATTTCAATAGGTGCAAACATTCAGACTCCTGTCATAGCAGAGAAAACAAATAAAAGAAGCAAAGAAGTGGTTATTGATCTAGATGATGAGGAGCATGAAGCCGAGAAGAGAACAAAGTTTGTTGAAGAACCTACATCTAATTCACCTGGTTTTTCTTTACATTTGGGAGAAGAGAAAAAAGCTCCTGCTTCTCCCAGGAGTCATGAAGCCTCTCATGAACAAGTGCCTTTGATCAAACAGATGTTTTGACAAATTGAGGAAAGAAATCAGAAGATGAAGGCCAGCATGGAGACCCAAGCTGAACATCAAGTTGCTACTGATCAAACAAGATTGTTGACTATAATGGATCTTGAGAAAGATCAATCCTACAGATATGTCAATTGGTTCTTCGAACAATTTCAACATTGTAAATGTGACCGTGGATGTGAAGAAAATTCCACTGATGGATAAAATGAATTTTCATATGCAAACAAGTCAGTTGATTGTAAATGACCTCACAAAGACTAATGCAATGGAAATAAAGGCAGAAAATATGTTGGGGAGCTGAAGGAAATCTTTTGCCATGGAATTCTTATGAGAACTTACTAATATTGACAAAAATAAAAGTTGATAACACGCATGAAAAGACTCAGGTGCTTAAAGGAGAAACAATGGTTAACTTCTTGCAAAGACATTTTCTACTATTGTGGATGGTAAAGACTCTTTTCACAGAAAGGTCGTCCTATAATCGAATTACTGTATTAAGATTGGAATATCACAATCTGACACAATCATCTAGGACAAAGGTAGAAATATGGAAAAAGTGCAGAGCTTGGAAAATAGACCTGCCAAGAGGATCAGCATCAAAGAAAAACGAATTAGTTGACCCAGAAAAATCAGCCACATCATCAGCAATTCCTATAGATTAGGATATTTATTTTATATTATTTTCTGAAAACAGTGTAATTGTAATAAGACATTTTCAAGGCATGTAATAGACAGCCTTTGAAGTCCTAAGTAGTTTTGGTAGTTAGGATTGGTTATAGTAGTTCCAAACTGCTTTTTATTGTATTTAATGTAATTTTCAAGAGAGGGAAAAGTTTCGAGTTTTGGTCCTTCAGACAATTATTTTTGTACTCAGAGATTCAAGGATTAATGAATGAATAAGCAAGTTTCCAGCATTTTTTTTATGTTGAAATGAATTCGAGTTTACATTTTGTGTTTTCTATCTATGAATAAAATAAAGTTATGAGAAGCAGGTCTCTTTTTACTTCTATATGTAAGAGTTAAAAACCTTAATTGGCGCTCCTTTGTTTTAACTGTTTCTTTCATATATTTCTTCTGGGGTTTGAGATGATATTTTCTGTATAAAACAACTTATTAGTTTGGGCTTCTTCTTTCATTTTGTTCTAGTCACTTCATTCAACATCAACAAATGGTAGCATTGTGAGGTATTCATCATATTTGATATTTAAGGGTTTGATCATAAATACTTGAGGGTTAATAAAACAGATACATATATATTTGTGACATAATCATATAAATGTCTTAAGCACTAATTCCTTATCACAACTAAGGGATTGTCTCTTAAGATACAACATCTCTAACACTGAAAATGGCTCTTTCATCTTGCTTCAATTTTATATCCCAGTCTATGAAGAGGATTTCTTTATGTGAATCCTCTATTCTTGGAGGACTTGTTGCTCTTCCTTCTACATTGTCCTGCCATGTGAGATCATTAGAGATTTTATCCTCAATGCCATCAAATTATGTCCTCAGATTGGACAATCGATTCATCATTTAATCATTTTTTCAGATAGATCATTGATTGTTGCCAACTTTTTCAAAAGACCACCTATTGCTGAGAAAGGAGAGTATTAATTTCTACTGCCTCTTTCTTGAAATCCTCAATCTTAGAATTATCCTTCGATTTATCAATTCTAAGTTGGATTTCTTGTAACTGAGCATCTTTACTCCTGATATCGGCTTCATGTTGGAGTTTCATTTCATCAAATATCTTTTTCAATTGAGTTAGTTGTACCTTCCATTGCTGATCAATGCTCTTTTTTTCTTTCAATAATTCTTGCTCCAACTGTAGGATCTTGCCATATTTGTCTCTGATTAACTGTTGCACTTTTGAAGCGTTATCAATAGTAGTTGTAGCATAGGCCCCTGCAAACTATGATAGCCTAGTTAGATCATCAGAGGGGTTTGTTTCTGGATCTTTCCACACAACATCCAGTGGTATATCTCCAAGAACTAATGCCTAGGAATTCTCTATTCTCCTCATCTTCCTTTATCTACTCATTACATCCCTATGCATAGGACTGTAAAATATATCAAGCAAAGGTATTTCTTTGATTTTAAGAATAATCTCAAAAGTGGGGTGTGATGGGATGAATTCCACATCATCAGTGTTGACAGCTTTGTCATAAGCCTTAGTAGTGAGCGGGTTCATCTTATTAGTTTCAGGAGTATTAATTGTTTTTTTTGAGTTGAAGTTTGTTCCTCTCACGATACTAAGCTATTAATATCCTAATCAAATTGATTCTAGATTTTAACTAAATCGCTACCAAACAACGGTTCTCCAGTTTTTTTCGTTGTTGATGTAGTTTCCTTTGTTTCCTGTGCCATATCGTTATCTTTTAGAGAATTTTTCAAAGCCTGATCTAATTGTAGAACTGGTTGAGAAATCCTCAATGTGTCAAGAGGGAGTTTTTCTAACCTTTTACTCATGTATTCTCTAAACCTATTCATTTCCTATGGATTCAACAAGGCTTCTGCTAATTTTTCCACCTGAATTTATGCTTGGGTGGATTCAAATAAATCATCAAAATCATCAGGTTTATGTATGAACTGTGTCACTTTAACCTGAGCAATGAAATTTTGGGCCACTTTTTTTGGGCCATATTGCCTACTTGGAACAGTGGGGAAGTTCAGGCATTGTATCTGATTAATTTTAAGCACTACATGCTTGAAATTGTCCAAAACATATACTCCACAGTGAATAGGGAATGGTGGCTAGACAGACATCTTTGCTTCTTTTAGGGATTTAGTTATACCATTTCCCACAGTTTGATAGGCAACCTCTCAGGTCAAAATCTTGTCAGGGGCATAGAGCAGGAGAACATGTGGATTGGCCAAACTGCAAAAAACCCTAACATAAGTAAATGAATCTTCCCCAAAACATTTTCCTATGGCTGTAAAATCATCCCTAGCCTCATTAGATAGTCTGGGGGATTTTTCGTCAAATACGTCTTGGTATAAAGGCAACATAACTCCATGACATATTTTATAGAAATGGGGTTGGAAACTAGAATCCCATAGGATATTATGATAGATGTGAATAGGAGTAGGGTCTTATAGGGTCCATTTCCATCCCATGGATGGAAAATCAGAGGTAAATCAAACAAAATCCATAATATATGCACTCATATAAAAAGGGGGCATTGTCTTGGTAGAGATTTTTCGCTCGCTTTTGTAGGCTAGGATTTGGGAAGCTATTTTATTTGATAGGATAGTGGCCCAACCCATTATATAGGAGTCTGCTACATCATCGATCAAAGGGACCCATTCAACTATAATTTTATGTGTATTGGGATACCCAAACAATCTACACATCATACCAGCAGTATAGAAATGAGGGCCAACAAGAGAAGCTATGGTGTACATACCCTTTTCTTCATGCTTGTGTTTGTTTGGATCTCGTATCCACTGTCTTATTGGCTCTAATTGAACTTTGTTTTCTTTTGCAAACTTATGAAGGAAGTGCTTATCATATATCTTCTACGGGTCTCGTAGATGATACATCTTCTTCAAGTCCTCAGCTCTAAAATACATAATTATTGTCTTTCTTGAGGTTAGGAAGTTCCTTTCTAAAATATTCATGTTGTCAATAATCCACTTAATCATATCAGTGTAGGGTATAATATTAGGGCGAGAAGTGATTCAATGGAGGTAGGAATTAGCAACATCAGCGTAGGCAGTTTCAGAAGACAAAGAGGAGTCATCAGTCGTGGTTTTCCTTTCAATAACTTTGGGTTCTTCATATTCAAAAAATATGTACATGGCTTCCCAAGAAGAGCTTCCAAAATCTGTGGTGCACTTTGTATCGGAGAACAATGGGGGAATCTCAATTATCTCTGGAGTAGGCAGAGTCGCCTGTGATTAGACGATGGGATTTTTTTTCTTCTTAGTAGCTTTCAAAATTTCGCTCAGGTTTTTCTTATCGGGATTATCCTGTAGTAGAAAGAGCGTAGAGAATGAACAATTGGAATTAAATAACTTATGATAAAAATGACCAAGTGATATCAAATATATGCTTAATGAAATAAACTTTGAAACATTAAATGAAAGCGATCAAATCATTTGCGTTCTTAAGATCATAAATACCATTACACTTTATCATTAATAAAAAAATGTGTGTTCACATGGTATTTCATATAGGTTAGCGCCTTGTCGGTTGTCTCGTATGACAAGTTTCCATAACTGCATAACTTCAAAGCTGCGAAATTCACCTGTTTTCGATATGCAATCGAGTTTTATAATAGATATAAGACAATAGCAGAAAGGCATCTATCGGAGTGTATCACATCCGAAGTTCTTAATAAAAGGCTTCATTCAAGTTTTACAATGCAATATAATTATTGTGATCGCAAAGTTGTGATATGATAATATGTGATGGGAAAATACGATGGAGCGATTGCGATATCAGAGAATAAATGCATCGGAGGATCATAGCTTATAAGCACAAAGACTTTTTTCCTATGTTAAAGTTATTTAAGACTTTTCGCATGTTTATTTTAATTTGGGCAAGTCGAATCACATTTTTCATGATAGGGCGCTTTGATTTTTTCTTGCAATTCGTGATATGTAATGTGCGATATAGCCTTTATAACCTTTGGTTTAAGTCCTTTAGCCAGTAGAATTAAGATTTAAGTTCGAAAAGAAAAGCCCTTTTTTTTCTTTTGGAATAAAATGACTTGTTTTATTGCTTAAAAATATTTTAAACTAAAAAAATAAAAGGGTCCCCATTATTGAGTAATTTAACTATCTAATTATAATGGGGGGGGTCGTTGAGTAGCACAACAATTGGCGATTTACTGGAAAAACCAATTATCTCTGAGAAAATATATAATGAAATTTTTAAACTAATAAGAAAAAATAATTAGGAAAGGAAAACTATTTTGAAATGTCGACTAAATAAGATCACTCCGAATAAAAAGACCTCATTTCATTGTAACTCTCTTGAAACCTCTTATAGATGAAAATCTTAACTATCTAAATCAGTCATTAATTAGTTATAAAGATAAAGTATGGGGATTTTAAAACTTAGCTTTTTGATGAACTCATTTTGTCATAGGTAGAGCTACTTATGATTTCAATCTTTAGAGGTAATATTTTAGAATTTTTATTTATTTGAAAATAATTAAAAGCCACTGCCCTTGTTTGGTAGCCAAATAGTGACTATGCCACTCATGGGTTGTAATAAATTTGAACAAGCTAGCTCATAATGACACTCCTTGTTTTATGGTTATGTAACCATAAGCCAATATCCTAGTTTTGTGTCCAGTAATGATAATGTCAACCTATTATTTTCCCATGATCATGATAAGAAGGCTCATGATGAGACCTCTTATACTTTAAGTTTCTTATATTTTTTAATTACACACTAAACATGTAAGATTAGTAGATGGGGAGGTACATTCACTCCTTAAGAGTAATGAATAACAACTGGAGTTAAAGATGTTAAAGCTTCAATATAGTCTTTACTTTTTAAAGAAAACCTTTCCTGGCGGATAACAAGATCAAAGATTTTATAAAGTTTTGAGGTTAGAAGAGCTTACAACTTCAATGGATAAAATATTTCAGAGTTTTATAATAATTATCCAATTTTCAATTTTGTAATCATTTCCTCGAAATTTTATACTTTAAAAAGTCAAAAAATCATAAAATGACTAGAGATATTGATAAAAATCCAATAATGTATTTCCAAACATTATTTATGCTAAAAGACAACGGTATATACAGGTGAATATTTACATATTTACAAAAGTGCAAATGTTCTCTTATGAAAATAATTTCTTGAGAATCAGCCCATTAACAAGAAGAGCATCTCTCTTTCCTTGTCAATCTTGCATAATTAAAGTTGATGGGCCTAATTTCTCAACAATTTGAAATGGTCCAAGCCACGGTTTTTGAAATTTGGTATACTTTCCTTTTTCCTCATGTGCCTTGTCCCATTTCAACACTAGACCTCCAACTTGAAAAAAAAATTTATAGATTTAGCTTACATCAAAGGAATATTTTACTAGGTGTTGATGGTGAGCATGTATTTTTTTGGCTTTTTCCATTTCTTCTTCTAATTTGAGTATTTTTGACATCCTTAATTGCAGAGAAGAAGAAGGTTTCTCTTCGATAAATTGTACCAAGGCTAATGATGGGAGGGCTAGATTAGGAGGAAGGATAGCCTCTTCCCCATATACTATATTAAAGGGAGAAGTACCTGTCAAGGCCTTCTTAGTTATTCTATAAGCCCATAGAGAAAATATCAAGGTTTTATGCCAATTATTTTGGCTTTGATCAACAGTTTGTTTAATAATGATAATGAGGTTTTTATTAGTTGACTCTACTAAACCATTCCCTTGAGGATAGTAATTAGCTAATTAGTTAAGTTTAAATCCTCTTTTTAACGCAAACTCAGTCATGTTATTTCCTGAAAATTAAGATGCATTGTCAAAAATAATTGCATTAGTTAAGCCAAACCTGGTGATAATGAATTGATCAATGAATTCAGTAATATTGTTAGAATTGGCTACCTTTAGTGGTATTTCTTCCACCCACATGGTGAAGTAATTTGTAGTAGTAAGGATAAACTTATGTTGCTTGGAAGAATGAGGAACAATCTCACCTATTATATCCAATCCCCATTGTTCAAAAGGTTGCTCAATGTTGACTATTTGAAGAGACAAGGCTAGTTTTCTCTGTCTTCCTGCAGCAATTTGGAAAATTTTACATTTCCTTACATAGGCATGGGTATATTTAAACAGATTTGGCTAGTAATATCCAGCATGTAGGATTTTATGAGCAGTGGTATCCCCTCCAAAGTGTCCACCAGCTAGTCCATCATGTATCTCCTACAAAACCCTTTGTGCTTCAGATTTTTCTAAGCATATTAACAAAACATAATCATAATTGTTTCTAAATAACACATCATTAATTAGTTCATATTGGTTGTATTTCAATATTAAAGCCCTTTTTCTTTCGTAATTGAGTGCAGGGGGAGCATAACCATTCTTCAAGTAAAAAAGGAGATCATCATATTGAGATTTAGTATCAATGAGGCATACCTCAGATATTTGGACATTGTTACCTGAGTCTTCATCAGATGATATATTGGAAGCTCCAATAATTTGTCTGCAAAAACCTTGACCTATAAAAATTTTAACAAGTTTGATCTCTATGTCATATTCTTGCAGAGCAGTGATCTAATTTGATATTTTCTCTCTTAACTCTTTTTGAACAAGAAATTGTCTTACTGCTGGGAATGGGACAATTACTTTAGTGTGAGTTTTCAAAAGAAAAGGTTTGAAATTATTTATGGATTTGAAAAATTCAAAGGCTTGTTTCTATACCTCTAAATAATTCAGTTTTGCTCATTTAAAGTTTGAGCTGAAGAAAGAGATAGGTGCCTCTATTTTCTTATCATTAAGTTGTGTTAATACTATAGCATAAGATAACTCGGAAGAAAAAATATACAAAATAAAATGATCAGTAAAATTGGGATTTGTTAAAGAGTAAACATCGATAATAGCTTTTTTATTGACTCAAAAGATTCCCTTTCATATGTCCCCAATTAAAAACTGAGATTTTCTTGATCATAGCTTGTAAAGGCAAAACAATTTGAGAAAAATCAGGAACAAATCTTTTAACAAAATCAATTTGTGCAAGGAAATATTGCACTTATTTTTTATTATGAGGCAAATGGATTTCAGAGATTGCCTTGATTCTTTCAGGATATATGCAAATTCCTTCCTTAGATACAATGAATCCTAACATTTTTCCTTTGTTGAGAGAAAAGTATGACTTCTTAGGATTTAGAGAGATTCTGTAACTTTTGCATCATTCAAAGATATTTTTAAAATCATGGAAATGATTGCTCCTTTTATTGAATATATAGTTATATCATCCAAGTAAATAACAATAGTTTTATTGATCATACCCCTGAAGTTAATGTCCATAGCTCTTTGGAAGGTTTCTCCTGCATTTATTAATCCGAAAGGCATTTTTTGGTAAGCATAAGTTCCCCATTTAGTTCTGAAATTAGTTTTCAACATGTCATTTAGATGAACAAGGATTTGGTTATATCCTTAGAAGCCATCAAGGAAAGACATAAGTTCAGAACTAGCTATTGTTTGTAAGATTTATTCCATAGGTGGTGGAAGTGGAAAATTTTCCTTTTCACAAGCTTTATTCAAATTCCTAAAGTCAATACAAATGTGTATGTCACCATTCTTCTTCCTGATGGGTACCAAGTTTGAAACCCATTTAGAATACCTAACTGGAAAAATGATCTTGGCTTTGAGGAGCTTATTTAGTTCACTCCTGATTGGATTTTCTAAGTTTGGATGAATTTTCCTTAGCTTCTGCTGAACAAGTTTAACATCGGGCATCGTTGGAATGGTATGTTGAATGATGGAGGTATCATAAGTTTTCAAATCTTCATAGCTCAAGCGAAGACATTTTTATATCTCTTCAATAAATGAATAAAGGCTAGTCTTTCATTCGATGAGATTCCAAGACCTAAATTAATTTTCTGAGGTTTAATATTTGTTCCAACGTTTCCCAATTAAAAGCTCAAAGTTGAAATTTGAAGTTTAGAGTTAGTAACCTTTTTAAATATATCCTTCAGTTCATACAGAGCTTCAAGCTTTACCACAAAATTTTGTAGGTAATTTTACTCAGTTGATTGCTTAAATTGCCTATCATGCTCATCTTCATCAATTTTCTGATCAGTATATGACCCTTTAGATGTTAAAAAGCTTAAAATGTCTTCATCGTCATTAAACACACGACAATTAGTGACATTTTTAGGAATGAATGGGCGAAAATAAATTTTCTTGAAAACATATATGGACTATAATCCTCAGGTGGAATGAGCTTGGATGCAACATTAGCTAGCATGTCAGCCCTAACATTTTGAAGTCTTGGAATAGGAGAAATATTAAATGCTAGAAAATGTGAAGTGAGGATTTAAATGAGATATTGGTAATGTTTCAAATGACCATAGACACAATGGATGGTGTTTCTCACCTATTTTATAACAATTTTTGAGTCTCCAAACACTTGAAGGTATTTCACACCAAGTCTTATTTCTTTATACAAACCCTGAACCAGTGCTTCATACTCAACAATATAATTTGTGCATTCAAACTCTAATCTACATGCCAACATTATTTTTTCCCCTTCAGGATTTATTAAAATGCATCCTTTACCAGCACCATCATTGGATTTAGAGCCATAAAAATACAAAGTCCAAAACAAAAATTTAACTACTGGTTTATCTACAATATTTACACATATGGATGAGTCTGTCTGTGAAAAAAAATCAATTTGGGAGGTGACAGAATTGATTGAGAAAGGAGATTCTTGTGCATTAAAACTACCCAAAAAGGATTCATAATAATAGTTCCCAAGGATATTATTGCTAAAGACCGTCATTTCATTCTCTTCATCCAAATCAGTTACTAAATGTTTCATGTGATTTTCTCGGTCAATTCGAATTTGATTAGGCTTGCCATTGTAAGGAAGCCACATATGAGACCAGTCTGTGGCGAAATAACCATGAAGCTTCTCAAACCAATCTCTGCTTAGAATCAAACCATAGAAGTCAAGAATATCAGCAACAAGTATATCGATGATTTGACATACTTTGGAATTAGAATAAAGTCTTATTAGAACAAAATTCATCTCCCTCAATACTTTGAATTTGGTTCTGTCAAGTTGAACAATATGAACAGCAGACTTTTGGGGTGAAATATTTAGCTAAGGAAAACTGAATAAGGCATTATATTTAAGGATGCCATTGAATCTACTAAAAAATTGTGCACATTTTTATTGAATATCTCGAAAGTCAAAAGGAAGGGGGAGTATGGGAATTTGAACTATCTCTAATTAAGATAGCATCAGTGGGATCAATTTTTGCTGAAGAATCAATGGGAGGTTTTCCCTTTCCTTTAGAAGCTTTAGAAGTTACAACAGTAGGTAAAGGGGATGTAGGGACTACATTCAATTCCTTAAGTAAAAATTTATGTTGTTTTTTTAGTTTACTTACTTCATACAAGGAAATATTAGATTTTTCCTTCTTCATATCCTTTACTATATTATATTTTATGGTGTCAAAAACAACCAAAGTCTTATATGTAGATGGATAATTTGAAGAAGATGGAATTAAATCAGAAGATGTAGAAGGGGATTTTTTATTTGTACCTTTTTCTTCAGCAGTAGGAGTATAGGATTTTTGCTTTTGAGTTGATTGTGATGAGTCTGCAGGCCCCTTACTCCTTGTGCTAATGGGTAACGCTTCATGATCTGTTAAGTCCCTATATGAATAATGTAGTCCCTTATTATGTTAGTGTAGCCCCCTTTATTGTTATTGTTGTACCCCTGTAACCCCCATATTATTATTATTGTGTCTTTACATTATTATTGTTAGGTCAGCTAGGATTACATTGTGGCCCCACTAGGATTATATTGTGGCCCCATGGACTCCTATATATAGAAGGAGGTTCTGGTCATTTGTATCATCCAAGAATTGTTCATTCATGTAATGTATTAGAGGTTGCCCCCTCGAAGCGGCTTATTTTTAAGGCGTTAATATCTCTTTTCTTCTATTTTTGGAGCTGGTTTCACAACATTTGGTATCAGAGCTTTAGATTCTAGGGTTTTCGCTGCTCCAAACAGGTCATCGCGGAATTTCCGCTATAACCTTTTTTCTACGCAGCGTCAGAAGCTGAAATTTTTAGACTGTGAAGCCGAAATCCTAAGGAACGTCATCACAAAATTTTAGAGCTTGGTTCGCAATATTTTCGGAGATATGATCTGTGGAAGTTAGGTCTTTTTCAGGCTCTTGAATTTCATCTCAAAGAGGTTGTCGTGGGAAAGTCTTCATAACTCTCTCTCTGAGCATCAGATTGGAATGTTGTAAAAAGTGGCCACAAGTACACTGACTTTAGTTTTATTTCTATCAATTTTAGAGCCAAAGGAGGAAACAGGAAGACATGGAAATTCGTACAAGTTCGCTCTACTGAACTAGTCCATAATTGGGTCATTGTGGGAGATTGGACATATCTTTGCCTTGAAGAATCCAAATCAGGTCAGACCTATGGCATTAAAAAGAGGATTCATAGGGCTACCTCAGGGCCAAATTTCAGATATTGAAGATCCAAAATCATAGAGATAATTGAGTTTCAATATAGAGCTTCTCAAAAGCAAGAAAAAGGTGTGTATTTGGTTTTTAAAATTGCATAACGTTTGTTTGAAAAAGCAGCTTGAAGTGATTCCAAGGGAATAATTTAGAATTTCTATCAGTATTGGGTTCTATAATGCCTCCAAAAAATAATTCCATATCCATTAAGCCCTCAAAAATCTATACTATGACGCATGAAGAAGAAGAATTGAAGTATGAGATATCAAAATTACGGTACCAAGTGCAACAAATTTTGATCTTACGAAGAGCAACCGAAAATGACATAAATGGTTTAAAAGCAAAAATGGAGGCTAAGTTGGATGGTTTGAAGGATCAAATAATAGCTAATATGGATGATAAATTAGTGGAACATCACATCGAGCATCAACAACAAGTTCTCCAACTCTCAAAGGATAACGTAACTTTGGTGCAGAATCTAATGAAGCAACAGGAAGATCAACATCACATTGAAAGAAGTTCTGAAGTAGTCACATAAACAAGAACTCGACAAGTACGACCAATTTCAGAGTATCTCAACAAGTGGAAGAACTTTCCTGTAGAATATTCCACATGGGAGGATGAGAATTTTATACAGAAGCATCAAGAAATAATCAAGCGTTGAGGACAACACTTGTTTGAAGGAGAGGGGCATGCTAAGTCCCTATATGAATAATGCAGTCCCTTATTATGTTATTTTATCCCCCCTTATTGTTATTGTTGTACCCTTGTAACCCCCATATTATTATTATTGTGCCTTTACATTATTATTGTTAGGTCGGCTAGGATTACATTGTGGCCCCACTAGGATTATATTATGGCCCCATGGACTCCTATATATACAAGGAGGTTCTGGTCATTTGTATCATCCAAGAATTTTTCATTCATGTAATGTATTGGAGGTTTCCCCCTTGAAGTGGCTTATTTCTAAGGCATTGATATCTCTTTTATTCTATTTTTGGAGTTGGTTTCACAACAATGATCCTCTTCATTATCAGAAGTGGGAAAAATAAAATCCCATAATCCATGAACTTCAACTAATTCTTCTTTTGTGGAGTCATCAGCACATAATGTTGTTTCTTCTTCATCCTCATCCTAATCAGATTCAACATTGGATATTATATTTGGAGGTTGGGAATTTGATGTCTGAGTTTTCTTAAAATACATAAAAGGCTTCTTAGAATATTCAACTACCTGTTTCTTGATTTCCACCATTTCATTTCACATGGATTTAAGGACCTTTTATAATCCTTCAAGATCAAAAGGATATTCATGAGTTTTCTTCTTCGATTCTTCTTTGAAGGTGAACTTCTTATTCTTTATTTCTTCTTGAGTAGTTTTCTTTTCCAATGAAAGTATCCTTTTCTCCAAGCATAGGGCTTATTTCATGTTTTCCACTAAAGTGGCTTTATTGGCCCTGTCTACAAAAATCGCGATATTGGAAGGAAGAGAGGAAATGTACCATTCTATTTGTACATCAACACCAAGTTTTGAGGTAGTAGGAATTTTGTTTAGCAATTTTTTGAATCTAGAATTGAAATCTTTGATATTTTCACCTGAATTTTATTTTAGATTGGAAAGATCATTGATCAGAGTGGTAGTTGTGCGACCATCACCAAACTTAGTCAATAAATTCTCTTCAAACATATCCCAGCTAGTAATAGATACCGGTGGTAATGAAAAATACCATGAACTTGCAGATCCTTCGAAGGTATAAGGAAATAACCTCACTACACAATCTTCTTCTACCACTCCATTGAGATTGATGGCTAACATGAAATTATGGAGGTGTTCTTCAGCAGGGAGTCCACCATTAGGATTGATTTTGGGCAGCCATATTTCAGGATGCTTATGTAGATCGTGGAGAGGTCCTTCCATTTTGTTGTGGTTCCTATGTTTTGGCCATACTGGCAAGAACAAAAGATAAGACAACATCAAACCACTTTGGGATCCTAGGATCTAGCCCTCCTAGATCCAGAGTGGGATCTCTCTATAAATGTAAAGAATGATATATCTTTAAGGCTCAAATTGAGGTATTAGGCTAGGTATGAAGCACAGGGGTTTTTGATTGTTTGTTTGGTTGGATTGGCTGGAGATAATTAACTAAGAAGGTTATGGAAGTAAGGAAGGAATTGAATAGAAGGATGCTTTAGCATGGGAAGATAGGTCAAGAGAAAGGTTAATCCATTGGGCTATGGAGTCATGAAAGGAGATTACTTGCATAACAACTATCCAAGGGTTTCCATAGGGCAAGTCATCTATACTAAAGGATATTTTTAGATAGATGGTGGAACGGAACATTAAGAATGGGTGAAAGAAAGAAACCAAAGGGTAGTCTAAGATCGGGTCAGAGGTCATTTAACTTCAGGCCTACTTTTGACATACTTCAAAGGAAAATCTCAATAGACACAAAGGGTAGCTTAAGATCAGGTCAGATGTCATTTAAATCCAGACCTGATTTCAGCATACTCTGAGGGAAAACAATCCAGTAGTCCTCATAACCACTTTCATAATAGTAGAAAACATTTAAGATTAAACACAGAACAAGGCCTAAGATCAGAGAAGGACTTTTAACCTTCAATGCTTTTGACACTAGCTCAAAGGAATCTTAGAAAGGCAAGCTGTTGGAAAAGGACCCTAGTGGACAGGGCTAACTCTAAATCCCCAGTATCCCAATTCTTTCAACTAAAACCAAACAAGAACATCTAAGGAACAAACTCTAAATTCACACATCAGTAAGCATGGACCAGCCAACTTCTATACTCGTTAAATTATGATGAATTTGCTCTTAGATACACTTAATAGCAGAAAACATCAAAGATAAGAAGAGCGGGAAGCATTAGGGTACTTTAAAGCAGTATATCCTAAGCTAGATTACTGATTCTTATCATAGTATAATGGACAGTGTGGAAAGCATAAAATGGGACAATTGCAGTAAGAGAAACATCACCCATAATATAGACCAGGATCCTGTGAAATTGCTTGATTAATTGATGTGCCAAACCAGTCACACACTCCGAGCTCAATGGCTCTTTACATTCCAAACTTCTCCTCCCAGCCTACTAAATTACAAACTATTCAGCTACTTCCCCCAATAACAGTTCTAACAGCTGATAAAATCCAAACAACCAACAACAACTTTACAATGTATTCTTCAAGGGTTCTTATAGGAGAATGAGTGATAGCAGTAGTAAATGTAAACTTAAATGATTCATTAAAACATATGGGAAGAAGCATTCATGCCCACTCTGCTTAATGGCTCTGTTTTTTCATATCGGTACTCTGTAGTCTGGTCTAGAAGTCTTTGTCAGATTGGAAATAACTTCAGGTATGTCTCTTGCAGTACTCTCTGACTGTAGGTACTCTGTTTTGCCTTCTGAAAGAAGCAATGTGGCTAGAAGGTCTGCAAGGTCTCCCATACTTCCATAATTATTGTCCTGACAGTTTTTAAGGCCCCTGCCAGTGTAGTAATGGTTCTGGTTTTCGGTGGAAGATGGTAGAAGTGATGCAACTAGTCCTTTTTGGAGAAAAATTGTTATGCTGATATTAAACACAGAAATGGCTTGTTTCATGTGCTTAGGCTTCATTAAGCCTCTTAATCATTTTCATGGTCTTCATCTGTGTCCTCGTCCTTTAAGCATCAGATTATAAGCGTTGAATCTTCAATAAGGAGCCTTAATCTTTTAATTTGTATCTGCTGATACACTTTGCTGCTTCTGCTGACTGTTCCTGTGAATGTACAGGTTTTAAAGGCGCTGGAGGCTTTTAATCAGGTTTTGTGACACTAATTTTTTATAAAAATTGCTTTGAAAACCTTCGCAGGCCCCTTCCCCTGCTACTTTGGCTCTGGAACTGGTATTTCTGCACTCTGAAAAACTCTGTCGGTGACTATGAGACAAAGTGAATTCACGCCATTGAAACCTACAAAAAGACAGCAAACACACTATGAAAAAACCTGTGGGAGTGGGAGAGGCTTGCCACGGAGGCTCGTGGAGGATGAAAGGGTAATGGCAGAAAGGTGAATGTAGAGGAAAAAATGGTGAAAAACTGTGTCGGAAGGTAAAAAACAGTCTGATGAAGTTTTGGCGCGAGTCGGGTTTTGGACCATCCGATTAGATCAGCCAATGGTGATCTACGGCTCAGATTTGCCAAAGGAGTTGTTTGGAGGGTGGATGAAGGAGCAAGTGAACGGGGTCAAGATTATGTTAGGGTCGTTCGATCAGAATGATGGACGGTAGAGATCAGCGAAAGAAATCATTTGAGGAGCTAATGGAAAACAAACAATGGGGGGACACGATGTAATGTAGGACGCTAGATTAAAACAATCGATGGCTAGGATTAAAAGGAAGATGTGCTGTGGAGGGCGGTAAGCGGAAAACCGGCAGCAGTTTTCACGCGGGGTCGGAGGTGATAAATGGTTTTCACTTTTGGAACGTGATCCAATCATTGCGCGCCATGTGGATTCTCAAAACCGCTTATATCGCGCGATTTCACGATTTTAAATTTTGGACGCCAAAATAATGCGATATGCATATCGACCGTTGGATGAAAGGTCAGAATATCTGACGGTGCAGGTTTAGCACGATAAAGATAAGATGCACGGGCGGAAATGGGCCATCGGGTTTAATAGCAACCGTTGGATCTATTACAATGGACAATCATGATCGAAGGTAAGAGCGTCAGCGCGGAGGTATGTTGATCTGTCAGGTTAATTTTTGACTGTTGGATACACACAAACGGACGGTTGAGATATAATCAGATATCGCGCAGGCGGGGAGGGTGAATGGATGGTCAAGCGCGATGTGATTAAGCGCTAGCCGTCAGATCCAGGGGAAGATCAATGGTCCAGATTCAATCGGAGGGGTGATGGAGAGTGTTGATGGGCGGAGAAATGGTTTAATCGTGATCGTTGGATTTTACGATCGGACGGTTAGATTTGAATCGAGGATTGCACCGGCAGTGGGAAATCGCGATGGATGGGCGCGATGCGATTAAATCTGGGCCATCGGATTAGAACGGATCAATGGCTGAGATTTAAACAAATGCTACAGTGTTAAAACAAATAGAAGAATGGTTATATGATTTTCGAACGGATCCTGACCGTTGGATCTATAGATCCGACGGTGGAGATTAAAAGATGAGGTGATGGAACAAAGGCTAATTGCATCGGGAGATTTCGGAGGAACAAAGGAAAAGTCGGAAACGGCAGGCTCTGATTGCAATTGCGATTGGGGCTAGCACCTGGTCCTAGGCACAAGTTATATGGGGGAGGTGTTAACAGAAATAAGCCCTCAGGGGCTTTACACTATAAAGGAGCGGGGAAAGGTATTTTAGGCCTTTTTAAAGGGTTTTTCGGCCTTTTTAGTGCCCAGTTCCGAGCACCAGTTATATGAAGGAATGGGGCTACAGAGTGTAAGCCCTCGGGGGCTAAAATCTGTTATAGTGTAGAATAGAGGGTTTTTAGGCCGAAAGAGTGCTTTTTTAGGCCAAATGAGGGGCTTTGGTAGAGGGAAAAGGAGATTTTAAAACCAGACAGAGGGGGCTATCAGGTTTTAAAAAGGGAATTTTAATGAGATGGAGGGTCAATGAGGGGACTTTGAGGGTTTTTTAGGGAAATTTTGTGAAGGGAAAAAGGGGTGAAAATGGGGAATTTTCAAGGATAAAATGGAGAAGATGGAGGCTTTTTCTGAGCAAAATTATTTCACAAACAGTGAGGCTTTTCAATGGAAACTGCAGTGAAGATCTCTTCAAAGGGAAAAAGACACATGGAGGCTTCAAGGATGAAATATTTTCAAGGGAAATGTTTCTCTTAAAGACTCAGAACATATTTAGCCACCTGTTTGCTTGTCAAAAATTTATAAGTGGCTAACACATTTAACCAGCTCCTAGATTGGTCCATGGTCTGTATTCCATTACTCAAGTTGTGGTATTATAATATGTCGTAGAAGTTCCAGAGGTTGATGAGGTGATAGAAGCAATAAACCCTGAAATAACATTGGTTATAACAACACTAGTTGACTGAGTTTGAGGAATATGAATGGATGGAGTGATTGGTTGAGAGGAAAAAAGTTAATGAGGAATGAATGAAGGATTTTATGGAGGTGAGGAAGAAGTAATCTAGGTAGTGGATGTTTGAACCTCTGATGTGGGATTTTCCTTCGACGAGAATGTAGTGGAAACTCAGAAGGATTAATTCCAAGTTTTCGCTTTGGGCTCAAGTTAGTACACTAGAAAGTTGTAAAGAAGAAGTTACACTTCCTTCTGAGGGTTCAAATTGAACAAGATTTTCTTTTGAAATAGAAATTTCTTCTAATTTCTTGATCAAAGTCTGGACTTCGAGTGAATCTCGAGTATAATATTGAGGGATTGATTCAGTAAGTGTACTAGGAGATTTAGGAGGTGATTGGACAACTTCAGATCTATAGGTTGGATATCTTGAAGTTCTTGGCGATTTTGACGGGGATTGACTCTTTTGATGGCCTTTGGATTTCGCATTAGACCTTGTTGCCATTCATTATCTTCAGACCCTCATTCTAGCACAAAAAATATTGAAAGCTCGAAAATCGCTGCCTCAACATTGGGGATAACCACCCGATCGGGAACTTGAAAATTGTTCCTTTTCTGTTTGGAATAGTGGCTCCAACTAGGGATAATAGGACCAATTTCCCTTTGAAGTATAAGTGAATGTGAGGTTTCAAATATTGAAATGTATGTGAAAGATAAAACTTAATGGAACTTAAGTGTATATCTAACTATTTACATATATATCTTGGGACTTAACTTGCTTCTTAAATGTGATTTTCTTGAATATTTCCTCAAGTATGAGATAATATAGATCATCTAACACTTTAAGAATTGAATACAAGTAACATAATTAATTTGATTAAATATTTAATTGAATTAATTATTTAAAACATTTCGCATGAAATATCTCGTTTCTTTTCACATACATTAAAGATGACAATGCCACACGTTCAATAGTGAATAAGTGCTTAATTGTGTTTAAAGAACATACATAGCAAAACGATTTTAAAATGACTATTGATCACATATAGACAAAACAATAACATAAATATTAAAGTACCTGATATATCAAAGCTCTGCTCATGAGAAAATAGCCTTGGTCCTACCTTTCTACTAAGATGATTCAAAAAGTACAGTAGTCCAACTTTCCAAAGCCTTCTTTACAAAAATTCAGAACCCTTTCCTTAAAGACATAAAAGGGTATTTATAGTTGATAATTAAACTGTAAAAATAGCAAATACATGAAATGTTGAGGAGTTTTAAGCAACCATCCTTAAAATAAAACTTAAAGGACAAAAATAGAATTTGTTTCAACAATAACATCAAGAACGAGAAGCTGACTATTTTCCCATTTGTTTTCTTAATTCGTAGATATCCAACATGGGCTTCAATTCGGGGGGTTGAGCTGGCCTTATGTGCATTTGTCCCGTATACACAGCATCTATAAGCATTGGAAGCATGTGTGAAGTGGTATTGTCAAGGCATCGTAACATCAGCCATTGGTTATGTGGCTTTACTAAATATTTCCAATACTTCCCAAGATACAACTTTGATAACTTTTAAATACTATCTTCCTTTTTATTGGACCAATCCTAACAAGACTTCATCAATATTTTAACATCGGGCAAGGAATAAACTGGACACTCCTGAATTAGATTAGCACCAAACAGGTTCTCGCTGATAGTTTCAGTAAGGTTGCTTGCGATGTCTCTCACACTGAAAATGGCTCTTTCAACTTTCTTCAATTTTATATCCCAGTCTCTAAAGAGGATGTCTTTATGTGAATCCTCTATACTTGGGGGATTTGATGCTCTTCCTTCTGCACTGTCCTGCCATGTGAGATAATCAGAGATTTTATCCTCAATGTCCTCAAAGTATATCCTCAGATCGGACAATTGATTCATCAGTGAATCGCTTGTTTGACATATATCATTTATTGTTGCCAATTTTTGGAAAAATACCACCTGCTACTTATTAAGTTCCATTGCCTCTTTCTTGAAATCCTCAATCTTAGGATTATCCTTCAATTGATCAATTATAAGTTGGAGTTCTTGTAACAAAGAATCGTTACTCCTAATATCAGATTCATGTTGGAGTTTCATTTCATCAAAGCTCTTTTGCAATTGGATTAGTTGTACCTGCCATTTTTTATCAATGCTCTATTTTTCTTTCAATAATTCATGCTCCAACTATAGGATCCTTTCATCTTTTTCTTTGACTAATTGCTGCACTTATGGAACCTTATCAACAGTAGTTGTAGCATAGGCCCCTACAAACTGTGATAGCCTAGTTAGATCATCAAAGGGGTTTGTTTGTGGATCTTTCCACACAACATCTAGTGGTATATCTATAAGAACTAGAGCCTAGGACTAATCTATTATCATCTTCCTCCTTTCTCTACTCATTACATCCCTATGCCTAGAACTGTAAAATATATCGAGAGGTGGTATTTCTTCGATTTTAAGAACAATCTTAGAAGTGGGGTATGTCGGGATGAATTCCACATCATCAGTGTTGACAGCTTTGTCAGAAGCCCCGATAGTGAGGGGGTTTTTCTTAATAGTTTCAGGAGTATTAATTTTTCCTTTTGGAGTTGAAGTATGTTCCTCTTGTGATCCTGAGTTATTAATCTCATGATCAAATTGATTCTAGATTTTACCTAAATCGCTGCCAAACAACGGTTCTCCAGTTTGTTACGTTGTTGATGTAGTTTCCTTTTTTTCTTGTGCCATATCACTATCTTTTGTAGATTGTACCAAAGCCTGATCTAATTGTAGAACTGGTTGGGAAATCCTCAATGTGTCAAGAGGAAGTTTTTCTAACCTTTAACTTATGTATTCTCTGAACCTATTCAATGCCTTTGGATTCAACCAGGATTCTGCTAACGTTTCCACCTGAATGTATGCTTGGGCAGATTTAAATAAATCATCAAAATCATCAGGTTCATGTATGAACTATCTCACTTTAACCTGGGTAGTGAAATTTTAGGCCACTTTGTTTGGGTCATATTGCCTGCTTGGAACAATAGAGAAGTTCAGGCATTGTATCTGATTAATTTCAAGCAATGTGTGCTTGAAATTATCCAAAGCAGATACTCCATAGTGAATAGGGAATGGTGGCCAAACAGACTTCTTTGATTCTTTGAGGGATTTATTTCGACCATTTCCCACAGTTTGATAGGCAACCTCTCGAGCCAAAAGTTTGTCAGGGACATAGAGTGGGAGAACATGTGGACTGGTCAAACTTCCAAAAACCCTAACATAAGTAAATGATTGTTCCTTGAACCATTTTCCTTTGGTTTTAAAATCATACCTGGGCTCATTAGATAGTATGGGGGCTTTTTTGTCAAATACATCTTGGTATAAAGGCAACATAACTCCATGACAATTTTTATAGAAATGTGGTTGGAAATTAGACTCTCAGAGGATATTATGATAGATGTGAATAGGAGTAGGGTCTTCTAGGGTCCATTTCCATCCCGTGGATGGAAAATCAGAGGTAAATAAAATTGCATCCATGATATATGCACACATATAAAAGGGGGAATTTTCTTGGTAGATATTTTCTGCTCACTTATGTAGGCTAGGATTTGGGAAGCTATGTTTCTTAAAATTAAGGCAGGTCACATCGCATTTTTCATGATAGGGCACTTTGATTTTTCTTGCAATTCATGATATGCAATGTGCAATACACCCTTTATAAATTTTGGTTTAAGTCCTTTGGCCAATAGAATTAACACTCAGATAGCATATTTTTTTGTCTTTTGCAATAAAATGAATTATTTTATTGCTTAAAAATATTCTAAACTAAAAAATTAAAATGGTTCCCATTATTGAGTAAGCTAATTATCTAATTATAATGGGGGGGGTGGTTTGATTTGCACAACACATTCCCATAAGCACCTAGCTTATTTGAAGAGGTGAATTTTTTTATGACAAGATATATCCTCTTCTGGCGACTCCTAAATCAATTGGTTCTGAAACTCTAGAGACTAAACTTGCAAGAACCATAGATCCAAGAACTAAATCTACTACTAGGAAACATGAGGTTAGCCCTTCTCCTATTAGACAACTTACCCTCACACCTAGAAAACTCTTCATTAATAATATGTCTCCTCCAACCATGAATAGGCCTTGGAAACTTGCATCTTTCAATCCTCTAGACTTTAGTAGGTTCCCTCGTGCCCATCACCCTCTGTTTTACAAATACCATGAATGGATTCTGAAATTTAGTGGGAATGAGGTCTCCACTGTAGAAATACATGTTCAAAACTTCAATTGGGCAGTGGGTCCCTTTTTATTTTCCATGATCTTGGGTCTAATATAGAATCTTAAAATCTCTGATGCTACCAAACCAAGAATCTCAACATATCTACTTTGCATAGCGGAATATAAACATCGATAAAATCGCACATGCACACAATATAGACAACTTTTCACATTTTTTCAACCTAACATCATTATATTAATCCAACTAATATAATACAATAGTCTAGGGCTCCCATACCAGGGATAATGGCCCTCATACATCCACTAGTACAAGATAAAAAACAAGACATTCTAGCCATTTGCTTGTAGCGTGCTCTCTCTGCTCCTCTCGGTCGTACCCTGTACCTTCTCAATCCTTAGGCTCTCGATCTGCAGCTACTGCCTCTATGAATGCTCCAAGCCCATCTGGCCACTGAGACTTGGCTTTCAATCTTCTCACTACTTGATCATTTGTCCACCAACGCAACAACACATTGAGACTCCTGTCGAGTTGTTCATAGCCCCACTTGTGAACAACTCTCAACTTCTCACTGCTACTCCTCAGCTACTCAGGGACTTCATCCCACTATGGCTTTCCTGCACTACTCCAATGAAGACCAACATAGGACATGGAGGGTTGCCACCTATCACTACAATATGTCCATATCCCACAATGAACAGAGACTAGGATGACTACACATCATCTATTGTAGAATTCCTTCTCCATGCACAATTCTCGGGCTCCAAAAACTTCTCCTAGCTTATCAGAACCTTGACCTCTAACAACTGTCACTCTAGCAACTACTTTTGTCTGTCAAAGTGTTGCAGACTGGGCTCCAACTTGGACACTATCACACAGTCCTCCAACAAACCATAAGTGCCAAAACACATCCATAATTGGTCCACTCTCATGCTACCCTTCAACAGTCCACGAGTTACCAAGTATACATTGTAACATTTGCACCTAGTTAGGGCATCATCACACCAAGGAGACCCTTCTATTGTTTTCCAACAGACTTCTCATCAATTGCCCTTTTCTTCTGCAATAGAGAAGCTATTGCACAAATCTAGGCACCATCAATATGTCCTCACCTAGGACATCGATCCAACTCGCATACAATTATCATCAAGAGATCATATGCAACTTCATTTTGTTGCTCTCTTGCCTAGGGTTCTATGCACACTATTGTAGCTTCCTATATCTGGTTAGGGTATCAAAAAACCCTCCAAAAATATGCTACAATAATCCTCCACTCATTGTCTTCTCTTGTCACCCTTTGTTTTCCTTCTAAACTTCCAATATGTTGATGTAGGTCCCTTATAATCCACCTCAAATCACCCTACAACCCTCGGATCTGCTACATCAAAGGGTTTGACACTTGAACAAGGGTTGACACATTTATTTTAGGCTACAGTGTCTCCTTAGATTTTGGGCTAGGTGAGAGGACCCTTACTAGGTCTCTTGGCCTCCCAACAATCCTCCATGCATGTTTTTGTTCATCATCACTTGCGGCATAAAAAAGAATACCCAATCCATTGTAATCATACACAAAAAACCCTTTAAACTCACATGTTTCCTGTGGCAAAGTCAGCAAGGGATCTACTACCTTTCAATACCTTTTCAAGCCTTTGTGCTGGTTGAAATAGGCCTAATATAGTTGTTTCTAGGTCTATAAGAAATACGCTCTAAATCACAGAGAAGAAATCCTCCAAAACTCGTCCTTAATACCTTATGCTCCTTGCCTCAGGTTCGCACCAATTTCAGAGGTATGTAATGATGATTTATGCACTTCTTAGATGTAAAATTAATTCTCCCTCACCTTGTATTTATACCAAATCCAATGGATCCACGAATTGTTTGAAGATACATGTCTCTTGGACCAATCCTACACGACTTGACTGTCCATAATTAATTTTCAACTTCAAAAATTCATATCTCAAGTTCTAGAGCTCCAATTTGGATGATTTTAAAAGTGCTGGAATCACCTCACCAAGATCTATCACCTAAAATTTTCTCATGCTCAAATTATTCATGGTTTTGGCCCAAATCCTGATGGGTGAAAAACCCCATGCTTGGGTACCAATCCCACAAGTGACTCTTGTGGCGCTTTTCCCTCCAATCCCCAAACCCTAGGGCTTGGAGTACCTCCCAAGCTACAAAAAAATTCAACACTCCCTCTTAAGGAGGGAGGTACTTCCAAGACTAAGAAGTAACCACCATCATCCAGTGATACTAGCACATCTGTTGTCCATCACTGCAGCATACCTTGTAGAATGAACTCATCAATCTCGATAGTATCTCTACCTCATCACATTTGAACCTGAAGATATGAACCTCCATATGGATTCCCCCTCTAAGGCTAGACTCCCTTTGAGCCTACACGATATTTCAAAGTGAACCAAATCATGTTGATGCAAACCCGAGGTCTTCACCGATCACCATGGTACAATTCTACACTATGGGAATAAACAAGTTGAAGTCGACCATGTGAGAAATCGTTTGATTACCGGTCATTGATGTATATCATTAACAAACGTGAGACAACTCACCGATAATGATGATGAGAGTCAAGGTACCCCTGTATAATCTAACAAGTGTGAATGAATGAGTTGAAGTCGAACACTTGATATAATCTACCAATCAAGATACATTGATGTATTATCATTGTTAATAGTGAAGGAATTTTCCATTGATGACTACAAACCCTAAGGTATTGACAAAACGACTCTAGACCTTGTTACCAGTGCAATGTGTCGGAGTCGATGGGAAAAGATCTGTTGGAAGGAAGGCATTAAGGCATCCCACATCAATCCAGCGTGAGTGTAACCGTATGCCAAGATTTGGAAGGAATCAGACGAAGAAAAGTGAAGTAACCAACCTGAAGCACGTTTCCGACATGCACAAAATGTAGCTAGCGCAAGGCAAAAACCCTTTGAAGCAACCAATAATGAAAGCTAGCAAAGAGGCAATGAATCCTTCGATAGGGTCAAATAGAAACCAAGGTACTGCATGAATCCCGGGTGTGATAATGAAAGTTGAAGTCGAACACAAGGGAAACCACTCAGTCAAAGACCCATGGTGTTGATCAAACGCTGAGCACAAGGTCACCTATCAATGATGTAAATAGGGCCAGGGTGTAGCTCTAGGTTTACTCTTAGAGAAATATTTTGAAGTCGATAAGAGAAAACCCACCGGCAAGAAGTCAATGGAGACCTTCTCAAACCATCATGATAAAAGTACCAAATAGCTGATGTGATAGAACAAGACTCTAACAGACTGGGGATGGTCGACTGAAAAATGATTCAAGAGACACCGTAGAAAGGCTAACTCGGGTTTACTTCCCTTGAACAAAAGCATGACTCAATGTGACTATGGCAGCATATGATAACTTTGTATAAGTTTTTCATGCAAGAGGTATGAATAAACCCTTCATATGATTGGAAGAGATAACCAACCGAGGGAGTACTGACTCAATAACAAGGTTATGGCTCTCCTAAGTAAAACTAAAGCCCATCCCAAATGGAGAAAAGACTTATCTTTTTTTGTGCTTTGTTCAAGGGTGACACAATTGACTCTTAGCTTCCATAAAATATGGAAGTAATGTCCCATTCCCACTCTTTTTTGGATATTTTATTTTTTATATTTTTCATATTGATAGCCTAAAAAGGAATAAAAGAATGCCTATGGTAAATTGGATAGAACGAGTGTTAGTGAATAGATGCACTAGTTCCTGGGATAGGAACAATCCTATGCTCAATACAAGGTGGAAAAAATGGTAGATGACACTCAGAGGAATGTTCTGTCCATGGGCAAGGGTGTCAAGTTGCAGATGCTAAGTGATTGCAAGGTTGACTTTGCAGAAGGACACGGTCAAAAATTTGGCTTATACACAAGTCCAAGTGAATTTGGCTTAAGGCCAAGATATACAAATGGTCAATATGCAATGCAACAAAACAAATCAACAAAAGGGAAGCCTCTAGGGTATAAATCTAGAAATATAGCGAAGAAGAAGAAGAATGAAGCTTCGTCGCACAAGTCATGGAGGGACTAAAGAGGACTCCCGAGCCTACACAAATTACAGCATGAGCGACATATGCTAGCGAGGATCTAACTAGGAAGCCCATGTAAAGTATGGCTCTACCATCATATCATGATTTTATAATTCGACGATTGAAAATGGTTTAATAACCATAACATGATGGGGTTGATCCTATGGCAAGGTTTTAGTATGGAGGCTAGAATGCATAAGTGAAACAGAAAGTGAATACGCTAACCTATATGCTAGTTTTGAACACAATACATGCCATGACGGGTGAGTGGTCATGGAATCGAAGCAATCAAAATCATCTCAAAATCGTCAAATGGTCCTAAAAAAAAACTATCGCAGCACTTACAAGCCAAAAGGTCATAAAGTCTTGGACAAATTAAAAAAGTAAAAACAAAAATTTAGCCTTAAGTGGGTTTTGAAAAAAATTTGAATTTTGGGCATAAATAGACCCTTTGAACTCACATTTGGTTATTTGTGCATTAGTGAATTTGAGAAAAAGCTCTAGAATAAAAAATCCCCAACTTCAATCTGGACCAATTATGAGTTGAATCAACTCAAATTTTCCAGTTAATCCTCTCAATCATCTTAGTAATCATTTTTTTTAATCAATTCAAGTAGGAATTAGTTTTTTAGATTAACCCTCTACATATACGCGGGTTGAAAATATCCAAGCTGTGTATAGACACCACTGTGTAAAAACGAAACCTGCGTATGTGCAGAGTAATTTTTCAAAATAAAAATCTAATGGATGAATTGTTGAATTGACTTAGGATGATCATCAGTTGGAGAGAGAGGGAGCATAGTGAAATTTATAATGAGGTAATGGAGGACCAATTGTCCTTGGATATACTCTGAGGATGTGGATTGCTCAAATTTTTCAAAATGCCCAATATGAAAACAAATACCAAATTGATGGAGATGCTTGTTAATTACAGGGACCAAGAGGAAGATTGCTTCATGATTGATCAAATGCCTTTGAGAATTGAAATTGAAGACATATATTTCATTACTGGGATTTATCGAAGAGGATAGCCAGTGAATTTGTAGGGCAAGGCACCAGGAGGGTTGAATGTAGATGATTACATCCGGCTATACTATGCAGAGGATACTTAGAAGGTTGGGACCTAGATCCCAATTACAGATGTGCAAGGATTACACATGAAAATCCTTCTTTTCACCATAGTTTGAGTATCCAGGTCAACTTCATTGCGCTAGGCCTCATGTGCAAGCATGAGTTTGGCAGTTGAATGCCTAACTAATTTATATGATTGGTGCACTGCACTATTTACCAACTTGAAGAAACAATTGACTTCCATCCGGAAAGGTAAGACAAATCATTTTGGATATGGTACCATTTTATGTACATTATTCTTTGAGAGGATACGTGGGCTTCGACCCAAGGTGATATTGACTATCATCAGCCCACAGGATGCACGGATAGCACGATGTATTGACCTGATGAAGAGGCTAGGGGGCGGTGAGGTCCCTAGGACTACCTGGGAAGATGAGTTCTTCCTGTGGTGGGGAGAACAAGTGATCGCCATAGAGTATTACCCCTATGTAGGTATGGACTTCAGGGGAGATCCATCTCTGCCCTTACCACCCGGAGTTGGATGGGCAGCGATTGGTAAGATCGCATTTAAATGATTTTTTGATTATTTTGTTTTTTGGATTTTCGATAAAAATATGAAAATGAAAAAATATTTTTGATAGGAAAAATTACTTACAAAATTATTGATCATGATATAGATGTTGGACTAGTTAGACATGAGGGTCTACCAAGGCAGAGGCGTCGCGGAAGAGAGGCAGATAATATCGCGGAAGAACCTGGGAGATTCATCCATGCCATATAGAGGGACTTGGAGGTTCTAACCCACTAGGTCCCTATGGTTGCAGTAGAGGACCTCCCTGAGGCTATTCAGAGACATGTGGTCAGTGTACCATGTGATTGGGTGCAACTATTCCGCTGTGTGGCTACTGCCATAGTGTTCTTTTGTGATGCTTATCCAGGGCAGGGCCCATAGGCATTGAATTTTTAGGATGAATGGATGACTTCGATATTTTTTATGATGGACATGATCAGGCATAAGCCCTAATTTTGTAGGACATAATTGTCTATTTTTTGTATATTTTTTAACATATGACTTTGATCTGTATATACAACGATTTTATGATGTTACTATCTCATATATAAAATGATTATTGATGATTTTTAATATTTAATTTGATGAATGATTGATATGCCAATCGATTGCTTGATTAGCTAATGAATCAGCAAATGCATTTTTTGATCATGGAATGTGAATGTATGTAACATAATTAAATGATCTTTACAACAAACGCACTCTGAGAAATTAAAGATATAAATATGGATCTCTGACATGATATATGTTACTCAACTATGAAACCACCAGTTGCGAGTCCAAGTACACTACTAACAAACCAATACCAAGAGGCATTGCCTCATAAAGTAGATTGCTCATAGTATATTCTACAACATTGTTTGAAGCAGGACCAATGCATATGCCCCTTGAGATTAACAACTAACCAAATGGATAGTAGATTACCCAAGCCGCGGAAGCAAGATTTCGGGTATGTCGACTAGCACCATCAACAAATCCAATATGAATCATATCATCCATAGACACCTGTCAAGGCAGATCAAAAATATGAACGTCACAGCAAAATTAATAGAAAGATATGCACAAAAAATACAATATATACAACCAAAGCAAATGCTAGGCAGAAGCCTAGGCATAATACTTCTTAAGATAGAGACTATTGTTGGGCTTCGTCAGCTCATTTCCATCAAAGTCAACGAAATCATAAGCTCTGTTCTTAAGGAATCTTCTAACAATGAAAGGGTCATACCACATGGATTTAAATTTCCCTGCCCCCAAGGCATCCTTGTCGTGATCATAAACCAAAATGAGGTCACCTTTAGAGAAAACACTAGGTTTTACAGCCTTATCATACCGTACCTTCACCCTTTTCTTATGGGCCTCATTAATCGTAGTTGCATCTCGACGTTTCTCATCGAGATGTTCTAGATAAACAAGGCGTTCTTCGAGACTTTAAGCATCTGGAAGAACCTCAAAAACTAGCTTAAGGGAAGGAATATCACACTCAATAGGAAATGTTGATTCTAAACCATAAACCAGTTGGAAAGGAGTGAACCCGGTTGTAGTCTTAACTGACATCTGGTATGTCAAAAAGCGCGGGATACAACATGACATGCCAATTGGACCTAGCTTTATTAATTGTCCTTTGGAGGATAAACTTCAAGGATTTATTCATGGCTTCAACCTGCCCATTGTCCTGAGGATAAAATAGAGAGGAATGCTCCTGCCAAAAACCTAATTTAAGAGCCAATTCAGCCATCGTGGAGTTATAAAAATGACTGCCATGGTCAGTGACAATCTCTTTGGGAATACCAAAGCAATAAATGGCTTTGTTGAACGTAAATAGGGTTGTTGTTTCACCATCATTCGAGAAAGTAGGAATAGTCGCGGCCCACTTCGTGAAGTAGTCCACTACTACGATCATGTACTTGTGACCCTTCGCCGAAGGCGGTTTACAAGTAGTAAAATCAATTCCCCACTTAGTGAACAGATCAACAGTGATAACAAGAAAGAGCGAAGCTAGATGAGCATGCATATTCCGAATATAAACTTGACAAGGATGACATTTTTTACTGCCTCCACACAATCTTTGAAAATTGAGGGCCAAAAATATTTGGCATGAAAAATCTTTTGAGTTGTAGCAAGCCCAGATAAATGACCACCACAAGCTCCACTGTGGCAATCATTCAGCACAACCTCAGCTTCTTCGAGAGTTAAGCAATGTCTAAGGATTGAATTGACCCCGTGACGATATAGAGTGTCACCAATGATAACATAACTTTTTTCCAAGTGACGCAATTTTCTACGCTCATCCTTCGAAAAAGCGAGGGGAAACTTAGAAGTCTGGAGATAAACAATAATATCTCCATACCAAGGATCTTGTGAAGAAATTAGGAAAAGATGTTCATCAGGGAAAAAATCCTCATAAATAATCTCTTCTCCACAAGGCAACTCATAGATCAACTCCGCAAATACCAATGATTTCTTAGATTTGGCGGACAGGGATTTGAGATCGAATTCTTGTAGAATGAAAATCCATCTATTGTATTTCCCCCAATCACTCGCCTACTGAGAACAAATTGAAACGGACTGACAGCTACCAAAATATAATTTTTTTGAAGGATAATGTAATGCCTAAGTCATTGTAAAGCATGGATGGATGCCAAAGCTAACTTCTCAATGGGATAATATCACAATTCAGGACCTACCAGGTCTCGTCTTAAATAATAAATAACATGCTCACAAAGAGCATCATCCTCCTGAACCATAACCATACCTATAGTATATTTTGTCGTGGTGAGATACAAAAGGAAGTCTCTGATATAATCAGTTTGACTCAATAAAAGAGCAGAGGTCAATGCCTTTTTCAAAGCATCGAATGAGCGTTGAGATAAGTCATCCCATATGAATGGAATTCCCTTCTTCAACAATCTCATAAACCCTTTCGTAGCCTCAGCATAGTTAACGATGAATCTCCTCAAGAAATTGGCTTTTCCTTGAAGACTTTGAAGTTGAAAAATAGAAGACGGGGGAGGCAACTGAATTATTGCATCAACCTTGAAGGGATCTACCTGAATCCCTTCAATAGACACTATGAATCCCAATAACCGACCAGATATAACAGTGAAAACGCACTTCTTCGGATTCAACCAAATTTTGTAATGACTTCACATTTCAAAAATATGTCGAAGATGAGAAGGATGATCAATTCTCTTTCGATAATGAGCAACTAATTCATCCAAATAAGCTTAGATAATATGCTTGATATCGTGGAAATCATAAGACATGGCACACTGGAAATTAGCTCCAGTATTTTTAAGACCAAAAGGCATCTTCTTGTATGCAAACGTACCCCAAGGGAAAATAAAAGCAGTCTTGTGCTGACCTTCGGGATGGATGTTAATCTGATTATATCCTGAGAAATCGTCCATGAAGGAGAAAATCTCATTCCCCGCACACTCATCAATAATATGATCAATAAATGGTGTGGGTTAATTATCTTTCGGACATGCCTTATTCAGATCTCTAAAGTCAATGTAGACACATATCGTTCCTTGTTTCTTGTCCACGGGAACTGGATTCTAAACCCACTCATTCAAAGGAACAGGGTATATGGAACCCTCCTTAAGCAGCTTCTCAACCTCGGCCTTGATAGTTGCGACTTTCCTAGGGTTGACTGGACGAAGCTTCTGCCGTATAGGCTTATCATTCTTGTAAGTCTTGATCTCATGGTGGAAAAAATATGGACCATTTCCAAGCATTTCGTCATAAGACCAAGTGAACACAGCATGAAACTCTTTAAAGAGATCGGTATAAATCTAAATCTCTTCAAAGGAACATTCAGCTCTGATGATGGGATTCCTGGAAATTTTCAACGGGATAGTCTCTGAAATGTAATCCATGTTCCCTTCAGCAAAAATCTACGTTGGAGCCAAAGGGTTTGGGTGAACAGGACCAATAGACACAGGGCTAAACAATCTTGACTCAACCTCTTGCAAATCAAGTAGAAAATATGGCCGATGATGCAAATCATCCCACGGCCTTTCCACACAATTCAATGCCTCAAGGATTGCCTCCTCAAATGGTAGAACAGTATTGAGGCAGTCCTGAGCAGAAGATGAGTTAAGTATCCAAGGCAGAGCCACATCTCCATGCAAATCCTCCGGAGAAAGAGAAAATGGATTGGAATATGCAGAGTCAACACTAGACAAATAAGCAATCATTGTTGCAGATATAGGGAATGACATTCCACCCACTTTACCTTATTATAATGTGGTGGTAGGAGCAGTTAAGGTCCAAGGGTCCAAAAAATAATGAGTTTGGAAGAACTCTCTTTGAGCAAGAGCCCTGGAGGATGAAATAGCATTGATATGAATAGAAGCAGGCAGAAAATCAAAGGTACACATCAATGAGGTATAAATTCCTACTCCTAGATTCTCCATAGGTTGCTTGGCATCATTCACCAAGGGAACAGTAGAGTCAGAAGATGCATTAGGATCTATCGGAGAATAGTCCATCTGATCAATAGTGACAATCCTCCCTTCATGGGGAAAACACATGATGCAAAATAATAATGAAGAAATGGAATCCAACTATGCCCCAATAGAGGGTTGTATTCCAAATTGTTATCAACTATCTCGACTTCAATGTTGAAAAATTTACCCCCAACACAGATAAGCAAAGTCAGAACAATTCCATGTGGCCTATGAGAATGACCATCAAATGCAGTGAGGAGAGTAGGTGAAGGAACGGCTTGAGGAGATCCAATGGATTTCCAACATGAGATAGACATGAAACATGTGGAAGCACCCTCATCCACTACCATTCGAAAAATATTGAATTTTTGATACGTATATTTGATCTAAAAATCCATGTGATGAGGAAGCCTCTTCTTAAGATTTGACATATCGAATGTGATCATAAGAGAGTCCTTTGGATCTATCGCCCCAATTCCAGTAAGCAACACACTCCTTTGTATTGGGCACGACTAGAGTACCTCCAATGCAAACATATCACAAGGAATTTGAGCTAGATATTCTACAATGGAGTAGTTATGGGCTGCCTTGGCATTAGGGTTGATTGTGGAACGTTTAGCAGAACCTTTGGACATGCGAGGTATAGGCTCAACTACGGGCCTCTCAATATGGAGTGGCTCAGAAATATCAGGAGCAGCCTTAGCCTTCAAATACCTAGATTCACCATAATCATGTGACCTCGTGGCGACATCAACGTGAGAACTCACCATATATACATTTGAAGAATTTTCCCCTTCATGGTTTCCCCCTGTGGGAGCTCCAGTATTTTCATTCGCGCCAACAAGAATTTTTTTCCCTTGGGGAAAAGGGTTAGTCAAGATAGCCTGGGAACTAGAGGAACCCCGCTGAGCTAACAAGCGCTGAGCATCCTGAATCTTAGGGTAGAGATGAGTAAGATGGTCTCCAGTGCATAACTTTCAAGGAAACTTGACATTCTTCTTCGACTCTCTCTTACCCTCTCCAACATTATCATTGGATTTGTTTGCATTACCCTTCCCATCCTTATCTTTCTTCTTTTTTTTTCATCCCTTATTCTTCCCATTGGATTGTTGATTTCCTTTGGGGTTAGAAGATTGAATAGCATTAATCGTTAAGGGCTGGGAAGGAGTATACACTGACAACGTAGCCTGAATAGAATGAGTAGATTGTAGAGACAACTGCTGCAATTGATTCAAAAGTTTAGTCGCACTATTATCAATCTAACCGACAAGCCCGTCAGCATGAGGACCTAGCTTTGGTTTGGCTAAATCTATTTTGGAATGAGGAGCATCAGGCAAGATCTTATTAAGGATCCCAAACTGAGAATAGATTAGTTCCAACTGTTGGGCTCTAAAGATAGCTTGCTCCTCAGTGAATACCCTAGAAAGAGATACATCCTTCAATATTTCTGGATGTAAAGATTTGAGGAACCATTAGAGAAGGAATCCATTGGGAATATAGGCTTTAATGAGCCTCTTCCTTCTCCTCCATTCTTGAATATGGTCAGAAATGTGTGTTTCCTTATCTTGCTCAAAATTGGCCAGAAGCTTAGTCCCAGTGTCATAACTAATAGGAAACTAAAAATTGTTCAAAAACATGGTAGCCAACTCGCCAAACGAAGCAAAATTTCCCCCAGTAAGCTCAATGTACCATTTAGTAGCGTTTCCAATTAGGGTGCACTGAAATAACCTCAACCTGATTAAATCATCAATGAGGGAGTTCGATGACGACCATAAATGGAAAGTGGTAACATGATCAGCTAGATCCTCACCATTTTTCTCTTCAAATTTTGGAATATCTAATGGAATTTTAGTAGGGACCGAAGGCCAACCCAGGTTGTATGTGATAGGATCATTAGTCAACTTTGAAAGATCTGGAAAATTTAGAGTTTCCAAGAACGGTAAGCACAGAGGACCCTGAGAATTCCATCCACCAATAGAAGTATTCCCAACATTCTGAAAATAATAACCTAGATTTGTTGAGGCACCAGGTTGCCACAGATTGTTCGTAGAAAAATTTGAACCATAATAAAAACCTTGTGGCCCAGAATAATTTAGATTATGACCCCCTCCCACCATAGGGTTACCATAAATAGGGATATTTCCCCCAATCAAAGTATTAAATGAATATGAAACCCCTTGGTAAGGGTTCCATGCATTAGCGTACGGAGAGAAACCCTGAGAAGCACCTACATAGGAGAAAGGAACATTCCCCTACTGACCATACATAAACTCATTCCTAGTTCCCAACCTAGTGAAAGTAGGGTTCCAGCCTTGAAAAGCATTAGAGCTTTTACCTCCTAGAAACGGATTAAAACCTTAACCTTGAGCGGAGAAAGGAAAAGAACCTAAGGAAGGGTTCGAATGAGGGATATGACCACTTCCGAAGGGGAAACCTTGAAAATAATTTGACCCACTAGCCATAGAAGACATGGGCATGGAGACAGCAGATGCAACAGTTAGAGAAACTGAAAGAATTGAACTAGAAGGCATCCCAAATGAAAAGGGACTTGTATGGGAAGCAAAATCTTGGGTGCCTCCACTCATAGACAGAATGGAGGTAGAACTAAAAATTGCAGTACTGGGAGTGATGGTAGAAATAGCAATGGTACCTCCTCCTTTTGTCGAAAGAGGAGTATGCACACTCAAAGTACTCATAGCCGAATTTGTATTCCCAGCTATGGCCATCGAAATAAAAGAATGAAAAATATGAGGGCTAGCCGATTTGTGAGACAGAGGCCCAATGTACAATAGAATGTCCAGGAAACTAGCAGGAAGAGGAGAGGAAGGAGTAACTAGAGGTTCGATAATTTCTTCAACCTCAACTTCTTATGTTGGAAAAAGGACCCGAGAAAGGAGTGGAGTACTCCTCTCTAAATCATGACTAGCACTAGGACTACCCTTAGAAATAATAGCCCCAAGCGAAGGATCACTCTCTGATGCGTTTGAAACTACTGGTTGGAAATCACTAGCAGAATTTCTCCTACGCCTTCTTGAAGAAGGCTTGGCATTCACAGGAGAAATCCCACGAAGCCTCCTTGATTGACCAACTGATCGATCACCCACTTTTAATAATTATGAGATTTTATATAGACTCAAAAAATTACAAAGCTATGGAAATCTAGGAGAAAAGAGAACTCTCTACAAAAATGCCCCTAAGATTCAGCAATCAATCATCTCTCAGGTATTTCCACTCTGGGTTATTAGGATCAGACACAAAAATAAAATAAATCAAAAATAAAGACCTTCTGAGAATAGTCTTGGGTAATTACGCCCCACGCCCATAGCGAAGGTAATATAAATAGTTACGTTGACCTCCTAACAAAATCCTTTGTCGGTGCAAGTACCCAAGCTTCGCAAGGGCACCCTAAAGAAGTACTAATGAGAGTGATGCAATGTTTGACTCAAGTACCACGGGTATTCCCCCCCCCCGCAGTCACCTATGTGATACCTAGGAATAGCAACTATGGACACCAGTTCGTATTGGCAGTCGAGTGGAACGATCTTTGGTCAGGATCCAGCAAATAGGAGAGGGGGTATCTCTCTTCTCTGCCTTCACTTGCCCTCGCGCTTGACTCTCTAGAGGAAATATTTCCCAGTCCACTTAACCAGGTTGGATTTCACTCATTAATCAACTTCCATGTCTGAAATTTCGAGTGGCCTTTGAGAGTTAACTCTCCACTCACCTATTCCAAGGCCCTACTGACCTAGACCGATTGGTGTATATTAATGACAACTCAAAAGTTCTAGTTCCTTTTAAATTATGCGCTTGATTTTAATGGTTGTTCCTTTTAAGTCAGGGGTAAACAGATAATGAAACTTGTGATGTTTTGATGCAAAGGAGAAATCAATAGAAACCTGCTACATGCATGTGCAACTTTTTCTTTGATTAAAGGCATTTCTACTCAAGTTGTATGAAACAACTAATAAAAGCAAGAAAATGTTCTTTTCTTTTCAAGATCACGCTCGCATACTCAAAAACTATCAAAAGACTAAATATGCTTAACAGTGCAACTACACTAATGCAAAACTACCAATGCCAAATGCAGATTTTAGGACTACTTAAACAAGGAAGCAAATGAGTTTCTCAACAATATAGGTCTGATTAATTTGACACAAAAGCATAGACAAGACCAAAACAAGGACTTCCTTGAACACAAATGCCAAAAATAACTTGATACAAGAGGAGACAAGTTCACTCAAGAACTTCTCTCAAAACCAAACAATCTGGACCAAAATGACAAACTACAAACTTGCTCCAAAAATGATGAAAACCATAAAACAAAAACCAAAAGAAAAAGCAAAGGAAAACACCAATTTTTTTTTAGCCTTTTGATTTTTAATGAAGCAGCAAAATATCTTTGAGGAAAGCACAAACTACCAAAGACTCCAAATAAGCATATTGAGAAAACAAGAAACTTCAAATTCCTTAAGCCAGCCATGTCACTTTCATGACGGGACGTAATAAAAGGAATGAAGTAACTAACTCGAGAAAATGACTTGAAACAGCAGTATAAAACTCCAGCAATCACAAAAAATTCAAGAAACCAATAAGACAACTTCAAGATTTTCCAGAAAAGCTCATCTCAAGAAACCAATTAAACCAAGCAATCTAGCAAGCCAAAAACCAAAAACTAAAGCAATTACAAGGCCAAGCATGAGGAAACCGACACAAACTCACTATTTTGAAATGTCATAACAGCCAAGAACCTCAGAAATAAGTCCCGGTGCAAAATCCAAAACTGAAACTTCATCAAGCAGGTCAAACCCTAGGTTGACTAGGTTTTCAAGCAAGAAAGAGAGAAATTGATACACAGAAAACAAAAACACTATCCAAAAACATCAAAGGTTCTACAGAAATGGCCAAGAGTAGGAAAAAATTCCTTACAGGACTCCAAAAATAATTTTTTCATTTGAAACTAACCATACGTTGATTGGCAGTGTATAACCAGCATGCATACGCGACTATGTCTACGGAAACTCATGTATACGCGTGTTTCTTTGGACCAAAATGAGTATATACGCGACTGTGTCCACTAGAATTTTCATATAAAATAGGAAGCATAGAAAAAATAAAAATAAAAAAATCCAAGCATGATCCAGAAGGTTGGGACTTTTTCCTAGATGGATAAAGAACCAATAAGACTGGGAAATTGATCAGATCAATCAGGGAACCCAAATCGAGAGAAAACAACTCGAACTAGGAATTACGCGAATGTATTCCCCAGTGGAGTCACCAATTTTTTTACGGGTGAAACTACCCTAAGGTCTAGGTTGAAGGACCTAACATAGCAAAAGGCATATGCCACAACAAGAAGCAATCAAACTAAAGATCCTAATGCTTAAACTAGTAAACTTGGGAGAGATGACCTTACCTGTATGTCCTACGTTTGAGGTCGTTCCCACAGGGTTAAAACCCTCTGCTTCTCCACGTGCTTCAAGACCTGCAAATCACTCAAGAAAAAGCACATAGACTAGTTTTACATCATATATATCCTAAATGTCAGTGGTTAGATCATATAAGCTTATAGAAAATAACATGAAATTAACAATTACAAGATCATTAACATGTATAAAAAGCATTAAATATCACAACACCAGGAACGGGACAGAGCTTATTTACTGATGTATGTAAAATATGTGGAGAAATATCACCTGAAATCAACCACAGCTCCAAGAGAAATTGTCCTTTGGATCCGTCCAACCCAAGCCTCAACAATCTTATTCCATAAATGTGCACAAGGATGTCACATAAAGGAGGTGAACATCTCAAAGAAGGAAACAAGGGTTTCCTGAACTTGGGAAGTGCAGGAGACACAAGGATAATCAGACTTGATCTAGGCTAAACAGGTTATATTATCAATATCTATCTCTCTCCTCCCATAGGCCTTCCCCATGAGGTGTATTTATACTTCCTCAAAACAGTTTTTTCAGTTGGTAAATAGTTTGGCCACGGACTCCTATAGGTGGACTTCCGGTGTAACCCATAAACCCCACCCAAATAATAGGGAGTTTTATATTTTTTAATATTTTAAATTATATACGCGGGTCAGATATGAGTGGACCCACGACTGCACGTGTTTTTTACAGGGAAGAGTCATGTATAAAATTCAAAATATTGTTTTTTTAAGAAAATTACCAAGTCTAAATGGAAAGGGTTACCCAAGGCCAATACATAGATCATAAAGTATATAGAGTTGATAAACGATGCTATAATAGCTAGGTAAGAGGACACTTACTAGGTCTATCGGCCTCCCAAGAAGCCTCCACGCATGTTTTTGTTCATCATCACATGCGGCCCAAAATATAATCCCCAATCCATTGTATTCATGCACAGGAAACCCTTTCAACTCGCCTCTTTTCCTACGTCCAAGTCAGCAACGGATCTGTTACCTTTCACTAGCTTTTCAAGCCTCCACACTGGCTGAAACAAGCCTAAGACAGTTGCGGCTAAGTCTGTAATAAACCCACTCTAAATCACAGATAAGAACTCCTCCAAAACTCATCCTTAATGCCTTATATTCCTTGCCTCAGGTCCGCACCAATTTCATAGGTATGCTATGATGATTTATGCACTTCTTGAATATCAAATGAATGCTCCCTCACCTTGTATTTATACCAAATCTAAGGGATCCATTTTTTTTTGAAGATACATGTCTCTTGGACCAAGCCTACATGACTTGATTTTCCATAATTAATTATCAACTTCAAAAATTCATATCTCAAGTTCTAGAACTCCAATTTGGGTGATTTCTCAAAGCATTGGAATCACCACGCCAAGCTCTATCACCTCATATTTCTCATGCTCAAATTATTCATGGTTTTGGCCCAAATATTGATGGGTTAAAAACCCCATGCTTGGGTTCCAATCCCACAAATGACTCTTGTGGCGCTTTTATCTCCAATCCCCGAACCCTGGGGCTTGGAGTACCTCCCAAGTACACAAAAATCAATAATCCCAAGCATATTGACCATGAGGATGTGATTATGATGCTATTTTCTCTATCATTAGATGGTGATTCTATGGATTGGTATTTTAGCCTTTTGCAAGGAAACATCACTTATTGGGATAAATTTCATGATGCTTTGAAGAAGAAATGGGAATTTGAGTTGGATGGGAGTATGGCTCTTGATAGATTCGTAATTATGGCTAATACTGACAAAGAAAGTGTTCAAGAGTATACTCAAAGGTATGATAGTCACCTTAGGGAAATTCCTGAAAGGGTTAGGCATTCTAATGCCATAATCCTTGAGAGATTCATCAAAAGTTGTCAAGGGAATTTGACTTATGTCCTTGGAGACAAGGTCCCTAACTCCTTAATTGAGCACAAGAAGCTAGTGATGTTTGTTGAACAAAATTTAAATGTTGCATAAATTGACATGTTCAATTATCCTAGGGTCAAATTTGAGTATAATCCAAAGTCAAAATATTATCCCAAAGAGCTTATACAAGAATTTTTCTCAAAAAGATAGAAAAAATCACCAATGAAATCACTTTAGTCCAAAATACTCTCATGAATAGAATGATTATTATAGAAATGAAGCAAGATTCCAGGTCAAATTATTCTCCTAGAAATCAATTCAGTAAGGACAACTCCTTCCCTAAGAAGGGAACTGAAGGAAATTGTGATATGCAACAGAATGTTACCACCATGATTTCTCCAACCAACTTAATAGGGAAAGGAGGGTCACCGTGGGAGCAACATTCTGAGGATCCTCAGGAGGATAGCCCTTCTAAGCATGAAGAAGAGGAGGAGGAAATTGAGAATTTGAATATTTTCGATGAAACCCATCCCTTAAATATCCTACTTGGAGACTCTATTTTCACCCACAACCTAGCCAAGCACAAATCAATGCCAATCATATTGAGCCTATTCTAGTTGTGGAAAGTAGTGGGAGGTTTAAAGATTTGTAAAACTATAGGAAAAGAAATGACCAATCCCAAGTAGGATCTAGTTCAGGAAATCCATCTTAGGAGAAGAACACTTCCCAAGGTTCATCTCAAAGTAATTTAAATCCAAAGCCTAGGAATGATGAAATCTAATTGGATTTGGATGTGAGTAGTGTGATGGATAATCTCACTATGCAGGAACCCATAAAGGATATGGCTAAAATCCCACCTAAGAATGGTTTAGGTCTTAATGAAGATCTTGATGACTGTCTTGTTTTATTACAAAACATGAACTTTGACAAAGGAAATGGGAGTCATGAACCATTCTTATTGTCCCTATAGATTGATATACTTGTACTTCATAATTGCATGCTTGACTTGAGAGCTTCTGCTAATGTCATGACATTAAATGTCATGCATCAATTGGAATTGGAAATCACTAGGCCATATAAGAATGTGTGTTGTTTGACTCTAGGTTGATCCTCATATATGGTCTTATAAAAGACCTTAAGGTATCTATGGCTGCTAATAAGGAAATTTCGATGTTAATGGATGTGGTTTTCATTGATGTGCCTGATGTTTAGGAAAATTTACAATCAAGGAAATGGAGTACCTCGGTGGGTGGCCAATTAAAAATGGATCTATCATATGCCACTATCCCTAAGCCCAGTGGAGACCCCTTCATTCTCTATAGGGAACCCCAAATTCCAAATCATGTGGAGTACATTAATCCCTTTCCATTTCCTAATCATCAAAATGATACCACGAACCAAAACCATTCAAGCAAATCATCTAAGTTGGCAAAGCCTCCCCCTTCTCAGGAAGACTTCCGTAACAAAAAAACAAATCCAAGGTTGAGCATTCCTAAGAAGCAATGGGTTTAAAAACCAAAGAAGGTTTTCCAAATAGGAGATCTTGTCTTGGTTGACAAGGATAGGTTCCCATCAAGATCCATGGGAAAGTGGGAGTGGGATACTTTTATATTTCCAAGCTTTATAATAAACTATTACCTTCACTAATGAAAGGTGGTTTACTCACCTTATTCATGTAACTTGACATTCATATGTTATACATGTTAGCATAGGTTCATTTTCATATTATTTTCACATGCTAAAATCGCTCATATAATGTTCTCATATAGATTAGAATGCATTTAGATTAGATATTGCACTTAGATTAGACTTTGTTTTCTATATGGATTTATTACTTTTATGAAAAATATGGGCGATATCTGACGTCCAATGTGCATGCCCCCAGACAATGTGATTGTAATGTGTGGGTTACAGGTATTTATTCCTAGGAGCTTTTTGGGTTTCTCATGAACTCCTAGTTTGATTACATGGATCATGTGCTCTATGGTGATTTCATGTCCCAGTTGTAGCCAGATGTTACCCACAAAAAATTGGTGACTCCATACGAGAAATTTTCTCCTGCCATCTCTTACAGCGAGTAGCCAACAACCACTAGTAGCCAACAATTATGCGCCATTCATATCTCTTCCATCTGCATCGATCATATGTTTCCCCGCCCATCTGGCAAGAGCGCAAGTTGGAAGGTGGGCTTCTGATCAAAATGTAGTTTATTCATTTTGCAATCAAACGCTTATGTTAGTTTTTATTTTTGGAATCTGGCATGGATTATGCGGTAACCTAGAAAGAAGAGGGGTTATGACCATAATTTTGTTCCCTCGCCTTAAATGGGGGGTTAATATTTCATCCCAGTATAGTGTTACTTCTCATAATGTCTTAATGGGTATAGGAGGGGCACTATTTAGGAAACCCCCATTGAGATAGTGTAATCCCATCTCTCCATATTTTGTACTTACCACTTTATGTCTTACATTATGAGCCCTATATTCCACCTTCCTTCTTTAGGTTCAACTTACAATTGGTTCTCTGGGATTTGGCACCATACATCCTCATTCTAGGGTAGGGCCCAAAGCTTGGCCCTTGGAGGATGATGCAGCTAAAAGAAAAGGAAAAAAAATAATTGCCACAAGTAAAACCAAAAGAAGATAAAAATTCAAAATATGGATGGGACATACACATTATCATGTGGGAAAAAGCCTACCATGAGATCTACCTCACTCACTATAGCCATCACTCAGTTCCTCAACACATGTTTCTCATCATATTATGAGAAGGAACCCTTGCATTTTCCAACCCCTGGTGGGAAATGAGTTGCCTCACCTTTAAGGGGGTAATCATTGTTCTACATAATACAAATCAAGATCTAACCCTTGAGCTATGTGTAGCAATACAAAGAAAAATAAAGAAAAACTAAAAGGCACACAAGAGGGGTGGAAAAACAAAGGCTGAGTTAGTAACTCATGCATCCATGATTGATCCCTCCCTACATCTATAAACTCAAGATGATGATACCATCATGTTTAGTCCCCTTGACCATGGCACTTGGCCACAAATTTTTCTTCACTCTATTCCATCATTATTCACATGACACCTATGAATTGAAGGGTGGATCTAAGACATGTCATTCCCCTTAGTGATGGAAAAACCTAATAGAGTGGTCTATTATCCAATCCTACCTCAGGAGGTAACAATATAACAAGTTCCAGACCCTAAGTTTAGAAGGGAAACCTTGTTTAAATTTTAAAATTGCCTATTACTTGCAATCTTGGTTCACTTAGATTCAAAAACGATTAAATGTACTTGATTATATAGATGCTAGTGGTAGATATTATGTGTAATATTTAGGTGATTCGCATCCATGGCTTGGGAAACTTAATTAGGGCCCAAGTCCTTCAAAGGAGAATATTGACATTGATAGGTGAGGTGTTAAGAGCCATCAATTTTTGAGATGTAGCAGAGCATCACACATAGCCATGGGTGCCTCAAACACCCACAACATTCTAGCACTTTTCCCTACATTGATGAAATTTATGGGATGATGCACCTAGAATAGGCATGCCCCCAGCCATTTTAGCACTTTATGAGGGTTGGCAGTTGAATCCAAGGGCTAGAGTAGAATTGTCTCACACCTTGAGATATTAGAGGGCTAGAATCACCTTGAGAACCCTCAACATTGAAGAAGAGATAAACATTTTGAACACCTAGAGACCCATGAGACCACTTGTGTGCCCTGAAATCGAAATTGGGGTCCATGGAGTGAGATTGAAAGATACCTAGGGACCAAACCCTAGGAGATGATTTTAGAGGGACTCTACTCACATCATGGCAACTTTATCCTTCAACGCTTTCCCTAGGAAACTTTACAAATGTATGACGTTAGCATAATATCTAGTTTGGCTCACATGTGTGGGTTATATTGAGTTTATTTCATTAACTACTAGGTCGGCTTGTGACCTAGACATGATGTAGCAAATTATTTTATCATTTAGGGGGCTAATAGGATAAAATAAAAGTTTGAGTCCCTCGTATAAATAGAGGGAGGATCATTTTTATCATTCATCATCACACACTTGGGATTTTCATCCTCCTTAGCTGAATTTGGCCTTCTACCTTGTGAGGGATTTGGAAATATTTTGAGTTGATTTGCTTATCTTTGGAGTTATTCTTTGGAGCTATGGATGGAATTTTTGCATGTTATCTTGTAAGTGTAATTAATTATTGAACATATAGACTCATTGATTACCTAGAGAGGAGATATCTTCACCCATTTACGGCTTATCCACTGATGAACCATCCCTGTGAAGTGGACTCTCTTCTCCTGAAAGTGAGCTAAGACTCTCTGTACTACGGTATCCTCGCATGGGTGTTAATCATGTTTGTAAATTTTAGAAGACTAAGTGGAAGCTAGTATAGTTGGTGGATGAAGGAAGAGTGACCTTGTGACATCTGGTTTATTTTTCAATATTGGTTAAGTTTCCTCTCAAAATCACTCCACCTTAAGCACTAGAATCTAGATAGGGGGTGAAAACTACAAGTAAATGTGGTTGTAGCTTGTCTAAGGTTGGGGGGAGATTTAGAGTCCAAATATCGGTTGCCAAATATCTTATAAGATAAGTATTATTTTATGTCTTTGTGCATGTGATTATAATGTATTTGTTTATTGTGTTGAGATAATGTCACGATAATGTTGAGGAGTGTTGTTATCCTACACAAATGAGGAATGTCAATATCTTGCATAAATATTCTAAGGAATGGTTCATTTCCTGTGGATATTTTTGAGCTTGAAATTAACCTAGGATTTCCTAAGCATGAAGATATGGGAATCTATGTTAATTATTAATTAATTGCATGAAAATGGTTGAATATATGGCCATTATTTTGATGAATTGTTCATGTTAACAATAAGGAACATGATTTCTTGTATAGAAGTGATCCTTGAATATTTTCTTAGGAATGGTTTATTCCTGTATTGATCTTGAGCCTACAAATTGGTCTAATTGGCCTATGTATGAAGAGATAGATCAATATTTGTTAGTCACATGAATACCTACACTTAAAATTTTTTAGCTATCGGGTTGGTATTTACCCATAATCTTATGAGAGATAGCCTTAGATATATACATATATAAGTATATTAACATTTCGTTCAGCTATGCATTCACATACTAAGTTTGGGTTGAAGTAGCACAAGCTGAGGAGGGCCAACTTGTGTGTGTGTGTGTAGACACATATATATTTGTTCTACAGGCCACAAGCCAAATTGGGTTAAATACTTACATAAAGCTTAGGAGGGATAGCTCGAAAGGGGTTTCATATACCCTTGTATGTCTATAGACTATGTGTCAAAGGTTTGGGTGAAGAGCATTATACATGCCTTAACATTTACTAAGCATGGGGTTGGAATCCCTAATACTAGAGCACAGGACTTCGGAAATAAATGACATAAACCCTCTTCAATATTGCGACCAAGAGAAATCATCAAGCGCTTAGATAAGATAAATATGGGTCATGGAAGGGAAATTTTTTAAGGTTTTCAGATAACCCCATAACTTTTTTCCCATAAGTTTCAAGGGGAGACCCAAAGGAAACTCCTTGGATTTTATTCCCGAGGTGACTTGGGGCAATGGAGCATGTTGAATGCCCCTAGCACAAAATGGTGAAGGGAAAAACTTGAATTACCCTATAATGTGTGATGATTCCCATCAATAGGTATATCATGAAGATCATTATGCTATCCTCCAACCGTAAAACTATTATTTTCTCACATTAATTCACATTTTTTGTTATAATCTGCTTAGTACAAAAAGTAAAAGGTGTTTTTCATAGTATGTGGCCTAATGTGGTTTAATTGCGAGAAAAATACGTATTTTTGAGGAATTTACTATGCAGGGGCTTGATGGAGACAACTAAGAGAGAAAATAGGGGGGGTTTACACCTCCTTAACTCCCTAACTCGACTTGAGATCATAGAATCCTCACTCACAAGTTTGAATTCATTGACATCCAAGTATCTCCAAGTGCAAGTGAAGCTCAATCTAGATCAAGGAGGGAATCACTCCTATTTTAAAGGGAGATGTTATCAGCTACCTTTTTGTAAAAATAAATGAGCTTAAAGGCTCATTAGGATTCGAATATTTGATTCAACTAGGAGTAGTTATTGAGCCTAGGTCTTGACATTGTCATTATTAACTTTCATGTGATGTATGAGACTACTATTTTTTTATAATGAGAAGTTGGTTATTAAGATGCATTTGAGCTAGTTTTAGAGTGATGAAACCCTTGGGTTTGGGCCCAAACCAAAGGATTTATTCCCTCTTTTGTATTTCTGCATTGTTCTTAGTTTAAAGCATTTTATGTCTTTATTTTATTTTAGTATATGTTAAGATATAAAAATATGTGATTGTAGGATTCCCTATCACCTCTCTTGTGGGAGAATGGTTGGAAAGATTTACAATATCAGTCCAAAAACATTTTGTTTATCATTTCCTGGAAATAGATAGATGTTAGTTTTCCTTCTTCATATTTACTTTCTGCAACTTAGGAGTTAGTTCAGCGGTCAGAATAATGTTGTGGCATAGAATAGATGTTATTCAAATTCAACTCATCTTTTCATTCATGGTTTATATCATTGTGTTAATGATAAATTGATGCATGCATGTGGCTAGTTGAAGGGTGGTGTTGATCTGCAAGGGAGGGCACCTCTTTCATCTCCAATTGGACTTCTCCATCTTCTCCTTCCACCCTTCGTTTTTTATCCCAAAGCTTTGTTTCCACAGTCACTTTGTTTAGGAAAATATGGACATTGTGGGCATTCATCTTGGTGCAAGATAGACCTCGAATAGGTCTTAGTCTTGGCTATCCTGGCTTCCACAACCTTCATTCACTCCCTCCTACTTTCAACCACCTCTCCATGCCCTAAAGACACTATATATACCCTAAAAATGCTCTCAGAACCCCTCCAGTAGCAATATAGGTCCTCCTATAGCAGCTCCTGTAGCAATATAGGTCCTCCTGTAGCAAGCTTGTAGCACCATTTTTCTCCATTTTTTTTACTCCCCACTTCAACCTTATCATAGTTAGGATGAATAATGATCCCCACTTCTTGATTTGATGATTGAGAGAAGCTCTTAGACCACTCCAACCTCATGTTTTTCTCACTGCAAAACATAGTAGAATTAGTGTTTTCTTCACAAGCATGTTACAGGTTAGGTTTCTGATTTTGAAGCAAATATAAAGTAGATCAATGATACATGAAAATAGGCCACTGGTTTGATAAAATTTGCAAGATAGATTAGATTTAATTTTGGAAGTAGATTAGTCATTTCTCTTTCATGTAATGATAATTAGCATCTACAAGTTGAATGAATGGCATTTTCACTTTCATAGTTAGAATTAGTTTTCAATTGTGCTTTCATCAACAAGATTTCACTATAGTTAAGTTGGAGGAATGGTCTCAGAACACCTTTATATGATGTCATGGCTGATGGTAGCATGAGTAGAACCCAGCCTGTTGTGCATATAACACTTTCACCTCTAAGTTTGCATGAATCCCAAGTTGATAATTTAAGTTTAACACTCTTTGTGCAATACTAGGGCCCACCACTTTTTGGCCCAAATGCAGCAAGCCTTCAATGAAAAGTATCAAGACTACTTTAGGTCTAGAGAAACAAAGGAGGAAATTTTTAGGATGACTCTTAGACCTAGTGAATCCCTAGAGAACTATGCGGAAATATTTCAACTCAATTATAGGAGGGTCAGTTGTACCCTTTATCTTGAGTCACTCAAGCTAATTCTTCTCCGAGGGATCAGGGAGGATGTGATGGAAACCCTCAACATGTTATATGGAGAATATATCTACCAATTATCTTATGATGAAATCAAAACTATATTCAAGAATAATTCTAGGGCAACTAGGAAAAAGGGTAGGGCTAGCCAAGGCTTGGTCAGTTCCTCTCCCTCCACAACATCCATCAAGAATGAGATAGGGAACATGTTGGAGGATTTCAAGAGTGAAATGTTTCATACCTTTTCATTTCAAATGGATACCATATAAATCAAAAGAAAGCAAGAGGAATCAAAAAGGGCACTAGTTATTTTCTTCCCTAGATGTACTAAAATACATCCTAGGAATGAATGCCCTCTGAATGTCATAGGAAGTATGCCTAGTCTACGAAGATAATCATGCAATAGAAAAATTCCCCTCTTTTCCAGACCTAAAAACTATATACCAGGGAGGAGTTGAGAGTGGGTCATAACAATTGTTTTTTATTAACCAAAGGAGGCCACCATGACCTCAGCCATATCAAAAAGGCATGCAAGGTGCACATTATACTCACTACAATCCAAATCAGAATGCACCTTTTCATCCTTGGAACCCTTCCACTCATCCATCATATTACACACCTCCTCCTTGGCCTTATGCTCCTCCATACCCTCCTCAACCTATCAACCATCCTTTTCATCCATATCCACCCCAATTTTCTCAATGGTGCAACCCCTCACAAGGGTGGAGGCATCAATCAAACCAACCTCCTACTTTACTGCCTCCATCCCAAACTCAACGACAACTAATTCATGCTACCCCACCTAAGAAACCTCAAATGCCTGCTCACCCTAATCCAAACTTGAAAAATAAGTAGTCACAACAGTTATACAATGGAGAGACATCATATCCTACTATTATATGGAAATACAAGAGATCAACCTTCGATTTGGAAAGGTTCCCCGAGATAATCACCCACCTTCTCCACCTGAAGAGCTTGAAGAAGAGAATGGAGAGAGTGCCTCTCAAGTCAATGCACCTCCCTATCCTGAAATGTTGGTCCACCCCAATCAGCACACCCCAAAAGAGGTTGAACTTCTGGGAAAATTGGAGAATTTGTGTGTCAATATACCCCTTCTCCAGGCCATTAAATATGTTCCCATCTACAACAAGCTTATTAAGGAAAAATGTTTCAAAAGGCCTGGGAGAAGAAGAAGAGATACCCCCACCATTAATGTTGTTGGAAAACTATCTTATCTAGTGCTTGGGAGGGTGATCTCCCCAAAGTACCTAGACCCTGGTAGCCCAGTAGTGGATGTGCATATCGATGGAATTAGGGTCCCTAATACCCTAATTGATTTTTGGGTTGCCATCAACGTGATGACTAGGGAAACCATGCTAAAACTCAATCTCCAAGAGGCTTTGAAAAATACCACCACAATGTTGTAGCTTGCAGACATATCCACAATAGCTCCCAAGGGAATTATTGAGGATATCATGGTCTCCATTGACTCTTGGAAGTACCCTACTGATTTCTTGGTCCTCTAGCCCAAAACCAAGTTTAATGGCTATCCTCTCATTTTATGAATGTTGAGAAATTAGGGTCTTCTTGATAATTACTTGTGATTTAATTTATCCTTCTTTCTCTTAGATCTTGCATTCATTAGATTATTATATTCTTCTCATCAAGCCAATTATCAAGTACACAACTTACACGATATTTAGGCTTGCAAGCCATGGCCAAAACCTCTCACTCTTTGGGAGGAAAACCTGCACAAATTCTTCTTATAGAGATTCCAATAAACGAATACCAAGACCACGACCCTTGACCTAGTAGCCACTCCAAGACCAAGACACATAATTTTCATTAATAATCCTCATCTTCCACCGAGATCTTCATCATTCTTTAGATTCCAAGATCTGCCTTGACACTGAGAATTTTCATCTCTGATTTGACATTGAGATCTCCATTATTGTCTTGACACTGAGATATGTTATCTTGACACTGATATCTTCATTTTTGTATTGACACCAATATCTCCATCATACCATCAAATAGAAGCACTCTTCAGTATACCCTCGTTTTCCCTTTGTTATCTCTTTGTCACTTCCATAGATGCATGTCCTTGTTGTCCTTTCACCTCCTCGTTGTCCCTTCACTATGGTGATTCACCCCAAAACAGAGATCTAAGATTCTTAGCGACCGAACCAACCATTGCTTATCTTCATCCGAAATCATTTGAAATGTCTTACTGCAATTTATCACTGAAACTATAGAGGGATCCAAACTGTTGGATTGTGGAAATGTGAGGAGCCTAGGCTCCTTTATATGGTTGTTCATCAATCTATTGAGCCGACTTGAGTTTTTTGAATAGGTGTGTCCTATTAATGTGAGTCGACATGAAGATCTTTGTTGAGATTCAACAAGATGATGAGCTTAGTGAAAAGAGTCGCCTTCACTAAGTGGGCCCGCAGGCTATTTTTGGTGCAAGTCTATTTTTAGACTATGTCTATTTTTAGACATGGTGATCATATTTTAGAAGTTCCAGGGCTCTATTTGTGGATGGTTGATCAAGTTGGAAAAATAGATAAAATTATATTTTTAGAATATTGGGCGAAGTTTATTTATAGATCGCTGATCTAAAAATATATGCATGTCGATTATTATTAGCTCCTAATAATAATCAGACTCTAAATAGCAACTTATTCTCTTGGAGCACTTTGTTTCAGTGCACAGATGTGGCACATCAGTGGACTAAGGTAATTACGCAATTACCAAGGGTTTGCTGGAGCTAATGCATGGAGGACTCAGTTAGAACTCAAGTGGCAGAGTTATGACACAATTGGAAGAAGTAGTTATGGAGTTGTATTTAGTTTAACTCAGTTAGACTCAGTTGAGCTAGTTGTATCTAGTCTAACTGATTGATACACTAGTGAGAGTGGAGTGAATTAATTAGTTAATTAATTCACAAATAATAACTCATTAATCAACTGAATAATATAGCAGTTAACTACAGTGCATGGCAGTTTCAGTGGAGACCCAATGGAGAGATAGGTGAAAGGGCAAGATAGACTATATGTCGTGACTATAATGATGCATTGATTGCATCACACACACATTGGAGTTGCCAATTAGGATTGCACAGTCAAGGCAAGGGTAATTTGAATTCATTCAGAGCTATTCTTCAGCAGGGATTGCGCAGTGGAGGCAGGCTAGCAGGAGGGAAAGATCAGTGCATGGATTTGAAAGATTGTTCCTGATTAGTGTATGATGATTGTATTGTACTAAGAGCTTGATAAGCTTTGTATGAGTATTTTCATATGATTCCATGATACATAATATATATTTGGGGTTTTCAGCTTCAGGCTTTCCTGGTTAAAAACTGTGTTATGTACGATTATTTTTATTTATGCTTTACATGTGTGTGAAATTAATTTTCCGCAAAATATTAACAAGTGGAATAGATTTAGTATCTTGCATAAAGTTAAATAGTGTGAGATCAGGTGGATCTAGGACATATGCATGCTTAGTGCATATAATTTCTACAATCTTTTCATACTATTTAGGAGGTCGACTTCCAAGAGGATTGTGATTGTCTTTGGAGGGCTAATAAGACAATTCTAAGTGTAACATGACTTCATTTACATGACTCTAATTATCTTTATGAAAAGATGAAAAAATCCTAAAGACATCAAAAAGAATTATTTGACCTATAAATAAAATCCTTGCTCATGAAACATGTGATGCAAGTAATACAAAATACATTTTATTTTTCCTTTGTCTCTTATTTACATAAAATCACAATTACATGTCATTATGAATACCGAACCTAGTTACACTTTTCAACACTCCCTCTTAACTAGGGAGGTATTCATAATGGTAATTGGTCATTCTCAATCTGAATAATTTCTCATCAGAAGAATCGAATTGGTAACCCATCTTTATAGCATCATATCGACCAATATTGTCATAGTGCAAGGCCTTGACTAACAGCTCCATATCTCCATGAGATATTTGAGCTCCAATGTTGGTGAGACTAATGATAAATAGACACCTTCATAATTGTCTCTCGTGGATCATACCCCATCTGGGTTCACTCAAGGTATGTCCAGGGCTATTCTTATCTTGGATTCCCAATCCTCAAAGAATATCGGTCCTTCTAAGACTACTCTTATCTTGTATGCCCTAATACATCCTCAAAGAGTATCAGATGCTAGATGATTACCCAATCCTTCATTTTGTCTTCTCAGGTGAAAACCAGAATGATGTGTCTATCCCATTCTCTCCTCATGGCCTTCACTAAGACTTACGGTTGTTAGTCCTTAGGTGGCATCACTTCCTTTTAATTTAGGAAGGACATTTTCCAATATAATCATTCCTATACAAGGAATGTACCTAATCTCCCTCTCATCTTAGGAATTACCAAGTTTCTTCCAAGTAAGAAACTTATTACTAGGCTCCCTCTTAATCAAGGACTTGTAGCATCTCTTCAAGAAAATAATGGGACATCCAACTACTAAAAAGAACTCCTTCCTTCGATTTCATGAATTTCTTCTTTGTTGAGGAGTCTTCATATTTGGGATCTCTTCATAAGGCACAGATCATCCATCACTTTCATTTACGAGTCATGTATTCATTCCATAAGAAAGCGATCCATCAGTCTTCTCATCTGGTCTAGCTTCATGTCATGTTGTTTTTCTTCACACCATATTTCTTCCAAGGATATTTCATCCTACCATATGGTTATCAATTTTGGAAGACATATACTTTCCTTTGGAAACCTTGCATAAGCTCATCCAAATATTATACAATTATAAATATGAATACTTAAATCAAATATTACCTTAGTGATGATATTACATCATGACATCTTCCTCTAAGAATCAACATCCTTCATACATATTGACACATCTCCTCAAGATATGTATTGTCAAGGGTCTCCATCTTTTCTAGACTTTTATCAGAGTCTACATATCTTCCCAGGAGATTTCCTAGTCAATTCCGCTTAGTTTCCTTGGATGTTGACTTCCTTTTATCATGGTAGCACTTCTCACAGTGTCTTCCTTTCTTTCTCCACATAATTTTATTCCCAGAAGATTTCAATCAGAGTTCCTTAATAGTTTCCAATCATCTCATACTTATATGAGAATATATTATCTTGATTTCATCTAGTGTGTGTAGAAATTATATAGAAACTCTATACCAATGGATTCAATCTTATCATGTAATGTACTAAAACAAGATATTGAATCCTTCTACTATATTTGCGGAATATAAAACACAATTGATCAATCGCATGCAAGTAAGAGAAATAAATTATCAATCACACAACACAAGATGTTCTTGGGGAAAACGCTTGCTCAAAACCCTTTTATCATATATTTTACATAGTCAAAGAATCATGAAACAATACAATGATTTCTCACACCGAGAAAATCATGCACTCTACTGTGATCATCTCACCCTAATCCTACACATAACTAACTAGCAATTCTTAGGCAAAATTGACCAACACTTAGTCAATTCTCAACCCCTGCTTAGCCCAGCCTTTCTCACACAATCCGTAGGAAATTAATACCTATTAAATAGGATAATCAACCTTCCTTGATTGTGCAATCCATCATGAGCCTTCATGTGGCTTTATAATTGCGCCCGAGCAATTTACTAATAATACAACAAATAGTTATCTTCCCTTTCACCTCTATCTCAATTGGGTCTTCATCGAAACTGACATGCATGTAGCTATTAATAGTGAATCATCAGTTATCTGATTAATCACTACTTTTGAATTAAATCTAATTTAATTCACTAGACCTCTCACTAGGTCATCACTCAGTAAGAACTAGTTAAACTGATTTTAACTCAATTAAATTGAGTTAACTGATTACACTCACAATACACTAGTGATACAACTGAAACTGGACCACCAAAATATTAGAATCACTCTACATGCCTCATCTTATACCCTCAACTCGAAATTCTTGAGCTAACTTAGTCTTCATGACTAAGTTAACTAATACAAGTATTTATGAGATAAAATTACAATTTATTGTCCAAATTATTTAAGGGAGAAATAAATTAGACACACACATTTAGCGCTAATGTGTAACTGAATTCCTCACTCATGTGTGACTAGAATCCCACACTAGTATGTGGTAAATTTTTGTCCTTTCTAGTTGCCAATTTCACTATTTCTTGTTGCAAATTTCAACACTCCCTCTCAATAAGAAAGGAGTTCAATCTATCTTGATCTGGTACCTTTGGAGTTTTCTGCATGCAACACTTCTCTAGTGTTGTTTGCACATGCAACTCCTGAAATTGAATAGCCTCCAAACAACTGAATCATTATATTGAATTTGCATCAGAGTCTTCTGACTACTAGATCCTACTACACCTGTCTATTGGACTCTCTACGTTGTTGCTCACATCTTCAGTTGTGCCCTCTGCACTACTACCAACTCTGATCTACGCTTCAGAATCTGACATCTGTCACTCTAATTTATGTCTTCCTGACATCTGACGACATCAATCTAACTGATCCTTCCTACTATTGTATTGTGGGCTCCTCGTAGCCAGGTTTGATCCATGATACACACCTCTCACTTGGATTTATAGCTATATGTACTCCCTCTGCCCATCTGGCTCAAAATTTCCCCCTCCTGGAGGTCTCCGCTTGAGTGGACTCTTCCACTCGGTCTCCTCTCTGCTTCTCGAATTGTGGCTGCTCCACAACCTTCTGAGACTAAATGTTGAGAGGATCCCTCTCAACCACCAAGTCACTAACCTCTGCTTTTCTCCTCAAATCTTTGCATGCATCTTGTACCTCAAGTGCATTTAGGTTCTTGACTCGCGCACATTGTAATTATCCCACCATCACAATTTTTTTCTAAAAAAAGAGTTGATTTTAAATCGACGATATTTCCCTCGTCCGAGCTCTGATTCGACTGATTTTTTTTTCAATTTGGATATTTTTTCGCAAGGAATCCAAATATGTTATTTGATTTCGAAAATTTTGCATAAATTTTTTTAGATATTCTCTACAAAATCGCCGCCCAAAAAATTCATGCTCTGATACCATGTAGAAATTATTATAAACTCTATACCAATGGATTCAATCCAATCATGTAATGTACTAAAACAAGATATTGAATCCTTCTACTATATTTGTGGAGTATAAAACACGATCGCTCAATCACATGCAAGTAAGAGAAAGAAATTATCAATCACACAAAACAAGATTTTCCTTGGGGAAAGCACCTACTCAAAACCCCTTTATCATATATTTTACATAGTCAAAGAATCATGAAACAATACAATGCTTTCTCACACCGAGAAAATATTTCACTCTATCGATCGTCTCACCCTGATCCTGCACAAAATTGACTAGCAATTCTTAGGTAAAATTGAAAAAAAATTAGCCAATTCTCAGCCCCTACTTAACTCAGCCTTGCTCATGCAATCTCTAGGCAATTAATCCCTATTAAATAGGATAATACCTTCCTTTATTGCGCAATCCATCTTGAGCCTTCTTGTGACTTTATAATTGCGCCTGGACAATTTTCTAATAATACAATTGATATTTATCTTCCCTTTCACCTCTGTCTCAACTGGGTCTTCATCAAAACTGACATGAATGCCGTTATTAATAGCGAATCATCAGTTATCTGATTGATCACTACTTTTGAATTAAATCTAATTTAATTCACTAGACCTCTCACTAGCTCATCACTCAATTAGAACTAGTTAAATTGGTTTCAACTCAATTAATTTGAGTTAATTGATTACACTCACACCACACTAGTGCTACAACTGCAATTAGACCCCCAAAATATTAGAATCACTCTACATGCCTCATATTAGACCGTCAACTCGAAATTATTGAGCTAACTCAGTCTTCATGACTTAGTTAACTGATACAAGTAGTTATGAGATGAAATTACAATTCATTGTCCTATTTATTTAAGGGAAAAATAAATTATACACACACATTTAGCACTAACATGTAACTGAATTCCTCACTCATGTGTGACTGGAATCCCACACCAATATGTGGTAAATTTGTGACCTTTCTAGTTGCCAATTTCACTGTTTCTTGTTGCAAATTTCAACACTGTGAACCATGCCTTTCGGCATCCTCTTATGGGAGTTGATCCCTTTCCTTTGATCATGCTTCTCAGGACAGAAGTATTGATCAATGTTACCTGCAATCATACGACATGACATTATAATATTAAATATAAGCATACATACCTCATTTACCTTCAGTTCATCTAGGATTCTTTCAGCATCTTCCTTGATTGAAGTGTCTTCAATCCCTTGATCTGCTTCATCTTCCTATTTCAATGTACCATCATTCCATGAAGTCCACAAGTTGAAGTTCCTGATGAGACACTTGCTTTATCTCTAGATCGGTGAAACTGTTGATGAGGATTCCATCAGAGAATCTTGAGGATCTTGAATGTCCTTATCTTGGAAAATGTTTCCTTTTGATGTATGATGAATATTTTTCTAGATGACTCCTTCCTTCCAATGAGGTTCCCAAGAGCTATATCATTCATATTTGATTGCCATGAATTTAGTTCCTCTTGTCCACATGATTCCCTATGGTGATGTCATGAGATAATCTTGTTTCTAATACTTTCATGATGTCACGCCATATCTTATTATTTATTGTAGCCATATTGTATATAGGATTTAGGAGCCATGAAAAGACCTTTTGTGAGAGAGGCTATCTTAACCATAATAAATATCTCTTACTCCCTCTTTCCTTGAACTTATTTTCTTCAACTTCCTTCATCCTTTCTATTGGTATGAGCTTTCTTCTTGTAATTTCTGAGTCCTTTAACTTACCCTCAACTTGTCTTATTCTATCTATAATAGAAGCCACAAGTTGTTAGATGAGGTAACTTTATTGTCCCATTGGACATTTGTTGCCTTGCACATAAAAATATTAATGAATGTCGTTTTATCATTTCTCCCAGATATCATAATTGAGATTCTATATGACCTTCTTTACTGCACCTTGAGATAATATATCTTCTAGCTTATCATATATTTCTTTAATGTCTCCACTTTTTCTACTTAGGGATGAGAGGACCTTTGACTGATTTCATAAGAATCCTTTGATTCCTCTGAGCCCTTTACATGTATTTAGATAGTGCTGGACCTTTTGATACTTTTCCATAGATATGATCAATGACTTCACTTCCTTCGAGGATTATGTTTGTCCTCCTTTTTAACTTCAAGAAACTTCTAGGATCCAACCAACTTCTAGATCTTTGTTGAAAACATGAATTCATTTTATCAAATTTAATTATAGAATGAAAAATACTTACTTGACAAGTGAAGGTGAAATCTTCACCTTGATAAATTTGATGGTGGTTGAATAATATGTATTGATGCTTCCTCAGATGATCTTGTTCAAGGATAAGAATGAGATACTTGCTGCAATGATAGTGAGCATTGCCTTCTTGCCTTCAAGATATATTGACTTATTTGGTAGTGAATGAATGTAGATCAAAATGCTTCTCTATACTTTGGACTTCCTTGCTTCATAGATCTCTTCCTCTTGATGAGGGTCTTTGGAATCCAATAATTATTGTTGGTGAAGACTTCTAGATACCTTGATTTGATTGATGATCCAAAGACTTCTTATTAAGGTATAATCTTCTACTTCAATGTAGATTCTTTATTTTGTTGTTGATATAATGTGACTGTGCCTACTGCATTTGATTTTAGCACTGAGATTTGTCTTATCTTTGTCATGATCGGAGGTCTTACTGAAGTTTTTTCTTTACCGAGACTATATTACTATGATTGCCTTGGAGAATGTTGAGATCATATCATTCCGAGATTATAGTGTTTGCACATGACTTGTCTTTACTAGAGGAGCACTGAATTATGATAGCATTAACATAAAGCACCAAAGTGTGTAATTGCAGTAGTATTATTATAGAAAATACTAAACTTGAATTAGTATTGAGATAGTGTGTTGAGACAATGAAGAGAGGTCATTGTGGTGAACTCGTACCTTATGTGTTCCAAGCTGCATTCTGATCTTTGTGCTTTCACCCAGATCAAGTGATGTCTTAACCAAGCTGCTTCTAGCGATTACTTCCAAAATGTTGACTAATCCTTAAGTTCCTCTTAAATTCCCTTCCTTTGGCTTTAGCACCATAGCTCTGAAACCATGTTGATAAATTAGGGCCTTTATTAAATTTCTTTTCTTGATAATTACTTGAGATTTAATTTATGCGTATTTCTCTTATATCTTGTCTTCGTTAGATTATTATGTTATTCTCATCAAGTAAATTATCAAATACACAACAAACACAATTTTTAGGGTTGCAAGCCAAGGCCAAAACCTCTCACTCTTTGAGAGGAAAAATCGCAAAAAATATTCTTATAGAGATTACAATAGATGAATACCAAGACCACAAACCTTGACCTAGTAGCCACTCCAAGACCAAGGCACGTGTTTTCTTTTATAGTCCTCCTCTTCCACTGAGATCTTCATCATTCTATTGGTACCAATATTTGCCTTAAAACTGACATTTTTCATCTATGATTTGACACTGAGATCTCAATTTTTGTCTTTACACTGAGATTTGTTGACTTGACATCGAGATCTTCATTGTTGTCTTGATACCGAGATCTCCATCATACCACCATATAGACACACCCTTGAATTTTTGTATCACTGAGAACCTCAGTATACCCTCATTGTCCCTTTGTTATATCGATGTCACTTCCATAGATGCATGTCCTTGTTGTCCTCTCACCTCCTCACTTTCCCTTCATTATATGCAAGCCCTCGTTGTCCTTTCACTGTGGTGATTCACCCCAAAACAGAGATCTAAGATGCTTAGGGACCGAACCAACCAATATTGTTCTTCATCCGAAATCATCTTAACTGTCTTACTACAATTTATCACTGAAACTACAAAGGGATCTGAACTGTTGGACTAAGGAAATGCGAGGAGACTAGGCTCCTTTATATATTTTTCTATCCATCTATTAAGCTTACTTGAGTTTTCTGAATAGGTGTGTCCTATTAATGTGAGCTGACATGAAGATATTTTCATATTGTTTAGGAGGCCGACTTCCAAGAGGATTGTGCTTGTCTTTGGAGGGCTAATAAGACACTTCTAAGTGTAACATGACTTAATTTACATGAATCTAATTATATATTATGACAAGATGACAAAATCCTAAAGACATCAAGAAGAAGTCTTTGACCTATAAATAAAATCCTTTCTCATGAAACCCATGATGAAAGTAATACAAAATACATTTTATTTTTCCTTTGTCTCTTGTTTACATAAAATCATAATTACATGTCATTATGAATACCGAACCTAGTTACTCTTTTCAACAAGGAAGACCTTGGTTGGCCACTGTTGATGCCCTACATTAGTTGTAGGGCTAGGAACATGACTATAAAGAATGGACATTTATCAAAACAACTTGTGTTGTATCCTCATGCTCAACCTTCTACTGAACATGATTCACCCATATAGTTATAGGATGAGGAAGAAGATCAATTGAATCATACAACCCCCTACCCAGTCTGCACTCTCGAAATTTTTATAGGAGGGGGGTGGGAATTCATGAACATGACATTATTGACCGTATATTACAAAATCATCCTCCCACTCCCATACCAGTTGATGAATTGTTAAAAGAATTTGAGGGCATTCTTGGGACTGACTTGTTCTCTATTGACTCTATCCTATAACATGCCAAGATACTAGAGTTTGGCCCATCTATAACTCTAAATATAAATCCCTCTCTCTCGGAAAAACAAGAAGATAATTTGTGCAATGTACTGAGGCAACACTTGGATGATTTTTCCTAAAATTATAAGGAAATGAAAGGTGTGCATCCCTCAGATTGTACTCATCATATTTACATAAAATAAGGATGCAATATTGTGCGCCAACCCCATGGAAGGATGAACCCAGGTCTTAAGGACATTGTAAAGGAAGAATTACAAAAGCTATTAGATGTTCATATACCCCATATTAGATAGTGAGTAGGTGTCACCTCTTGTTTTAGTCCCCAAGAAGAATGGGAAGTGGATAATCTATGTTGCTTATAGGGACCTCAACAAGGCTACAAAGAAGGACCATTTTACTTTGCCCTTCATTGACCAAGTCCTAGATGTCCTTTCAGGAAATAAATTCTTCTCCTTCCTGGATGGATTTTGTGGATATAACTAGATTCAGATCAACCCTGAAGACCAATAAAAGACCACATTTACATGTCCTTGGGGTACCTTTTCCTATAGAGTTCTTCCATTCGGTCTGTGCAATGCCCTTATTATTTTTCAAAGGGAAATTCTATGTATCATTATTTAACTTTTTCGTGACTCCATTGATATTTACATGGATGATTTCACCCCTTATGGCTGTGATTTTTAGGAAGCTCTTTCTAATTTCTATAAATACTTGAAGAAATGCATTGAAATGAATCTCTCACTGAGCCCTGAGAAATGTGGGTTTTTGATGAATGCAAGGATTGTCCTTCGCCATTCTATATCCAGGGAAGAAATACAGGTTGACCCAAACAAGATTTTCATTATCAAAAGGGTCCCTACCCCTAAAATAAATATATGTCAGGATTTTCCTTGGATTAGCAAGGTATTATAGAAGGTTCATTAAATATCTTAGTAAATTGGCTTCACCATTGTTTTGACTATTAGTTAAATCATATTTTTGTTGGACAAACAACTGTCAAGATTATTTTGAAGTACAGAAAGAAAAGTTGACCACTGCACCGATCCTTAGGGGTCCCAACTGGGCATTACCTTTCCACATACACACTAATTCCTCAAAAAATTTGTAGGGTGTTGTGAAGATAAATCCTCTCTGCGGACAAAGATGGTCTCTCTAGCCCTAGAGTGGGTCTAGCAACTTACTGTTGGGTATGTGTTATATTCTTTCCACGACTAGCCCCACGCACTGTACGTTGCGCCGGGTGCAGCACAGGGGTCACAGGGGGGGCGGCAGCCCCCCCTGTCGGGGTCCGGGATAGCGCCAAGGCGAAAAAAAATTTGGTATGCGGTCCCACTCATATGCGGACCCACCCATGTTTTGTGCATGAGTTTGCACATGGTTTTAGGGTACGATGGTTTTCGACCCCTGGTATTTTGTAGATCCGGTCAAGGGAACTACGGTTATGTTCTAATCTAGAATTAATGGATTGGGGTTTATGTATGCTTCGGCATGTATATATATGTGTTGTAACACTAAAAGGATCATAATGAAAAATCAAGTTGGTCGTCCCAATTTGGGATCCAGGGGAAAATCTCTTTGTTTATCTGTTTTATGTTTTATGTTCTCGCTATTGTTTGTTTTATGTTATAAGATTCGTGTGTAGATAATTTATGTTCAGGGTTAAAACCTACATTTGGTATCAGAGCTGTTTCGGCTTCAAGGGGACGCCTTTGCTGCTGAGGTTTTTTGTTCGGGCCTGAGGTAGACCCTGTTCAGTGGGAGATCTGCAGGATCGATTCTTGCGGTGAAAGAAGATGGCGAGCGGCGGAAAGATAGAGATCGAGAAATTTAATGGCCGCAGTTTTGGAGTTGTGGAAGCTCAAGATGGAGGATCTACTGGTGGATAAAGATCAGTGGATCGCGGTAGATCCAGGTACTAAACCAACGGCAATGTCAGATGAAGACTGGAAGAAACTGGATCGGAAGGCTAAAAGCACAATACGGTTGTGTGTATCAGATTCAGTATTGTTGAATGTATCTGGGGAAGCTACGGCAAAGAATTTGTGGGAAAAACTTGGGACTTTGTACCAATCTAAGTCTCTGGTGAATAAGTTGTTCCTGCGGAAAAAGCTGTATAACCTGAGGATGAAGGATGGAGACTCGGTGACAAAGCATCCGAACGCCTTCAATACTGTGGTAAGTCAGCTGTCGTCTGTTGATATTAAAATCTCAGATGAAGATAAGTGCATCAGTTTGTTGTGCTCTCTACCAGACTCGTGGGACAGTCTGGTTATTGCAATAGGTAGCAACACAACTACCTTGAATTTTGATGACATTGTCTCAGCCTTGCTGTCGGAGGAAATGAGACGGAGAAATATGGAGGGTCAGAATGGAGATGCCTTATCTGTACGAGGAAGGTCCCAGAATAGAAACAAGAATAAGGTTTCGAGTGGGAGATCTAAATCTAGAGGGAGCTCTAAATCTCATGGAAAGTTTGTAAAGGTGTGCTGGAAATGCGGAAAGGAAGGGCACTACAAAAAGGAATGCAGATCTAAATCTCCTGAGAAAGGAAATAGATCTGATGAAGGTCCTTCTGCAGAGGCAAAAACGACCTCGGATGAAGGTGGGGATGTGTATTTGGCTTCTTCTTCAAATACACATGTAGATCATGAGTCATGGTTGATTGACTCAGGTGCATCCTTTCACTTCACTCCCCATAGGGAGTGGTTCTGCGAGTATGAGAAATATGATGGTGGTGATGTCTTCCTAGGGGATGATAGGAGGGCCAGAATCATCGGACGTGGAAAGGTCAAGCTGAAGCTGCAAGGTGGAAGGATAAGAACACTTCCTAGTGTTCTGCATATCCCTGCATTGGCCAGAAATCTGATTTCTGTAAGCAAGATGGATGATGCAGGTGTAAAAACAGTGTTCGAGAAAGATGCCCGCAAGATGGTTCGGGGAGCACTGGTATTAATGCGGGGAGTTCGGACTGGAACTCTATACAAGCTACAAGGTAGCACTGTTATTGATGGGTGTAACAGTTCTATGGTTCCTGAAAGTGGAGCGGAAAGCCTAGCTGTCTTTGGAGAAAAGACCATGCTATGGCATCAAAGGCTTGGACATATTGGAGAGAAGGGCCTTCGGATACTACATAGAAATGGTATGGTAGAAGGTATGTCTAATTTCTCTCTGGATTTCGATTTCTGTGAACATTGTGTATATGGGAAGCAGAATCGGGTGAGTTTTCCTTCTGGTGCTAAGAGGGCAAACAAGATATTAGAACTTATGCACAGTGATGTGTTTGGGCCTGTGTTAGTTCCATCACTGGGAAAGTCTGTGTACTATGTTTCATTCATAGATGACTTCTCAAGGAATACATGGATATATTTCTTGAGGAAGAAATCTGAAGTCTTTGAAAAATTCAAAGAATTTAAGGCTTTGGTGGAAAACCAGACAGAGAAGAAGATAAAGGCATTGAGGACAGATAATGGTGGGGAGTTTTGTAAGAAGGAATTTGAAGAGTTCTGTAAGAAGTGTGGTATAGCACGGCAGAAGACTACTCCATACACACCTCAGCAAAATGGAGTTGCAAAAAGAATGAATAGAACACTGATGGAAAAGGCAAGAAGCATGCTCAGTGGTATCGGGTTAGGACAAGAATTCTGGGCAGAGGCAGTGGAGACTGCATGTTACTTAGTTAACAGATCACCTTCATCGGCGTTGGAGGATAAGACTCCACATGAGGTATGGACTGGTAAGAAACCCTCTCTTTCACATCTAAGGGTATTTGGATGTGATGCATATGTACATGTTCCAAAGGAGAAAAGGACCAAGTTGGATAATAAATCTGAAAGGTGCATATTTATTGGGTATAAGGATGGTTTAAAGGGTTACAATCTTTGGAACCCAGAAACAAGGAAGGTTGTGTACAACCGAGATGTGGTGTTTAGAGAAGTGAAAGATGTTGTTAAACATGAAGTCCTACCAAAGGAACCCGAGAAGATAGAGTTTGAGCTAAAGGAGGATGAATCAGACTCTACAACAGAAGAAGACTCAGAAGATGAAGAGCCACAAACTCCAGCTTTGAGAAGATCAGTTCGGGAAAGAAGGCAACCAGAAAGGTATAGTCCATCCGCTTTCTGTTCAGGTTTTGCCTTAACTATAACTGATGATGAACCCAGAACTGTCAGGGAGGCAGTAGATTCAGAGGATGGAAAACTCTGGAAGGAGGCCATGGTTGATGAAATGGCATCCTTGCACAAAAACGATGCATGGGATCTGGTGGAGTTGCCGGCTGGAAAGAAGCCCATTGGGAGCAAATGGGTGTTTAAGAAGAAGATGAATGTAGAAGGCAAGGTGGAGAAATACAAAGCTCGGTTGGTAGCGAAAGGTTATTCCCAGGTGCCGGGAATTGATTTTGGTGATATTTTTTCTCCTGTTGCCAAGGTTACTTCTATTAGATTACTTCTATCTGTTGCTGCTGCATTTAATTTTGAGATAGAACAGATGGATGTGAAGACAACATTTCTTCACGGGGATCTAGAAGAGGAGATCTACATGAAGCAACCCGAAGGCTTTATGGTGAAGGGTAAGAAAGAACTGGTATGCAGGTTGAAGAAGTCTCTGTATGGGTTAAAACAGTCACCAAGGATGTGGTATCAGAAATTTGATACCTATATACGGGGACTTGGCTTCACCAGAAGCAAGGAGGATCACCGTGTTTATTTTAAATTAATTGGTGATCGTGTTATTTATTTGGTCTTGTATGTGGATGATATGTTGTTGATTGGAAATGACAAAGAAATTATCCAAGATTTGAAGACCCAACTGTTCTCCAAATTCGACATGAAGGATCTTGGTGCCGCAAACTATATTTTGGGCATGGAAATTAAGAGAGATCGGGCAAAGAGGAAGCTCTGGTTAAACCAGAGGAAGTATGTCGAGACTATATTGCAGAGATTCAATATGCAGGATAGTAAACCGGTGAAGGTTCCTATTCCTGTAGGTGTAAAGCTGTCTGCTGAACAGTGTCCCAAGACACAAGAAGAAGAGGAGTATATGTCCCGTGTTCCATATGCAAGTGCAGTGGGTAGCCTGATGTATGAAATGGTCTGTACTAGACCAGACATTGCACATGCAGTGGGAGTATTGAGCAGGTTTATGTCAAACCCAGGGAAGGAGCATTGGATAGTAGTGAAGCGGGTTTTCAGATATTTACTTGGCACTAGTGATTATGGCTTGTGCTACCAGGGAAGACCAGGATTGGAAAGAATGTTGGACATTCATGGTTTTGTTGATGCAGACTGGGCCGGAGATCTGGATCAAAGAAGATCTACAAGTGGGTATGTGTTTAGCCTATTTGGAGGCGCAGTCAGTTGGATGAGTAAAAGACAGTCTGTAGTGGCTCTTTCAACTACAGAGGCAGAATACATAGTAGCCACTCATGCAAGCAAGGAAGCAGTTTGGTTGCAGAGATTGTGTTCAAGTATGGGGTTGGTACAACAAGCTATAAGGATAGACCGTGATAGCCAAAGTGCAATTTTCTTGGCTAAGAACCCTGCTTATCATTCAAAGACAAAGCACATTGATGTTCAATATCACTTTGTTAGAGATATGGTTGAGGCTAAAAGGGTGTTGCTGGTAAAGGTGGACACTTTGAAGAATTTTGCAGATGCATTGACAAAGTCTGTGAGCACTCAGAAGTTCTCTTGGTGTAGAGAAACAATGGGTGTTGAAGAATTGGCCAAATGACTAAGCTCTCCTATGGCCCCCCGTGGAAAGAAAACAACAAGTGGGAGAATGTTGGGTATGTGTTATATTCTTTCCACGACTAGCCCCACGCGATGTACGTTGCACCGGGCGCAGCAGGGGGGTCACAGGGGGGGCGGCAGCCCCCCCTGTCGGGGTCCGGGGCAGCGCCAAGGCGAAAAAAATTTTGGTATGCAGTCCCACTCATATGCGGACCCACCCATGTTTTGTGCATGAGTTTGCACATGGTTTTTAGGTTACGATGGTTTTCGGCCCCTGGTATTTTGTAGATCCGATCAAGGGAACTACGGTTATGTTCTAATCCAGGGTTAATGGATTGGGATTTATGTATGCTTCGGCATGTATATATATGTGTTGTAACACTAAAAGGATCATAATGAAAAATCAAGCTGGTCGTCCCAATTTGGGATCCAGGGGAAAATCTCTGTGTTTATCTATTTTATGTTTTATGTTCTCGCTATTGTTTGTTTTCTGTTATAAGATTCGTGTGTAGATAATTTCTGTTCAGGGTTAAAACCTACACTTACAAGACTATCTAATGCAAGCTTTCTTAGCTAATATCCAAAAAAATATGAGAAAGGAAATAGGCCTACCTCTTCCTGATGCTATGCTCGAATCCTTTGATGATGGCCTCGATCCACAATCCCTCAAGCTCGCTCCTTGTAGTGGTGTACAATTACCTGCAAGAGATAAAGACATAATAGAAAATGTAATCCAATACAAAACATACTTTGAATACTGGTTATCTAACAGATCAAGGAACATTAGACTATTTGTGTAAAATATTATACAAATATAGAAAGCAAACACCAGATGTTTTATTGATAAATATGAAAGAGAGAGTTTACAACTATGGCCTTGATGTTGGTGGCCTCCCTTTGGTGATGTCTGAGTCCTTCACCGAAGCTCTTAAAGCACTCCTTCTCCCAGATAGCTTAGGCATTATCACAATACAGGGATGCAAGGAAAATTAATTATTAGACCAACCCAACAATGACCAACCAATACCTTCATCATAGTGGCAACTGAATGCAAAGTTTTGTGCATAAAAGAGGTACCTTGCAGCTTTAGAAGTCTTACTTCTTCTATGCCTCTCATGACAAGTGAGCGATATGATGCTTTTATGACCTCAACCCTGCCCTCAAACATATGAATGGAGTGTCCTTGCTAGAAGATTTGGACCAAAGACAACAAGTTTCTCCTCAACTCTGGGAGGTATAGAACCTCATGTAGAATAAAGTCTGGAAAACCAGGCAACTTAAGCCTGATTGTTCCAATCCCTGATGGCTTGAGTTTTGATTTGCCTACAAAGTATATTGATCCATCAACCTTGTTAGTAAATTCTTCAAAAAATATTTTCTAAAAGTCATGTGGCATGTTGCTCCTGAATGTAGCAACCAATCATTTCTCCAAGAAGCAAGTGAAGCATTAAACAAGTCTTCAGTCACTCCAATATTACAATGTGCCACAACATGATGAGTGGATTCAGGTGCTTTAACTTTTTCCTTTTCATGATTTTTACCTTTGGATTCATTTATTTCCTGCTCAATTATGTCCCAAGGCAACTTACATGTGGATGCATCATGCCAATCTCTATTGCAGTGTATTCAATGAAGATCAAATTTTTCACCTTTGAGATTGTATGCCCCCCCTTCCTCTAAAATTTCTTCTTCCTCATCCTCTTAAGCCACCTCTCCCTCTAGAAGAATCTTGCCCATGATTCTTATCTCTATGTGCAAGACATACAACTTCTTCAGAAGACTGAGGAGTTGTCTTCTTCCCAAAATCCTTCTCTCTATGCAAACTCTTAATAGATTCAAAGGTAATATCCTTAAGGTTTCCACTTGCTTTCAATGACTCAAGATAATGTGAGTAAGTGAGATACAATGCCTTGACATAAGATATGAGAGGTATGTCAATTTCAACACTAGCGTTTTTAATTTCATGCATGATAGGTCTTACTTCTGATGCTAAAGCAAGAGGATCATCATTTTTTCAATTCAAGGTTGAATAGTTTAATCATCAACTGAACAACTTCAAGTTTAGAATGTGAGTCATAGAGTTCTTTCAACTTCTTCAAGGCTTCATAAGCATTTAAAAATTATGTAATCTGGTGATTCACCTCTTCATTTACAAATGTTACAATCAAGGCATAGGCCTTGTTGTTTTTTTTGTCCCAAATGGTGATCTCCTCGTTTGTTGTAGGCTTTGCAGGTGGATTTTGTCTGTCTCCTTCACAAATTCCTTTCCATAACTCATTAAAAATGAGTGTGTGTTTAATCTTCCTTAACCATTTAGGATAGTTCATGATCTGAAAGGATTGTATTAGTTTTATTTTGCTAAGTGTCTTTTCAGTTTATAAACATGTGCATACTTGTCTCGTTAGTTTGCTTAACGATTGAGAATTTTAACCATGAATTTTAGATGATTTTAGTGAATTAGAAGCATGAAATAAGCACAAATAACACTGAAAAATAGTGTAAAATAGATAAATAAGTCACCATATAACATTTACACAATAAGCATGACACTAGCACATTTGGCCCAATTTCCGACGGCCAACTCATCGCTATTCCAACACATAGGTGTCAAAAGAGCGACAGTCTGAGGTGGGGAAAAATGTGGTTAGCCATTATGTCGCAATTCCGACACTTCAATAAAGTGTCGGAATAGCGACATTATTTCCGACGTTTTCCAAACTATCGCTCTTCCAACGTTTTTAAATCGTCCCAATTCCGACGTTCTTCAAACTGTTGGTCTTCCGACGTTGTCCAAACCGTCGCTCTTCCGATGTTTTCCAAAATGTCGCTCTCCGACGTTTAAAGCGTCTCTCTTCCAACACTTATGAAACATTGCTTTTCCGACATAAAAGTAAAAATAATTTTAAAAAAAAAGAATCGTCGCTCTTCCAACGCAAATTTCTTCCGACGCTTACGAAATGTCGCTCTTCCTACGCTTAAGAAACGTCACTCTTCTGATGCTTATGAAACATTCACTCCAATATTACAATGTGCCACAACATAATGAGAGGATTCAGGTGCTTTAACTTTGTCTTTTTCATGATTTTTACCTTTGGATTCATTTATTTCCTACTCAATTATGTCCCAAGGCAACTTACATGTGGATGCATCATGCCAATCTCTATTGCAGTGTATGCAATGAAGATCAAATTTTTCACTTTGAGCTTGTATGCCCCCCCTTCCTCTAAAATTTCTTCTTCCTCGTCCTGTTCGGCCACCTCTCCCTCTAGAAGAATCTTGACCATGATTCTTATCTCTATGTGCAATACATACAACTTCTTCAGAAGACTGAGGAGTTGTCTTCTTCCCAAAATCCTTCTCTCTTTCTGAAAACTCTTAAGGGATTCAAAGGTAATATCCTTAAGGTTTCCACTTGCTTGCAATGACTCAAGATAATGTCAGTAAGTGGGATACAATGCCCTGACATAAGATATGAGAGGTATGTCAATTTCAACACTAGTGTTTTTAATGTCATGCATGATAGATCTTACTTCTTATGCCAAAGCAAGAGGGTCATCATTTTTTCAATTCAAGGTTGAATAGTTTAATCATCAACTGAACAACTTCAAGTTCAAAATGTGAGTCATAGAGTTCTTTCAACTTCTTCAAGGCTTCATAAGAATTTAAAAATTATGTAATCTGGTGATTCACCTCTTCATTTACAAATGTTACAATCAAGGCATAGGCCTTGTTGTTTTTTTTGTCCCAAATGGTGATCTCCTCGTTTGTTGTAGGCTTTGCAAGTGGATTTTGTCTGTCTCCTTCATAGATTCCTTTCCACAACTCATTAAAAATTAGTGTGTGTTTAATCTTCCTTGACCATTTAGGATAGTTCATGATCTGAAAGGATTGTATTATTTTTTTTGTGCTAAGTGTCTTTTCAGTTTATAAACATGTGCATACTTGTCTTGTTAGTTTGCTTAACGATTGAGAATTTTAACCATGAATTGTAGATGATTTTAGTGAATTAGAAGCATGAAATAAGCATAAATAACACTGAACAATAGTGTAAAACAGAGAAATAATTCACCACATAACATTTACACAACAGGCATGACACTATCACATTTGGCCCAATTTCCAATGGCCAATTCGTCGCTATTCTGACACATAGGCGTCGCAAGAGCGACAGTCTGAGGCGGGGAAAAATGTGGTTAGCCATTATGTCGCAATTCCGACACTTCAATATAGTGTTGGAATAGCGACACTATTTCCGACGTTTTCCAAATTGTCTCTCTTCCGACGTTTTTTAAACTGTCGCAATTCCGACGTTCTTCAAACCGTCGATCTTCCGACGTTGTCCAAACCGTCGCTCTTCTGACGTTTTCCAAAACATCGCTCTTCCGATTTTTTCACACTAATGTCGCAATTCTAACGATATGTCTTCCAACGTTTAAATCGTCACTCTTCCGATGCTTATGAAACATCGCTTTTCCAACATAAAAGTAAAAATAATTTAAAAAAAAAGAGTTGTCGCTCTTCCGACACAAATTTCTTCCGACGCTTACGAAACGTCGCTCTTTCGACGCTTAAGAAACTTCGCTCTTCTGACGCTTATGAAACGTTGCTCTTCCGACGCTTATGAAACGTCGCTCTTCCAACGCTTATGAAACGTCACTCGTCAAACGTCTAAAGCGTCAGTCTTCTGACACTTTGATAAAAATATTTTTTTTTAAATTAAATATACCCTTGACGTCCTATTTTTGGATGTTGATTCTTTTTATGTAGTTCATGACATTGAATATCTAAGAAGCGCTTGAATAATTTTTTCCTGGCAGAGATTTAAAATGAAATAAAGTAAGAGAGAACATAAAAGTTCAATGATTATAAACAACAAATGCAACATAGAAGGCAAAAATGTTAAGTGTACTCAAAAAAACAGTAATGAAATTCTAGTGATTATAGTCCAAAAATTGAGGCAAGCACATTGGCTGTTTAATCTATATCCTTAAGCCAAGCATAAGTGCTTCTAACCAATTGCTAGCACATTGTGATCTCCTAGCCTCTAGATCATTAACTCAATGTTTCTAACCCATGCGCTCAGTTTCCAGGTACCTGTAATCTTTAGTATATTAGTGTATCATCTTCTACTAAGAGAATGCATCTAGTTACAAGGAAATGAATTATAAGAGAGATAGTTTAAAGCAGTATTGAAGGCATGGAGAACAGTCTAAAACCTAATGTACCAATCCTATAAGACACACCATGTTTTGTAGGCAAGTCCATTGCCTTGACTTGAAAAATATATTTAAGGAATTTTCCAAGAAATAAATCCCGGAAGATATATAAGACGAAGAAAACGTCGCTCTTCTGAAGTTTTCACACTACTGTCGCAATTTCGATGATATGTCTTCCGACGTTTAAAGCGTCACTCTTTCGACGCTTATGAAACGTTGCTTTTCCGACGTAAAAGTAAAAATAATTAAAAAAAAGAACCGTCGCTCTTCCAACGCTTACGAAATGTCGCCCTTTTGACGCTTAAGAAATGTCACTCTTCCGACGCTTCTGAAACGTCGATCTTCCTACACTTATGAAACGTCGCTCTTCCAACGCTTATGAAACGTCGCTCTTCCGACGCTTATGAAACGTCGCTCTTCTGACGTCTAAAGTGTCGGTCTTCCGACGCTTTGATAAAAATATTTAAAAATAAATAAATATACCCTCGACCTCCTATTTTTGGATGTTGATTATTTTTATGTAGTTCATGACATTGAAGATCTGAGAAGCGCTTGAATAAGTTTTTCCCGACAGAGATTTAAGATGAAATCAAGTAAGAGAGAACAGAAAAGTACAATGATTATGAACAACAAATGCAACATAGAAGGAAAAAATGTTAAGTGTACTCAAACAAACAGTAATGAAATTCTAGTGATTATAGTCCAAAAATTGAGGCAAGCACATTGGTTTTTTAATATATATCCTTAAGCCAAGCATATGTGCTTCTAACCAAGTGCTAGCGCATTGTGATCTCCTAGCCTCTAGATCATTAACTCAATGTTTCTAACCCATGTGCTCAGTTTCCAGGTACCTGTAATCTTTAGTATATTAGTGTATCATCTTCTACTAAGAGAATGCATCTAGTTACAAGGAAATTAATTATAAGAGAGATAGTTGAAAGCAGTATTGAAGGCATGGCGAACAGCCTAAAACCTAATGTACCAATCCTATAAGACACACCATGTTTTGTAGGCAAGTCCATTACCCTGACTTGAAAAATATATTTAAGGAATTTTCCAAGAAATAAATCCTGGAAGATATAGAAGAAGAAGAGGTATGGATAAATGTTAAGTGGTCTATAATCCATAGAGTTTCATGCCATTATCTAGTGCTACCTTGTGTAGAGACCTTAGGATGGATATTGCAACGCATTGAATCTCAAAGCATGATCATTAGAAGTGATTACCACATATCAACCTCATGACCATAATATGTACTATATGCTCCCAAAGCCTGAAGAATATCTCTATTCAAGATTCTATGTTGGCTATGGGAAATCCATGAAAGATATTCTCAAAACTTGGTGGCAAGAGTTGAGCAAATTTTCCCAAAATCCTGACAGTATTTACAAAACCAAAGCATTGAAGAAATGCACCGATATTTAATGGTTATGTGTTGCAGGTTGTATGAGAGTTAGAATGTAGATTTTTTTGAGGAAGGATGGGTCTATATGGTACACCCATGCACCACCAAGGGAACCATTTTTCAGTTGGCCCAACCTCATAGCTCAACAATTTCATAAATGTGTTACAAAGGTGGAGAACATGGCACAAGGTGAGTAACCAGAGTTTTGTATGTCCTCATATTTTTTTGATGGTATATATTCTAAAAATGAGTTCCCAGGTCTAGGCTGGAAGTGGACTTATGCTAAAGAAATACCTCCAGTCCACATATATTGCAAGATATTGTGGGATACTAGTTATAGGGGAATGTATGCGAGAGTAACTGAGATCTTCATATTAGTATTATATTAGATGTTGTTTGGCATAGTGGCACCCTGCATGATAGATAAGACCAGGGAATCCATAGTATATGTTACAAATGTATTTGCATCACCTCAAGAAACATTCATCAAAGTATTTGGAGCATATAAAATTCCACATCTCATGCCATTGTTTGTGAAAAATAAGGTGGTTATGCGGGAGGTTGGCTACCATATTTTCACAGGGTTTTTTGGATCATTGCAGAAATCGAAGAAGTCTCCATGGCCCATTTTCCCTATGCAAATAATATCATACAACCTAAATATATTTAAGGAAACAAAGGCAAAATTGCATAGCTAGAGCATCTCAAGTTCGGTGAGATGTGATATCGTCAGTATGATCTTAAAGGTATATGCACATAAAATTGTGCAAAGTTGAGATACACATGGACATACACCTCATACTCTTGGAAGGACAAGGATAAAATCAAGAACCATTGCCTCTAGAGAAATCATAACAAATGGGGAAGTAGGTCCTTCAAACGAAAAAACTATTTTGGAAGAGCCAAAGAGAGGAAACCAAGAGAAGATTAACATGTAGGACAACACTAAACTAAAAAAGAAACATGATAAAGAAGAGACATAAGAGAAGTAAAAATTTCAAAGTGGATAAAGACACCAAAGGGAAAATTGAAGAGGAGAAGAGAAGAAAAAAACATGAAGACGTTAGAAGAAAGAAACAAGAAGAAGAGAAAATGCAGAAGGAAGAATAAGAAAAGCTCAAACAAGAGGCCATACAAATAATAAATTAAGAACAAAGGAAAAATAAAGAGGAGTAAGATATGAAGAAACAGTAAGAGGAGGCCCTCAAGAATCATGAGCAAGAAGAACAAATAAGTTTACAACTTGAGGAAGAGAAAAGGAATAAACAACAACAACAAGAATTAATAAATAATCTGGAAGAAGAACTTGTCACTAAGGAGATAGATGATGAGAAAGAAGATGAGAATCAAAAATTGTCTTTCGACGCTTTGATAAAAATATTTAAAAAAAAAATTAAATATATCCTCGACCTCATATTTCTGGATGTTGATTCTTTTCATGTATTTCATGACATTGAAGATCTGAGAAGTGCTTGAATAAGTTTTTCTCGGCCAAGATTTAAGATGAAATAAAGTAAGAGAGAACAGAAAATTACAATGATTATGAACAAAAAATGCAACATAGAAGGCAAAAATGTTAAGTGTACTCAAACAAACAGTAATGAAATTCTAGTGATTATAGTACAAAAATTGAGGCAAGCACATTGGTTGTTCAATCTATATCCTTAAGCCGAGCATATCGCTGACATAAAACTCAACTAGCAAGATAAGAAGAAAAAATTTCAATTTGACCTCCAAATTTTGCTTCAAATAGATATCTTTGACTAAGGCATTCAAAGCCTTGTACTACTCAAGGAGATATTATTTCTTAACACCTGAAGCTAACATATCACGAGTTACAATACCTCCCAGGATGCAGTTGTTCCTTTTGATAGTAAGTTGTGCTTGATTATCAATGGAAATATGTATAACTAAGAACTGCATGTAAATAAGTGAAATGTCATTTTCATGGTTTCATATGATTATTAATATGACATGGAGGTGAAACATCCAAAAGAGACTGTTGGAGTCACATATTAAATCAAATTCCATGCTGTAGATAAAGAATGCACCACACATACAAAAGTAGTTCTAAAATGTGCCACTACGACTCTTATCACAAACATACGTTAATTGAAATACGAGAAAAGGAATTAAAGTATTACACATCATCCACAGAAAATGCATAGAAATTTCAGATTTCATGTAACAAGGTAAAAAAAGAAAACACATTGAACATTATCAACATCAAAGCAAGATCTAGCACAAATATCTAAGTCCACTTTTATGACGAAAAAATTAAAGCAGAACATGACAGAAGGAATAAGCAAGCTGCAAAGTCTCACCAAACAAGGGGTAGACCAAGAGGATTGAGAGCTCTGTTTGATCTGGGAATGATCATTTCTTAGGATGATACGTACATGTCATGTGAAATTAATCACCTATATTCATGTACCACTGGTATTATATATCACAACGGTTCAACATACTAAATAGATCTATGATCAGGAAAAGCAAGAAATGCAACAAACTATCTAACACGGCTCAATAGCCAAAACCACAACAAAAATAAGGAAGGGAAGAACCTGGATGTTTCTCCATGAGATTTCCATTAGAAAAGAGAGAGAGAGAGGGGGCGCACTGTTACACCAAATTCACAAAACGACACTAGACATATAAATCTAAGCCAATCTAAGCCAACTTTGGAGGATAACAGGAGTACCTTCTTTTTGGGCGCCATGGCTAGAATTAGCTGGGTTGCTCTGTTCATAGCAGAACCCTGCATTGGTAGAGGGACCAGCAACTCAAGTTTCATGCCTCCATTGATATAGGTGGAGCTTGAAGAAGACAAGAGCAATCCCCCTCTCTTGCTTATTAGGGTTGAACCACATTGTCGTGCTACTGCATTGGCCATTGAAGTGCCACAATAATTTAAAACCCTTTTGTTATGTTCTGTTCCTCGCTATAAACTACAATTTACCCTCAATTCTCCTACAGCCTCAGATTTTATTGGGTTAGTTCAAAGGAGAAGAATCCATATCCCTATAATTTGAACAGACCCACAAAAGATAGAATGCAAAAATTCAGACCTACAACCATCTATATCTCATAACCAAGATAGCGTAGAAGAAAAAATAGTGAATTTGAATGGGGTAAAACAAGGGAAATACCAATCTGATTCTTTTAGAAGAAGAGAGCATTCTTCCACGATCGATTTCTCTTCAGATCTCCCACAGATTTCTGAACATCGGCAAAACTCGAAATATCTCCACCAGCTACTATGGCTTTCGAGCCGTTAATGGACTGTGGCCACTTTAGGGTTTCAGAGCGTCCATGCTTCTGCAAGAATCTGGAAAAAAAAAAGCATCATAGGGAAGAATGGAATCATGGGAAAGAAGGCATAAAGTTCGAACAAGCTTAGCAGGAAAAAAAAATGAGTAGGTCGATTAAGAAAATTTGAATAGGTGGAACAAGCGAAGCGGGAAAAAAAATTTGAATAGGTATAAAATCTAAAATTTGGTTTCACATAGTCTTAATTCTAAAATCAATCTACTTTTTAAATTAGACCTTTAAAAAAAAAATCATATCCTAGTTTCTCGATTAGGAACAATGTTCAAATCAAACACCCTTGTGAAGAAGAATGCTAAGGGGTTTTAATTTTCTCCATTGTATTTTATTTATAAGATTATATCTAATCAATTCTAAATTGTACACAAAAATGAAAAGTTAAGTAGAAATTTATTTTCTAAAGTATGTAGGTTATTTGTATGTTACCATACATAAAATGGGAACTTTCATTGGGGAGAACATCCTCTCATTTCCTATGGTCATTCAACCATGTCAACGATTTTGGCTCTAGGAGGGTTGTATTGTATGAATGATAATAATAATATACATAATGATATGTCACACAAATTTTTTAGTGCATATTCTAATCCTATGAAAACTTTTGAAAATACAAATATTCATATTTAAAATTCTAATGCTCCATATATTGAACCATTGTATGTTATTCCTAATGAATAAGTAAATAATTTATGTCAACATACCTAGACATATGCCCAGGAAATAAATAAGTTATGCATTAATCCATTACTTTTATTTTGTTAGGTAATGTGAGTTTTGAGATGAGTTGCATGCCTAACATGTGATTTGAGTAGCCATGAACCAAGGGCTTTTAATCCGTCAAAATCACCTGGGGATCACATCCAACCTAGGCCACACCATCCCTTAGCTTGACTGGAATTTTTCCCACATAGTTTCGAACCAATTATTTTCTCACCAGTGATTGTATCTTACCCGTTATTTCACATTCCCCAAGGCACAAATCAAATATTTGGATGTATCTTAGATGACTTGTCACATTCCATGACTAGCGTCACGCATATTGAATAGGAATTCCCATCATTTAAGAATTTTTTGGAGGGTTTTCATGGCATAGTTTTTAGGGGCTTAGGGGTTCGATGAATAGGAGATTAGGGGTTAGAGGTTTAGGGTTTAGCAGTTAGGGGTTAGGACTAGAATAATGAGTTAGTGTAGGTTAAGGGGTTAGGGATTAGGGGCTTAGGGGTTAGGGGATATAGGTACATTTAGGGGTTAGGGGAGTAATTATTTAGTAGTGGTTAAGGGATTATGGATTGGGGTTAGGGAGATCATAATTATTTAGTGGTTAAGGGTTTAGGGATTTGGGGTTAGGGGTTAGGGGATTCAGGTGCCAGGTCACAAGTATTGTCTGCTAGGAAGGTTTTCTGAAGAAGTTGGCTGGCATCACTATGACACTATTACGGAATTAGAAGGGAAGAGAAAGGCAAAGGCTCAGGTATCATATGAGAAAAGGAAGCAATTAGAAAAATTGAGATCAAAAGCAGTGGAGTTAGCCGAAAATCAGCTTACCCCAGAGATGGATAAGATAAAACTTGACAACATATTGGTCAATTTCCTTGACCCTTTATTGGTTATTCAGAAGGAGTATGAATACACCACCGTTAATATCAAGGTAACCGGCCCATAGCAGATCAAGGGCTACAAGTTGTATTTTTCGTCTGAACATCAACATACCACAACCATGCTTACAACCAGGATATGTTTTTTGAGGAGGAGAAATCTCGTCGAGATCAACATAAGAATCCGTTGCAAAAAAAAGAGTACAACTTGTGGTGATTCCATATGAGCATAGATGAATAGCTGCAATACATGTCGAATGTGGAAATTATGGAGGAAAAAGATGAAATTCATCTTCCTTTTGCATTCGAGCGAGAGGAAAATCAATCATCAATGAAAATTAAAAAATTTCAAGCTGAGCAAGATCAACCAAATTGGGGGCAGAGTTTGGGGAACCTTCGTAAGAGAATGGGGCCTATGTGATATGGCTACGAGTTATCTACCCCCGCACAATCCGATATGAAAACATTAAACATTGTAGGCATAGGGTTAATTAACCCCACACATAGTGGAGTTAGCGCCCGAAAAGCAACTTGCCCCAAAGATGGAGCTCTTAGCTTCAATAAAGTATTAGATAAGCTGCATGTTGTGCTCAATGAAGCAGTGAATTTTGAAAATGACAAGAAATTATTTCTAGACATGAGTTTTTGGACTAGAAAGATATAACTACACAAAAATAATTACAATGTTGATACAATAATAATATAATCTGCAAATAGCCTTCGACTCATATTCATGATCTGAGTATATAGTGAATTAGACAAAAGTAAGAAAACATTTACTTCTTCAAAGCTAATTCGAATTTGGAGGGCTTAGGAAATTGGGGGTTAGGGGTTAGGGGATTTAGGTGCATTTAGGGGTTAGGGTTCGAATAAGGAGTTAGTAGTTAAGGGATTAGGGATTCAGGTCTTAAGGGGCCCGACCCGAATGTGTTTGGGCGGACGCACTCAATCGAAATGACCCAACTCGACGTGTTTGGGCGGGCGCCCTCAAACTAAACGACATGGCGCGCCCAACCGAACAAAGGCACAAGGGAGCAAACAACAACGGGCCACACAAACGTGCACAAGGCACCTGTGCGGTCACAAATTAGCAAATTTGATATGGCCATCCTCAAATGTGTTAGGGGTTTAGGGGGTTAAATGTGTTAGGGGTTTAGGGGTATAGGGGGTTAAATGGGTTAGGGGTTGGGAATTAGGGGTTAAGGGGTTTAGGGGTTAGATGTTTGGGGTTTAGGGGGTTAAATGGGTTAGGGTTTTAGAGGTTTAGGGGATTAGTGGATTTAGAAGTTAAGGATTTTAGGGGTTAGGGGTCGTTACGGGTTAATGGGGCTAGGGTTTAGGGGGTTAAATGGGTGAGGGTTTTAGGGGTTTAGGGGGTTAAATGGGTTGGGGGTTGGGAATTAGTGTTTAAGGGGTTAGGGGTTAAGGGTTAGAGGTTTAGGGTTTAGGGGGTTAAATGGGTTAGAAATTTAGAGGTTTAGGGGGTTAAATGGGTAAGGGGTTGGGAATTAGGGTTTAATGGGTTAGGGGTTAAGGGGTTATAGGTTTAGGGTTTAGGGGGTTAAATGGGTTAAGGGTTTAGGGGGTTAGGGGATTTATTAGTTAAGTATTTTAGGGGCTAATGGGGTTAGGTTTTAGGGGGTTAGATGGGTTAGGGGTCTGGAATTAGGGTTTAAGGAGTTAGGGCCCTCGAACGAAACAACCCGACCCGAACGCGCTCGATCGGGTGACCTCACATGGCGCGACATGGCACGCCGGACCGAATGATGCCACAAGGGCGAAAATAGTAAACAGGCCGCCCGAACGTTCACAAGGCACCCGGGCGGTCACAACTTAGAAAAAATGATACGAGCGCCCTCAAATGAAATGGCCCGACCCAACGCGAATGCGCCCGGTCGGGCGACCTCACACGGTGCGACACGACGTGCCCGACCGAACGATGCCACAAGGGAGAAAATGGAAAACGGGCCGCCCGAATGTGCACAAGGCACCCGGGCAGTCACAACTTAGCAAAACTGATATGGGTGCCCTCGAACGAAACAGCTCGACCCGAACGCGCCCGGTCAGGCAACCTCACACGGCGCGCCCGAACGAACGATGCCACAAGTGAGCAAATGGAAAATGAGCCACTCGAACATGCACAAGGCACCCGAGCGGTCACAACTTAGAAAAATTGATACGGGCGCCCTCGAACGAAACGACCCGACCCGAATGCGCCTGGTCGGGGAACCTCACACTACGCGACACGGCACGCCCGATCGAACAATGCCACAAGGGAGAAAATGGAAAACGGGCCGCCCGAACGTGCACAAGGCACCCGGGCAGTCACAACTTAGAAAATCTGATATGGGCACCCTCGAACCAAATGGCCCGACTCGACCCGAATGCGCCTGGTTGGGCGACCTCGCATGGCGCGCCCGACCGAACAATGCCACAAGGGAGAAAATGGAAAATGAGCCGCCCGAACGTGCGAAAGGCACCTAGGCAGTCACAACTTAGAAAAACTAATACGGGCGCCCTCAAACGAAACGGCCCAACCCGACCCGAACGCACCCGGTCAGGCGACCTCACATGGCGCGACATGGCACGCCCAACCGAAAGATGTCACAAGGGAGAAAATGGAAAATGGGCTGCCCGAACGTGCACAAGGCACCCGGGCAGTCACAACTTAGAAAAACTGATACAGGCGCCCTCGAACGAAACGGCCCGACCCGACTCGACCGCGCCCAGTCGAGCGAACTCACACGGCGCGCTCGACCAAACAATGCCACAAGGGAGAAAATGGAAAACGGGCCACCCAAACGTGCACAAGGCACCCAAGTGGTCACAACTTAGAAAAACTGATACGGCCGCCCTCGAACAAAATGGCCCGACCCGACTCGAACGCGCCCGGTCGGGCGACCTCACACGGCGCGCCTGACCGAACGATGCCACAAGGGAGCAAACAACAAACGGGCCGCCCGAACGTGCACAAGGCACCCAGGCTGTCACAACTTAGAAAAACTGATACGGGTGCCCTCGAACAAAACAGCGCAACGCGAATGCACGCGGTTGGGCGACCTCACACGGCGTAACACGGCGCGCCCGAACGAACGATGCCACAAGGGAGAAAATGGAAAACGGGCCACCTGAATGTGCACAAGGCACCCGGGCAGTCACAACTTAGCAAAACTGATACAGGCACCCTCGAACGAAACGACCCGACCCGAACGCACCCAGTCGAGCGACCTCACACGGCGCACTCGACCGAACGATGCCATAAGGGAGAAAACGGCAAACGGGTCACCCGAACGTGCACAAGGCACCTGGGCGGTCAAAACTTATAAAAACTGATACGGGCGCCCTCGAACGAAACGGCCTGACCCAACCCGAACACGCCCGGTCGGGCGACCTCACACGGCGCGACATAGCGCGCCCGACCGAGCGATGCCACAAGGGAGCAAACAGAAAATGGGTCGCCCGAACGTGCACAAGGCACCTCGGCGGTCACAACTTAGAAAAACTGATACAGGCGCCCTCGAACGAAATGGCCCGACCCGAGCCGAACGCACCCGGTCGGGAGACTTCACATGGCGCTACATGGCGTGCCCGACCAAACGATGCCATAAGGGAGAAAATGGAAAACGGGCCGCCTGAACATGCACAAGGCACCCGGGCAGTCACAACTTAGAAAAACTGATATGGGCGCCCTCGAACGAAATGGCTCAACCCGAATGCACCCGGTCGGGTGACCTCACATGGCGCAACACGGCGCGCCCGAACGAACGATGCCACAAGGAAGAAAATGGAAAATAGGACACCCAAACATGCACAAGGCACTCGGGTGATCACAACTTAGCAAAACTGATACGGGCACCCTCGAATGAAACGACCCAACCCGAACGTTCCTGGTCGAGCAACCTCACATGGCGCAACATGGCACGCCCGACTAAACGATGCCACAAG